>JAFBJZ010000412.1:0-557875 GCA_016785225.1 Psettodes erumei | reverse complement strand
GTTATAAAAGTGCCAAAAATGTCAAAAAAAATTTTTTCTTAAAAACACCTCAGAACATCTCCAAAAAGTGTTTTATAAACATTGCATGGTAAAATTCGGATGTCATGAAATCGCAAAGAAACCTCAAAGAATGTTGTAAAAGTGCCAAAAATGTAAAAAAAAAATTTTTTGTAGTGTTTTATAAACATTATTGCGTTTAAAAATGAAAGAGAGAGTTATACTATAGTATGTCATAAAATCATGAAAAAACATGAGACGTTTTAACACTCAAAGTGCTGAATTTACCCCTCTCATAGGAAATAAAGTTACTCAGAAGGCAGCTTGGTTAAGCTAATATTTTTATTAAAGAGTAATCAACAGTAACACACAGTATACAATAAGTATTTTTACTGAAGAACATTCAACATCACACATTACAACATTAAAGAGAATGAAAAAAATTTGACAAAAGTCAAACACTGGGATGGCTTGAAAGCTGAAATAACCCAAAACATCAAAACATAGTATTTTGCAAAGCAACAAACTATTTTGTGGTATAATATATTCTAAGAAAAAACACCAAGGTATATTGTCTCATGAAAATGCAAAAACAGTCATAGTATGTCATAAAATCATGAAAATCACCTTATTATATTATCGTAATAGCCATTAAAAATGCAGAAAAAGTCACAGAATAGCATGTCATGAAAACTGGAAAAATTGTCATATCACGGTATGTCGAAAACAGTAAAAAATATCAGAATTTGATATGGACTAAAAATACATCCAAACATCAAAAAATTGTGTTTTATAAACACTCCATAGTACAATGGCTATTAAAAACTCAAAAAAGATCATAGAATAGCATGTCGTGAAAACTGGAAAAATGCCTTATTATACTATGTCGCAAAGACTAGAAAAATGTCAAAATTTAATTTCTTAAAAATGCAACAAACCATGGAGGAATGGTCATAGTATAATCTGTGATTAAAAATCAGAAAAATGACAAGAACTTTACACAAAAATGCCAAAAAAATTTTTTTTTTAAAAAGTGTTGTCGACAAAGAAAATAGAGAGCAGTTGTCTCTTACTCTGATCTCCTTTGTGTCTCTTCATAGAAGCTGGAGGAGCGTTTCAGGATCAGCAGGAGGGAGCTCATCTCGTTTGAGTTCACCATCCTGGTCGCCCTGGAGATGGCGCTGTACCTTCCCGAGAGCAAAGTCATGCCGCATTACAGACGACTGGTGCAGCAGCAGCAGTTGTAGCGGTGCCTGGCTTCAGAGCACAGCGGCACGAGGACCCCCTCCCTCCAGGTACTGCCAGCAGCCTCCAGCTCTGAGCCGTAAAGGATCCATCCTCGTGACGCCTGGCCCCACGTCGCGCACAACCAAAGTTCAGCCACACTGTGAGGGTCGTACGACACCGCGCTCTTCCCTCCTACAAACACCAAAACGACAACACACTGTGAGCGAGGTTTCAGCAGCAGCATGGAAACCACCGGACGTCAAATTCACCATAACCAACGTCACGTATCATACAAGAAAATCATATTTCTTTTAACCTGATTTTCATGTCATTTCTGTTTCTCAAACAATAATTGGAGTAATGGAGACTCAACATGGTTCTCATTGGTTTGCTGAAACTTGTGTGAGGGTTTCGATCGATTGTTTTGAGCACTCCTTTCTAAAAACTCTACAGCTGTCCTGCTCACTTGTATAACAGTGTTGGAGGACAAGCTTCACAAATTTTCCAAATCTGTCTTAAAACAACACTTATCGTTAAATAATTGAATTTTACACTAAAACCACCTAACCTTTATTTGGTGCACTGTGGATTTTGTTGCCATCACTTTCATGGAAAGGAGAAAATGAACACAGCAAGCAGAACCTGTGTCAGTGCTGATAATGGGGCACATGACTGAGACAAACTTGGAAAACTCTCCTTTCAGTTTGACCTCGAACCACGTCATCCGATCAAAAACCATTCACGGGTACAAAGACGGGTATGAAGTGAAGTACTTCTGCAGTGGAAAAGCAACTTGACAAGGTCAAAAGTAACATTTTCACAACTGCGGGGGATTGTTAAGTATTACAGTAAAATTTGATTGGTCACAGTTAATCAACAGCACAAAAAAACCCCTGAGACGTCATTGTGCAAGTTGAATTTGGTTTAAAAGATAAACTTGTGCAGTCTTGAAATGCGGCTTGCTCACCTGAGGTTCAGCCTAAATTTAAGTTCACCGCCATCACTGAGCCTGTGATGAGAATGGAACAAACAACTGCATCTTAAATCAACCGTGGCGAATCTTTTCAGCACATGATACCCGTCTTTCACTTTTTACTTTGGAAACTAAGACAAAAATGTAATGTGCAGAGCTAAATGAAGTCATCAGGCCATGAATTGTTGCGGCACTAAGCCCATTTCACATCTCGACCTACCGCTGTCAGAAGCTCCACTGATGAGGTTTTAGGCCTTTAAGTGCCTTGCTTAAGGGCAACTGACGGGAAGTTGGTCAAAAAAATGTTGTCCAGCCACTTCGTCCTACCTTCTCTGTATTTTGACCCCCTCCTTCTCACGGCGTCGTCCGTCCTCCTGGATGATCAGTGCATCTTCTGGAGACACACTGCGACCAGCACAGGTCCTCTCGGGGGAGACGTCACTGGAAATGTGTCATCCTCCATCCTGCGTTTCTTCTTCGGAGGTCTCAAACGCTGTGCTGCTCCGCAAGTGTCCGCTGTGATCTTTGTTTAAAACCTAAAAAAATATGGAGGCGGGTTGACAAAGCCCGTCTCGTTCCAGCGTTTCCTCCAGGCGCGACCTTAAACATGTTGGAGACAGAACCAGTATTTACTCTCCAGTGCTGTGTGGAGCTCAGCATCACAAAGGAGGGCTGAAGCAGTGAGCCAGTAAAACAAGCTTGATCTCCAGCAACAGTTCACTTTCACAACACGTCCATAAAGAGCGATGAAAACAGGAAGCCTGTTAATTGAACTGCAAACGCATCATTTAATGTTTCACTGAAGAAACTCACTGTGGCTACAGACGTGCTTCAGTCCGTCTGCGCTGTGAAGAGACGTCGAACCGCCTGAGGGGGAAAATAATTGTTCAAATACTGTTTATTCTGTTGACGCCGTATCATACAGCGATGAACATTTAAACTGACGGGCCTCTAACAGGATGTTTGTGACGGACCCCCCCCTCAGTGCTAAGTGATGACATTAAAATGAAAAAGAAAACTGGTGTGACACAGTGGGACAGTCATCCACCAACCTCAGTGTGGAGGTTAACACGTCTGCACAAACGTTCTCTGCAGCGCCCTCGTTTTTGCACTTTGCCTTTTTGCTTCACAATCCTGAATCTTTATTTTATCACTAGGTAACAAGGGTAATACTATTTTTCTACATGTGAAATATCTTATTGTATTGTTGGAACTGACCAAGTCACTGAAAATGTATTTATTACTAATAATCCTCCAGATGAAGGGTCGAGTTCATGTCGAGTTTCAAATACAGTCAGAGCTGAAGCTGTAAACACGAGGTTTGAATTTGAAAACACGATTCTTCATCTTGAGCTGTCACATCGATGTTCTTCCACAGACGTCACTTTTTCTCTCTCGTGCATTAAAGGGACTCTTGTTTGTATTTTGGAGTCGGGGCTGTTCTCCGTATGAACGTCTGAGCAGGAGCGCTGACGGCGCTCAATCGGGGTTTGGACTCGAGCTCTGAACCCGCTTTTTCTCTCTGTGACTGGGCCAATCATCAGCGTTCACATCACATGGTTGAAGTGCACATGCAAAAGGGAAGGGAGGAGACAGCGTGTAGCCAATGTGTTGTGGTAGTTTAGCCTGCAGTGATCAAACCCGAGCCTCAGTGGGGTTTACAGTGTACGACACGCCACACACTGTCTTTAAGAAACATACCAGTGACTCTTCATTTTAAGCCAATTTAACCTCCAACTCTTTTCCATTTGTCCCAGTGTGGTTTGAAATGTCAAAATGTAAGAGTTGTGATGTGATAATAATTAAATCCTTAATAGATAAGTATAGAAGATACAATCACACATTGGAAAATGGCCAGCACAGGTAATAAGTGGTACAGAATTAGCATGTTCAGGAAATAAAACGTTCACTGGCTTGCTTCTTTAAAGGCAGAGGTTTCCCTCCTGCTCCGACTGAGGCAGCGAACAATAATCCACGCTCTGCACCGAGACACTGGAGAGCAGAGTCGTGTATTTAAACCATTATTTATTGTAAATCCACAGAATAAAATAAACAACGAGGCCTCCTTTGTTTAGGTTGAAGAAAAGTGGAAGATGCTAAACAATGTGATAAATGTTAGACTCTGCTCGAGAGCAGAAACAGCACAAAACCTTTTAAAGTCAACTTCTCTACATTAGAGATTTCTGATATTGATTCTATGCAGTTTTTATTCTGTTAGCAACCCCCGCCCCCTCCCAACTTGTTTACCTCTAATGTGCCACAGCCTTTGTTTTTACCAAACACTCCATTATTTAAACCTCACGTGCACGTTTTTATCTTTTGTATTGTTATTTTAAAAAATACTATTCTGTTCTTCTTTAAGGCTGTAAAGGGAAATATTTACACGTTTGTCTTCCACTTATAATTACTGCTTTTACATTCTAAGTTAATTTAATATATGTGTTTTTTTCATCAACATGGACTAGCAGCATTGCAGTTAAGGCATCATGTGATATGAATCTGTTATATCAGTTATCTTGTTTTGATTTCAGTTGTTGCTGCCAAATTTGTGTTAAACACACGTAGTGAAAAAATGTTAAATTGGGTAAACGTGTTAATTTATTTTACAGTTTAAGTGTGAACAGCTGCTGTTTAAGGTGGTCAGTTACACTGCAGGAGGAGTGGAGGACAAATATTTATAGAAATATTTTGATAGATAAAGACCATATACTGTTTAAACTGCCAATGTTCAAACCATGTCAAATTTATTTTCATTAAAAATATGTAATTTATGGCCTCTGTTGTGTTGTTTTTACCAAACCTTTCATTAGCTTCTTATTGATGCTGTGCCTGAACAATAGGGAAGTAGTTTGGCTTAATTAATAAAATAAATAAATAAATAAATAAAAGTTTAAGAGCAAAATGGACAGAACTGAAATAGTTTAGACATTTTACTTGTGATGTTTTCTTTTTTTTATTTATATCCACTTAAATGCTGAAACAAACCATTAAATAGCATTATAACTCATGTCTATCAGTCGACACTACACAGGGTTTGTGTACAAATACATGAAGTTTATGAAAAAGTATTTGGAGAGAAAATCCTGGTTCGATTCAGCACCAACACACAATGCCACAATATTTATGATTTGGCTGCTGATTTGAAAATTTATTTTTAAAAGCTAACAAAAAAAACTAAATAATTTATAACAAATAAAAAAAGCTTAGGTGAGTTAAAAAAGCATAAATACATTATCAAACTGCATTAACAAAATATTTATATTATGCAGATGCAATAATAATTTTTCGGTTTAAATTACTATCTAAGTTAGTTAGTATGACCACAGTGACGCCCAGATGAAAAACAGGTTCACCAAATTAACTGAACAGAAACACTTATGGTAAACTCAAACAAAGGTCCCACCAGTGAAAGTAGTTCCAACTCAAAGCGAACTGTTAGTTAATAAGTCATTGGTGTGCATGCTACACATTCAAACTGCTTTGTGTTCACCTGTTGGCCCCGGGGCACCGACAGTGGAATACAGAGGGCACGGGGGGTCTGCAGCGTGGCCAACGGTATCGGTGTTACCAGAGGGGGCGCCGTGGAGCGAGGGGGCCGCAGTGCTGTGAAAATCCACCTCAGTGTAGATGATTTCTGTTTCTCCTGCCTCCTGATGAACAAAGATTTTTTAAAATTATTTTTAATGAACACACCATTAGCCCTTGTTCTACAGATTTTCTATGCTAATTTTACGTAGCTGTCGAATTCATTCAAACAAATTTTGTGTCAAACTTTGCTGATTCTTGCAGAAATAGTGGAGAACCGTCTGTGTGATTCGGTACTAAAGTGAGATTTTAGCACAACTTAAAGTTGTTAACTTCCATTTGTTGAGCTGCCAGTTTAGTTGATAAAAACCTATTTCTGTTGTACCTTTGCGTGACTGTGATCAGAGTTTTGCATGGTGAATTGGGGTGTACTGTAAACTGTTAACACTTCCACAGGTGGAATCCTGCCACGTCTGTCCTCCTCTCTGATCTCCTCGTACACTTGGTTGGCCTGCAGGAGGAGAAGTTTGTTTTTTTTTCCACGTTTCACAAACACTAATGATGCTGAAATGCTCCTCATTTACACAAACTCACCATGACATTCATGTAAGTACTTTCCTTGGGAAGCTCTGAGAAAAAATGCAATTCAAAAGATTAGAACTAGATTCAGTTATCACATTAATCTCCCAGAGATCTGTCTCCTCAAAGAGGTCCCGTGACATTTCCCAAGAAACTAATGCACCACATGTATTGTTTAAGACAAACTTCTGAGATCTTTAACCATTTTGGTTATTTGTCCAAATCTTGATTTATGTGAACGCTTCCTTGAAAAACATTATTTTATTCGAGAAGCAGAGTTGAGTTGTCTTTGTGCGTTTCCCGTAGCCTTACCTTTGGGTTTACTGTCCCTCTTCCTGCAGAATATCAGCACAGCCACTGTTAACATGGCGATCATGAGAGCCAGGATCAGGCCCACGTACAGCAGAGCATCTGTAATCCAAGTGGAACAAAGTTCATTTTACTGCGACCCACAGGCACGAGTGGGATCCGAGGGTCTGTTCATGACGGTAACATCAACTCAGTGTTCAAATGAGCACTGAGTTGATGCCACACACACACATACTGAGGAGAAACTGCTCTTTATGAAAAGGACCCGTGTGAAGGATTGAGAGACATCTAGTGGTGACGGTGCAGATTTCTACCGGCTGAACTCCTTTTCCAAGTGTATGGGTGGCCTTCAGGTAACTCCCTTCCTAAATATAAAGGACTCATTATAAGCTTATGAAACAAAGGATTCTTAGTTTCAGGTAATTCACAAATGAAAACATAACTATGGATATTAGTCTATTTCTGCCAATTGATATTCCAAAATCCTTCACAGCGGACCTGTAACAGAATACATGTTGAATGTGTAACGCAACAGAACCTGCAGCTGAGGTCTCAGAGGAAGCTGGTGAAGCTGTGGAGGCAGATGAAGGTGGAGAGGCTGGTGAAGCTGCTGAAGCTGCTGAAGCTGCTGAGCTTGATGGGAGCGATGTGGGAAAAGGTTGAACAGTCCAGTTTGCTTCTGAAGTGGTTGAAGCTGTGAACGACGCGATCGATCAGAAACTGATGACAGGCTGCTTTCCTCCTGATGTGACAGGTGGCGTTTGTGAAGACTGAGGCAGAAACCGCAGTGACGGTGAACGGTTCAGTGATCAGCCAATAATAAAGCTCATTACGTTTTGACATAAATGCATCGGGTTATTTGAAACAGAAGCAGCTGTCACGTTCCATGACTTTGAGCAGAAACTCACCGTCTGTGACGATGATCTTAAGCTCGCTGTATGAATCTGGACCAACTCTCTCCAAATGACACTGGTACTGACCTGAGTCAGATTTGATCAGCTGTGTGATGGTCACATACATAATTATATCTAAAATATGTGTCTTTTTATATTCAATGCTGTATCTGCCTCTCTGAGCTCTGTCCTCTTTTGTTTCAATGAGAATGTTTTTGGCTTGGGTGCAGTTATCCCTACAGAAGACCATCCTTTGCCCGGTGATGTGAAACCAGCACAAAACCGTGAGGTTCGCTCCCTCGCTTCCAACATGGGTGACGATTTCTGCACTGATGAGGCCAATCTGGGAATCCTGCAGCACTGCCGAAAAGATGACACAGATCACAGTTAGTATTTCCCAGTATGATGAGTATGATGATGATGATGAGTATGACGATGACAACGGTGATTCCTGCTTCACACTGGGAGCTCCCCATGCAGTCATTCAGCAATATGATTCTTTCAAAAATAAAGATTCAGACATTTACAGTAATTACAGTCAACATTTCAACATCACGTTGTCGAACCAATCAGCTCATAGATCGGGGGGTGAACCGGGCGTTTCCCATCATGCTTTGAGGACAACTATGGAGCCAGGTCTCAAAAACTGCAGCCGCCTTTATCTCCCCAAAAGTTTTTCCCAACAAAGAAAAGTTTTTGAAAAATATAGCAATGACTTATTTCTGCTGCAAATGGTCGGGCCCGATCAGGTTTGACCTTTTTTTTTTTGGCCTGCTCGACAGAAGCAAGAGGTGTGTAGTTTCCTGTGTTAACATCACTAATGTCTCGTTGAGGTTCAGGCTGAAGCAACAGAAATATAGCTTGTACTTTTCCAGCAGTCTAAAACACAATCAACGGCCACCAAAACAAGCAGGTGATTATTGGATAGGTGACGCAAGATGAAGATTATCTACGAGGAAGGGAAAGTATAATAAAGACGGATAAGTTACACAATTAATGAACCTTACATCGGACCATGGACATCCAAGTTTAACCACAGAAACCAAACGACATCAAATCATGAGGGGCGACACGAGATAAAATGAAAAGAGGGGCTGCTGATAAAAAAAAAAGTTGCCGACCGGCTTGAAGGAAAGAAAAAGAAGTTGATAAAAGAGAGCGAGTACTCACTGAGGAAGAGGCAGATCGGAGCCTGATGGAGCCGCATGATGGTTGAACGCTGCCTCTCTTCCTCCTCCACCACCTCTTACTTCTCTAAATGACCGTCAGTGGAGACAGGAAGCCAGCCCTCCCTCCCCCACACCACAGAGCATGCTCACCGCTCCTCCTGTCAGCACCAGGCATTTCTTTTAAATGCAAATCCTTATACGATTTTACATTTTCACTGTGCTTGGCTGCGATTTACAGCAGTGGCATGTCAAAAATTAAATACATCTGCACTTTAATGATTAATTCTATTAGACTTTTTTTCTGTGAAAATGTGAGTTTTACTCATTTCCAATACGAGTCTTACATTTTTTTAATGTATTTGAATGAACATTTGCACCTTCAAACCAGAATAATGGAGCAAAGACAATGGTGGAAAATGCCAGTGCTAATTCCTGTGTAATGTTTTGAAATAAACTGAAATGAAATATTAACTGCAGACTTACATAAGTTGTTTGCATGCAAACACAAAGTTTTTGTTGGCTGTACTCTCATTCAAGGTGTCTCAGCTGAGGGGAACAGAGCAGTTTTGTGAAAACCTTTCAGTTTCCTTTCTTCATTTATTCGATGAAGTTCTTTAAAAGACCTTAGTCTGTCAAGATGACAGCTGCAGGTAAAAAAAAACTGCAGGCAAATGATTGGGTCATGTGATTTAGACGCCTTAACATTTGGTTTTCTGTGTAATATCTACACCCTGGTGTCTACAGATGTTCAGCTACTGATACTAGTATATGTACAGCGAGGGCTGGAGGCATGAGTCGATAAATTGATTAGTCCGTCAGTAGATTTGTAAACTATTTTGATAATCGACAGATAGTTTTAGTTATTGATTGGCAAAAATTCCAGACCATCTCACAGGGATTCAAGTCATCTTATGCCAGGACCAGATCTACTGTACGCTCCTATAGGATGTGCAGTTGTTGGACACATTTTCAATAAAAACCCGATGTGTGTCACTCTTCCTTTTTCTGACAGCGAGTGAGCAATGGTTGCTTGGTGACCATTCCCAGTCATCTGTACACAGGAAGCAACAGTTTTATCCTTTAGCATGATGAGAAGTCTGTATGTAACGTTTAGGTACAGCTCGGTTCTGAGAATACGTGCGAGTGGGCGACAGGAAAACATGTTGAAATGAAAACTTGCAACAATTTCAGTGGAAGCTGGTGTGTAAATATATTCCACTGATTTTTAAATGTAGTTTCTGCTGCTCTATCTTTACAAATCTATAATAGTTTTAGGACTACAGTTATTTCGGTTACTGATTCATATATAGACTATTTATTATTATAAATCAATTTAGTGATTTTATTGATTGTGACAAATGATAACTCCAATTTCCCACAGCCATAATGTTTTTAATCTTAAAAAAATCAAAACTATTCATTCTATTCATTATTTATTAATCTGCTGATTATTTTCTCGAGCAAGGAATTTTTGGTCTACTTCAACTACTACTACTACTACTACTACTTGTCCTGCCCAAATCAGGGTATATCACTATATAGTCAAGACCAAGAATACTTGTTTCTGATTGGTTGTTCCTGGAGTGACATAAGCCACACAGCTCCAGTGAACACATGGTAACTTCTACAGACCCGAGTCACTGCAGTACCTTTAGTCATGTTCGGCTGCTGAAAAGAGGAAACGCTGTTTTAAAAAAAAGAAGAAAAAGTTAAACCACTTCCTCGTGTATTTCACAATCACTTTTCCTTTACATCACGACAAGAATATAGTAACAAAAAACAAGCAAAAACCTGTCATCAGGACTCCACACGTCTTCATGTAACAAAGGGCCGTCATACTGAGTTAATACTGAATGTTGTTCAGAGCTATGAAGCCACACTGTCTGCAGTAACTGTGATTCATTATAGGACCTTACAAATGACCCCAATGGTATGACAACCGCAGGCAATCAGAACATTAGGAAAAAAAAAAAAAAACTTGACAAGGACATCCCTACTTCCAGATACCAAAATAATCTACGTTCAAGTGCCCCCCCCCAAAAAAAAGTAGCCGTCCAATCTTCTCAGTTTTTAACAAGATCAGAGTGTGTCACCAGCACAGAGACTGAGGCAGACAAAAAAAAAGACATTTAATTAGTTGGAATCTATATCGAGCCGCAGTGTTCAGAATGAGGTCATCGTTTGTGATCAACGAGCAGGATGCAACACTTATTGTGAAGACTGAGAATAACATATTGGGCAAGAGTTCCGTTATGAGTACGAGTGGCTCGTGGGTTGGGGTTTAAAAACTCACTGCAACTCCACTGAGGAATACAGTGGAAGTTATGGTCATGAAGTATATGATCCCTTATACACCAGGCAGACACACACTGGACGGACAAAAGCAGAGGATCAAATTCAGAATGAACATCCACCGTTGGATTTTCTTCTGCCTCCTGTCATCAGGTGAGGACCGGTCAGCTGACTGCGTCTTTAATGCAGCACACACACGGTTCTGTTGAGTCTTTCTCTCACCCAAAATGAGTTCTTTATATTGCAATATGTTTTTGTCATACTGATCTATTTACAACTCTTGTCTGTTACATAAAAAAACAAACGATGCTGCAACTTCATTAATGTGTAAGACTTTAATCTGTAAATAATCTATAATTCATCATGAGTTGTCATACAGTTGGAATTAGGGCTGCACCTAATGATTATTTTCATTACTGATGTACGTGAGGTTTTACCAACTATAAATAAATAGTCGAAGGTGAGGACTTCTCATGTCCAGTTCACTGTTGTGTGACACAGGAAATCAACAAATCATCCCGTTTTTGTTTTAAAAAAGACTGCGGCATTTTTTTAGATTATCAAAGTAGCTGCTCTTTTATTATTTTGGATTAATTGACCAATTGTTGCAGAAGACACTGACAGTCAAAAACATGTAGTGCAGTTTATACAAGCGCTGCACTGTAATGAAAACTGCCAGGACTATGTTTAGCGGTCAGATTATCAGTATTGTTTGTTTCCACAGCACTGTTTGATGGAAACACTGATCTCGTCGACGCACAGACGGCCATTTATACAAAAATGGAAGGCGAAGATTTCCGGGCTACGTTTGACTTTCAGGTGCTTCAGGGAAGCAGGAAGTACCTCTGTAGAAACGACTGCAAAAAAGACGGCGTCCTCATTGAAACACACGGGAACAGAGCTCAGGGTGGCAGATACACCATCAGATACGACATCAACGACAACAAAGTGCACGTAGTCATCACAGGGCTGACTCAGGCTGACGCAGGACGCTACAAAGTCGGCGTGAGCGAGTCATTCACGGAGTTTGACCTCAAAGTACGAGGTGAGTGACAGGCGGCACACTGACCACCGAGTGTGAAACGAATCATTAACTGATGAAAACAGAATCTGAACACAAGCCCTTGGTTTTTTTGTTCAGGGCAGAGCTGCCCTTTTTACATTTGTGGTTATTTCCTGTTTCTTCATCACTTGACGACAAAAAAAAGAGTGTGTGTATAACACAGATGGTGCAAAGCTGCAGAGTGGGCTGCTGGTTTCAGATCAGCAGAGGGTTTATCTTTTACAGAGCCATTAGCACAACCCTGTCTTTGGCTCTTCTGTCACTAACCAGCTTATGTAGTAATACAGCTGGATGCAGAAGTTTAGATCCCCTCTCTTGTTTGACATGCTGTAGATATACCCACTTTAAAATGAACCCTTATCAGAATGTTTAGATTAAGTATTTATGTACATCTAAAATAAGAATATGGGCCAATTTATTAGAAGAACTTTGTAATATTGACGAGTCTTAACAGGGATCCAGTGCTGATCATCAGTGTTCATCTTTTTCAATAGATCTGTGTGATGGAGGTGTCGTCGTTGCCGAGCCCAAAGTCTACAGCTCCACAGAGGGAGGAAATGTCACAATCAAATGCTCCTTATCTTTACATCCACAAAACAGGAAGTTCCTCTGCAGGGGGCAATGTAATAAACTTCTCTTCGACACCAATGATGTGATAGCTACGAGTGACAAGTACCAAATCAAGTATGAGAGCAGCACGCTGTTTGATGTGACCATCACCGCGCTGACCAAGTCTGACTCGGGACGATACCGGTGCGGCGTGGGAAGAACCGATTCAAAATATACATGCCAGGAGTTCGAGCTCACAGTTTCAGATGGTGAGTTTCTATTGTGAGTCGTGAAATTTTCCTGCATGCCTCTGCGGGACTGGACAACACTTTCACAACTCGTGTTTTGAGCTACAATGGTTGTTTATGGTTTAAAAGGATAAAGGAGTGAGTTAATTTTATTTTGTTCTTAATGTCAACAAATCATATGAAAGAGATAAAAACCAAAGTGACTTCCCAACCTTGTCTGTGGCACTGAAGAAGTTAATCTTCAAACACGGGTCATAAATTTCCAAGAAACAGCTGAGCTCTTTGGAATTTTGAAAATGTCCATTGAACAAGAGTAAACTGTGCGTTTGTTGCAGACTATTTCCTGCCCCACATTAGTACGTACTCGTTATACTACTGAGTATTTGCAGCAGCAGGACAGATTATGTGGGACTCGATATGCACAGCAGAGGCAGAGTTGTATAGTTCATGCTAACCAAAAAAACATCAAGAAATATTGATGGTTTGATCTTCTAAGGAACTGAGAACCAGGCAGAAACACCTCTGCAACCACCAAGCAACAAATATAACAACCATCGAGAACATGATAGCAACCCCTGCGACAAACCCTGATCAGTCCAGCTACATACTCACAACACCCTGGACACAGAGCTTAGAATAAAGCTAGTAATATTCACATGCAAATTTCCTATAAAGAAAATCCCTGTTGTTCTTGTTGGGAACGTTTTTTTAAAGTTGTTCCCACCCTCCTTAGTCTCTCACCCAGGTAACATCTTGCCTCTGGTTGTGGGTGTGACTGTGCTCGGTGGGGTATTGGTCATTTCGGCACTGCTCCTCTACAAGTGGAAAACCAGAAATCTTAACTGTGAGTTACTTTCTAATAGTCTCTATGCTTTCAGTAATTATCAACAGATAATAAACCAGATAAAACTCTGTCCACAGATGTGCACACCACAGAAAATGGCAGAAACATAGAGGTAACTTTATCTTTCGCTCTATAATCAACAAAATGTCAGGGCTGCTTCCATCATTTTCACATACGCTCTCATTTCTGCTCACCTCAGTTAAGTTACTTTTGTCTTTTTTCCCCTCCAGTACGACACCCACGTAAACCATGCTACGATCTCCCAACCTGAAGGATCACCCTACCAGGCTCTTGATCTAAACACCAGGGACCAGAACCCGTACGCTTCACTTCAGATGCGACCAAATACTTAGATAATGAACAAAGAATGTGCATGTTAATAGTGTCTCTTCCCTAGTGTTGTGGTCATAATTGAGAAAAATCTGCACACACACACAGTGTTGCAATGAGCTGAACACACATCGTGATAGCAGTGATGTCATTGTCCATCACGTAGAATAATCATAAATGTCTCTAAATCCATCGCTAGTAGCTACTTCAGTCTGACTTACCATCGTGCAGACTTGCTATAATGTAAAAATATGGGGAAAAAATACTTAAGTTTAAAACAGTTATAAATTAAATTCAGATTCAGACGAGCTTAATCTATAGGTAAAGCGTTATTGGCTACACAGACAATACATTTGTATAGCACCTTTTAATACAACAAATCGCAGGGATTTCCAATGGGGTAATGACATGGACAATGCTTCTCATGAAAACTGGTATGCCATGGTAAAGTAATTTTCCAGTGGCATGCTAGTGGCTCCTCCTCTTCCTGTAGTTGTCCATGATAAAACTGTTCAAACGTCATGGAAGATGCTAACATGCTAACGGCTCCACCTCTTCCATTCTCCAAAATGGCTTCCTCAAACATCACGGACGATGCTAACCATAGGCTAACGACTCCCCCTCCTCCTGTGGTTGTTCGTGACAACACTGTCCACTGTCCACACACGCAAAAGATGCTAACCAGCTAACGGCTCGCTAACGGAAACACTGGTCAACATCGCTAACATGCTCGATAATTACATCGCTTTAAAGTCGTGTCTGTAATTTTCCCGCTTCATTCCGTCTCCACAATGTCACCAGGAGACCGAGCTATGTTTCACTTCGCTAAGCTACAAACCACTGGAAAAGCTAATGGCGCTCCATTTTCGACAACCTCACCTGGCTAATTGATTTCACCTGCGCCCGCTCCCCCTCGCTTTTTCTTCCGGTTTGATTGACGGTTGGCAGAGCAGCTTGTAGGCGCTGTACCGCCGCCTAACGGACTGGAGTGTGGAACAGTAACCTGCGTGATGCCGTCACCCGCACAATGGGCGTGGCTTACATTGGTTGTAAAGGAAGCGCGATCCATTGTGTCATCATCATTAAGGATATTGGTATGGACAACAACCCTATTATTATTGGTTGATATGAATAATCAATTCAGTAAAATTCCAATATAGGTACATATTAAACGTATATATAAATTATATAAAACAGGTATATAAATGAAATAAATGAACCTAAAAGCAATAATTTCTGTCAAATGAATCTTAATTTCAGAGACCAACAGCAATAAAACATGGAGAAACAGACACAGCTGCTTTGAATTGTTACACTTTATGGAGAGGAGTGCTGGAGAGGAGGATTTTGGTGTCCTGGCAAAATTATCCAATACGTGAATCAGGGGCTCGGGGCCAGGGGTGTCACTTTAACCGACAGTCATAAAACACAATGCATTCCATTAGCACCCAGCACTAACTAACAGTTTCAATTCCCAATGTGTGGGTACTAAATATGTGTTTTTCTAGTGGTTGTATAAGAAAAACAGCCACACAAGTTGTTCTCACTGAAATTGAGATTCAAATTTGATGAAAGCGAAACTTAAGCTTATGTAAAAGCTAACTTGTGCAATCAGGATGATTTTAAAGAAGCTGTGAGCACATACAAATTCAACGCATTTAAGAAATAGATTTATCGATCATCAAACCTGTCTGAGGTTTATTATAATCTGGATTCTTTTACAAAACAGCTTTTACAGTCTCACACACACACACAAAAAATGGTGTTTGTGATCCAGAACAGTATTGAGTGTTCGCAACTTTCCACAACATAAATACACCAGATGACCAGACGCGTGCACACACACACACACACACACACACATACGCGCACACACACACACGCGCGCACACACATACGCGCACACACACACACACACACACACACACACACACACACCGTCAGTCTTAGGGCTGCATGCGAATGGCTCCGTCCAGTCTGATGACCTCTCCATTAATCATGGGATTCTCAGCCAGTGATGTCACCAGGTGGGCAAACTCAGCGGGGTCTCCCAGGCGTGAGGGGAAGGGCACCTGACGTGCCAGAAAGGAGCGCACTTTCTCCGGAAGACCGGCGAGGAGAGGAGTGGAGAACAGACCTGGAGGAAGAAAAGAGGAAATGTCACGTTACTTATTTGAGTCACCAAGGTAAATTCAAGACCTAATAAGACCATTTCAGTATCAAAAAGAAAACAATTTAATATCATTTTCAGTTCATTATCATTTTCATGATTATTATAATGGTTTTTAAGTTTTGGCCTTACTTTCCAGTGCTACACAACAATAATTAACATGACCAAGGCACACATAAGTGGCAGAAAACTGATAGATAAACTGGTGAAAAAAATTATTTGAGCTCATGTCAGTGAGCAAACTGAATGGCTTCACACAAAGATGAAAACTGACAAATATAACAAAAGATGCATAATATCATCAGTCTTATGGTTTAACTGTGAACAGAAGAAGCAACGTGCACTCCACCGAGGGGAGAGCAGGTCACAGGTGCTGCTGCCTCTGCAGCGACACCTGTACACATAAGTGGGAAAGGCCTGTTACTAGTTTATGGGGTTCTGTTTGTGCACTAACCGGGTGCTATGGTGATGACCCTAATGCCCATGGGCGCCAGGTCTCGTGCGATGGGGAGGGTCATTCCAACAATGCCTCCTTTAGAGGCTGAGTAAGCTGCTTGGCCGACCTTGAGAGAGATAGATTTAGAAAAAAGCTGATACACACAGCCACCACTTTATTCTATTTTTAAATGCTCGTATGTGTTTTTTTTAATTACCTGTCCATCAAAGGCCGCCACACTGGCAGTGTTAATGATGCAGCCTCTGTGTCCGTCCGCATCGGGCTCATTCTTTCCCATCTCGCCCACAGCGAGGCGAATCACATTAAAGGTTCCTGCAATATTCACCTGCAGGGAAAAATAAAAACACAAAGCAAAGTCACCCCCACTGTCTGGTGAGCTGCGACTGGTATTGAGATTTTGCCTGCCGTACATTGATAACACGCTGGAAGTCCTGCAGGCTGTGAGGATGGTCCTTTTTAAAGTTGTAGGTTTTGACGGCCACAGCGATGCCAGCGCAGTTAACCGCCAGGTCCAGCTTCCCGAACTTCTCTCTGGCCAGGGACACAGCTGACTGCACATCCGCCTCTGATGTAACCTAAGAAGTGACGAGACCTCTTTTAGTCCGAACACCATCTTAGACATCACCTTATCATGTAGACTGGGTGATGAGATGGATATAATCAAGAATAGACATGTAAATGCACTGAAGGCACCACTTTTTGGAAGTTGGGAATTAGAGATAGGGCTAAATAATGAATAATGGAAAGAAGCAGAAACAGTGCTGGACGATGTCATAGTGCCATCTACTGAGCTGAAAGTGTATCACACCTCCACTCACAACTGCAGCCTTCATGCTTCTCTAAAACTTGCTTCAGTTGATTTTTTTTTCTTTTAATTAGTTGACATTATTTCTTTGTATATTTAATGGAAAATTAAACTCATCTGTCTTCAGGTTTGTGTTACTGCCAAAGATCATTTGTGAGGCAAGATGCTCCATCTCATCAGTTTATGGCGCAGCATTCATCAATATCATATCAATCATTTCCACTGATAAAGGTGCTGATAAAATTTACGCAAATAAAATGACTGATTCAGACTCAGCGAACGTAGATCTCGTGTGTCTGGTGAATTTTGGACTCACATCTGCCGGGGCGAAGGCGCAGCGCTCTCCCAGACTGGCCGCCAGAGCCTGTCCGTCAGAGGAGGGCAGGTCGAGGATCACCGCCGATGCTCCGCTCTGCACCAGGCGCTCCACGGTGGCCCGGCCCAGACCGGACGCACCGCCCGTCACCAGGCCAACCATGCCCTGATCAACACGAACACACACACACAAACACACACAGGGGTAGGAAGAGAGTGATGAAGGAAAGAGGAAGCACGTGCAGGATTTTTTTTTTAAAGGGGAGAACAGGGAAAAACATGGGTCACTGAGAAAGATGGGTGAAAGAGGAGATCAAAACTGCTCAGATTAACTGATAATGTGAATATGAAAAACTTCTCTCACGTCATCATTAAAACTGTTTTTAGAGCTGAAAGGCTTAGTCGACTAATTAATCGATTAGCTGGTCAACAGAATGGGGCTTTAGGAAACATACCAAATATCCCAAGTCCCAGCTCCACTGGTTCTGAATATGAGGCTTTTCTTGGTCTATAGTGATAACGCATGGAATATCTTTGCGTTGTTTGAACAACACAACACACCTGATGATGGCCAACAACATGAACAGGTGAAGGCGGATGAGCGTTCTGCGCTGCTATTGGCCAACATTACGGGAAACGTCACACATGTGCAGGTTTAGGCAGAATTAAATGTTGGTGAAAGCATCGGTGGTTCTGTCATTTGAATGTGTCCTTCCCTTTAAATGACTCAAACTTGTTTCGGGTGTCAGACTCACGATGGAGGGCGCTGTGAGGGCCCCATTGATTCTACCCACGTTTGCTGAACTTCTGAACAACGGGGAAAGCCACCGGGCGGAAATAGAAAGAATACTCACATATATGGCGACACAAGCTTATTAACAGTAAAATACATTGTGTTTACCGGGAGTAAATCACGTGGTGCGGAACGCGGACACGTTTATTTTTTCTTTCCTCACCTTGACACACCGAATGTTCGCCATGTTTGTTCGGACCAGACTGACGGTCGTGACGTCACACCAAAGATGTTGTGTGTTGCAAGAGGAGTCACTGATTGTAACAATTGTGGTGGCTCCTTATCCAACCTTTATTACCAAATCAGCAAACTGTTTAAAAACGTAGTCAAGATATAAATTTTAAGCTTAATGAGTATGTACTGTTCTTAATACTGACTGTTAAAGTGCATTTTGCTGATCACCCAAATAGACACCAATATATTTTCTCTCATGGGTGATCAATATGTGCAGCTTTATTTGTATTATCAGCATTTTTTTAAAGAATTAAATTATAGTAATTAACGCTTTACAATTGATGAGTGAGTTGCATCCGAAAAACAGCCAGTGTGAGAGCTCTGTCTTTTGACTTCTCTTTGGTCACAGCATGGATAGGCGCTTAAGCCCCGCCCCCGTACCGCTGAGTTGACCAATTGGTACGAGCTTTGAAGGAACGCCCCCTCTTATTATTGGCTGACAGTCAGCGAAAATATGAATGATGTTGTACAATCACAGCGTCACCGCAGCTCGCCAAGGATCCCTCGGGTCGCTTACTGATGCTTCTGGAGATTTTATTTCCAGTTTAACTCATGTTTAGACGTTTAACACGGTCATGACTGTTACAAAATGAGATCCCTGTAATTTCAGTCAATAATACGGGTGTAACAATGTTAATAGAAAACAAAAGTCCCAATATGACAAACACCAGAGAAAATAGACAATATATACAACAGGTATTACAGATTTTTCCTTTATTTTCATAATGTGCAAAAAATAAAAAAAAACCTCTCTAAAAATACCTCTGACCTTTTTTTAATCATCAAATTAAGAATCTGGTAGCAGCTTCTCCTATGTGAGAAAATGTTATTTTTCTGTGCTTTATTTTATTGTAAACTGGACATTTTGGGGTTTGGGACTGTACATCAGATAAAACAAGACATTTGATGGCATTGCCCTGGTCCCAATGGTGCTCAGTTAACCAATTACCAAAATAATGGCAGATAAACTTTCTGTGAAGAAAAAATAAACGAAGCTCAAATATAAAATAAATTTGGCAACACACACTTTCTACAGAAAATATAACTATACAAGCAGATTCAAGTACTGCAATGAAGGCTGTCAAAAAATTACAAGGACAAAAAAGATGCATGTACATGGCTGACCACAGTACAGAAGTTCGACACTGCATTATGCTGCCACATTGTAAAAGGCAGTGAGTTCTATTGTTGCATCTCCAAAACAGGGGGTTTCAAGATCCCACACCCCACAACAACACAACTTACTACCTCACCACGGTGCAGCTACAAACACATCTGCCCCTCCCGCACACACATACAAAAGAAAGACACAGGTGCTGTAAATTTGTTGTCACAGTGCGAGGGCAGCCTCAACATGTGTTTCAATCTGGCTCTCATTTTTATATGTGTGCTACTGGGATGCAATAATTTGTTAGTTATTGAATTCCATGTTTGCAACAGGAAATCCTCTTCCCAAGACTGATAAACTGAAACTGAATATGATATCAGTCAGACTATTAATGAGACAGTCGTTCTGGCCAGTGTCCAATCTGTCAACAGCCGGGGACACATAGGACAGCAGGACACAGAATACAAAGCTAGTGAAACGAATCCAGCATTCGATGACTGCAACTTGTGAGGCTTCAGGACGCAGACGTCTCCCCCGGTGGTCTCCATCCATGCAGGGCGATGGTTTGGATGCCGTGAGAAAGACAGTAGGCTGTATAGTTATCTCCCAGATCTGCTGTGATCCTAAAACTATACAAACTACTACCTCATCCCACAGCTTCCCTCCCCCAAAACCACAACCCCCCATCAGTTCTTCTCTGGAATCCAGAGTCAGTGACATCTTGAAATTACCTTGAATTAAAAAGCCCTCGTAGCTCTATGCAGCTGTCATGGACAGATAAGAAGGGGGTCTTCTACGTCTCAGACGCTCCCCGTCCTTGAAGAAGGTATCAAGCTTCAAACCAGGACCTGAGGAACCAAAAAAACAGGTGATAAGGAGCAGCACATGATAGACTTAGATCTAATGAACCTCACCAGCACACATTATGAAATCACTCAGTTTTTATCCTAAAGCAGAGGGGCTAACAAGCTAACCTGAGCACCACCTCTGCCTCTCAAGCTCGTTAACAATTAGCCGTTTGGTTTTGTTGACATTATGTCCACAATTATCTTGGGAGTGAGGACGAACACCAGCTGCTGATGATGCCGTGTCAACTTAGCGCTGTGGTGCAGGCTGCTGCGGGAGGCAGCTAGGCAGCTAGCGGACAGCTAGCTGGAATTGGCGGTTCTCGACCTCTCAGTCCGGCTGTTGTCACATCCTCGGTTCCGGGACACACGCGCGCACACAAACCTGCGCCCGTCTGCGTCAGCAAAGACGAGCCCCCCCAACCCCCACCGCCACTCCCCCACTTACCCCCTCCCTTACACGTACGTCTGAGTGAGTGAGTGAGTGAGTGAGCGCGCGCGCGCGTGCGTGTGTGTGTGTGTGTGTGTGGTCTCCCATACCAAAGCAGGGGGGCTTACCTCTCAAACCCCTGTTTAACCCAGGTGGCTCCGCTATCGTCTTCGCCATCTTTCCTGACGGAGCCGGGTTTGTGTGGTCGCTGGCAGAGAGCCTGTGGAAAATCCAAATATCTCGAGATTTACGTGGACCGGAACGAGACTTCGGCTGCAGCAACAGAGCAAGTCACAGAGAGAGAGAAAAAGGGAGGGAGAGAGAGAGGGAGTCAATCACATGGAAAGTAAAAGCATTACTACTACAGTGTACTAGTAGTAGTAGTACTCCATTACAAGTAAAAGTTCCGGGCAGCTGTATTCAGAACGGCCGTGTTAACATTTTCTCATGACTTACTCATCAGCAAAGTCATGTACCCCCCGACGGAAGGAACGGTACGTCAAAAACCATGTTATTTGTCATCTCCTCATTATGGTTGTTTACCTCTAATCACTTTGAGGTGGTTATTCATGTCTCCCAGTAGATGTTTTGTGTCTCTCTAAAGACACACTGCACCTCTTCGTAGATACTTCACTTCGCTCTGTAGATGTTCTGGAAACTTCTGCAGGTGAGACAGAAGGCCGGCTGACCTTTTGGGCCTGCTTCTGGGAGGCCTATTCAGCAGTCCAACCATTGTTACATGCTGTTGATAAGAACATCTTTTGGGTTGCCAGGTTGTGGAGAATCCCCCTCCAGCATCACACTTAAGTCTCTGTATCTCTGTGATTAACTACGGAGAATTCTCCAAGGGATTGTTTGTTTTGAAAGGGGTTGCAGAACTGTGTTCCAAAATGTATAAACTGCTTACAGACATTTCAAATTCTAACTTCCTGCTCTTGCTGTCTTCAAGATCTCAAAACCAAAAGCAAATCTAAAAATCACGACACCGGATGCAACAAATACTTTTTTTTACTAAAAGAATAAATTTTATTTCAGCACTGTAAGTCATTTCCCAACCAGTACAAACATGACTGCCACCTTTGTCTCTTTCTGAACCATTCCTCCCCTCCCTCTTTGAGAGCAGACCACCAACAGCCAGACAAATTTAAAAAAAAAAAAAAAAAAAAAAAAAAGCTTTCATTTTTTTCCTCGTCTTTCCACAAACAGTCTGGTGCTTCCATAATGCTAACAATGATGACAAATTATACCAACCATAATTATAACAGCAATAATGATGATGATAATATTTCTATAACAATAATATTATGGATAAATTTTTAACCCTTTTCGCTGCACAGGTAGATTTGTGTGGCCCTGGGTACTGAAAAGTACATGCACTGGTACACATGTTGCCGAGGGCGTGATTGACCAAACGTGACAAGAAATGGCCCACAATAATCAACTCGAGCCCTTTACTGGGACTCAGAAATAGAAAGGGGGGGTAGTGGGGGTTAAACTGGAGCTCAGAGGGGGCTGTTGAGGGGGGGAGTGGCAGTGTAGAGAGAGAGACAGACAGAATCGGGACCTTTTATTCAAACCGGACAAAATGCTGCGAGAGTCCTGCAAATAGATCAGTGCAGGTACAAAACAACGGATGATTCCTTTTCCACATTCTGTATGACAGACATTAATACTGTTCCCACTTACTACAATACTACATCGCACATCTGCGTTCTGGGACTTTTGTTTCTCTTAACATTATCGAACTCTTCCCAGATGCTCCCGTTTTTGTAGGTACAGAGGCAAGGTGCTTTTATCACTGAGGATGAATTTTCCTCGCATCACTTCACACTGAGATCGTTTGTCGTTTTGCCTTCTCCTTGTCTCGGAAGAGAAACTGACCAAAGAAATTCATTTATATGGATAAGCGGCACTACGCTGGGAACTTTAGGGCTACAACTTATGTTTACTTTCATTTCTGATTTTTCTGCACATTATTTCCTCTATTAAATCAAGTGTTTTGTCAGTAAAGTGTCAAAGAGTAGTGAAGGATGTGCTTTGCAATGTACAAAAAGGTTACATATTTAGATTTTTACTTTTACATAAGAAATTAGAGTTGCAACAAATTAATTGTTTTGTTTAAAATATAAATTCATTTAGCAAAATACCAAAGACAGAAGTTGATTCACAATCAAAAGCAGCAAAAGAAAAGCATGAAATTGTCACATGTTAAAAGCTGGAACCAGTAAATGACTGTCATTTCTTCTTTTAAAAATCTCAATTTTCTGGTTATCAGAATTGTTGCGAATAATTTTTCTCCCAATCAAACAAACTGATGTGCAGTTGCAATTGTAAAAGAAATGCTGCAGATCTTCACAAATGAAAAGCTGCAAATGGAGCATGCTTAGTATGTTTGCCTGAAAACAAATTGAACATCAACCTGCCAGATACATCGAGTAATTCTTTCAGTCCTCATGACTTTCTCGTGACTTTTTGTTTGGCTCACACTCCACTTTTATACGACATCTACTGGAAGGCCAACTGGTCTCAGATTTGTGTTTTGAGGAAAATTCAGCCACTGTCAACAGCCTCCATGCCCACTTACAGTATGAAGAGACTCAGTACAGCTCTGTGTGCTGTCAATCTGAGTCTGGGGGGAGTTAAAGGCAAGTTTGAGAGAGCGCAACAATTTACACGTACGAAAAATGCAAAAGAGGTCGCCAAAACCCCAGCACGACTGAAAGCATGTTTGTCAGGTGTCGTTCCATCCCGTGTTAGTGGCGCGGACATGATGTGACCGCGAGGTTCACGCAGCCCGAATTCAGTCAATGAAGAACCGACAGCCGAGCGACAGGTGAGCGGTGAACGACCCACAGCGCCCGCGAACAAACTCGACTGTCCGAACGCACCTGCGCGTTCACTAGCTCGCTGACCACCAACACACTTCGTTCACTTCTTCCCTTTCTGTCTGTGTCTCCACAACAACCACAGTGTAATAAAACAAAAAAAAAAAAAAAAAAAAAAGAGAAAACACTGCTAACGTCACAGACCTGTCAGATGAATCACGTGCTGTAATGTCATTATATATATATATGATCATACTCATCGGAAAACTTGTTACTCGGGGGGCAAACTGTCGCTGTCAGGTCGGGGGTTGGGGGTACGTGGAATTTATAGGGGTGTAGACGGAGGGATGCTAGGTGCACTTTGGTTCTCAGGTGTTTACAATAGATGTTTCGTTGCTTTGTGCAAGGGCGCGGAGTTCAGCTTCGATTGATTATGAGTCGACAACGAAATCGTCATTGGGGATGTTACGAGAATCAAATGTAGTGCAGACAACGGTTTTCGATTCGGGGGGGGGGTTAATTAAGGGCAATATTTACTTACGTACATAAATGGTGAAGTGGTCTAAAGATGCCATATAAAATACAGGTAAGGAAAATCGCAATCATTACAGTTCAAATCTCTAGGTTGGCTAAGCGTATTTCAGTACTAACCGAAGCAATGGTAGAAGGATTAGATTAGAAGATGTAATAACATTAAAAATAGTAAGAAAAACACATTTGCACAATTGAATAAAACTGTTTTGATTTTTTTTCCCAGACTCTGGCTAGATACATACAGAAACTGATTATCAATGTTAATATAACCTTTACTGTTAGTTGGGGTTGATTAAGGTGGCGGGGCAGCCCAAAGAGAAAAGAGAAAAAAAAATTAAAATAAAAAAAAATAACGGCCAATAGCAACGATCCTAAAGGCTAAAGGGAGAGAGGCAGAGAGGGAGGTGGCAAAGAGAGAAAGAGAGAACTGACAGGGGTGGGGGTGGGGGGTTAACATGTGTGTGAATTATCTGTATTTGTGTTTTTGCTGCTTTTAGTGAGAATGTGTGTGTGTGTGTGTGTGTGTTCGCGCATGTCATCTATGAGGAAGGTATGAGGGCAGAGAAAGGAAGTAAATGAACAATTTTTTCTCACTTTTGGTGAGGGTGGTGTGGGGGAGGGCAAGAGAAAGCATCATAGCAGGAGAAAGAGGAGGAGGGGGGGTTAGGATAACAAGCATAAAATTCACTGATCAAAATATCTATCAAACTAAAACAGACAAGGACAAAAGAGGGACACTACATCATGTATTGTGTTGACTTTTTTTTCCCCCGTACTAGCTACTGTGTAACTCGGGGTTTAACATCTATGTCTGTGTGTGTATTTATGTGTTGTGTTGTGTGTGTGTGTACAGATGGTTTGTTTCTGTGCCTACCTGACGACACGGCTAACGTTATTTTTCTAATCCAACCATGCAAGACTTGTGAATGTGGCATTTTGTTGTGTGTGTGTTTTTTCTTTGTTAAAGAGTCAGTAGAATGTGTTACCAAATGATGAAACGGACGACCACACTCCACTGGGACCTCAAAAAAAAAAAAAAGAAGAAAAAAAAATCACTTCGGCACGAGAGCAGAGAGAACGCTGCTGGTGACAGATGCAACTGAATACCTGTCTGCCGTGTGTGTGTGTGTGTGTGTGTGTGTGTGTGTGTGTGTGTGTTTGTGTGCGTGTGAATGCGCGTTTGTAAATGGTGATCTGGCGAGCGAATCGAGAGAGGGCGTCGTCTACCGGATCACACTCTGGTTCGCCGCAGAAAAGCCATCCTCTAACAACGTACGCTTGCGATACACATATTTGTACTAATGTCAAAAGTTGAAAGCAGTTAAGTATATGACTCCTAGAAATTCTAGACTTAGTATGTCGGCCAGTGGAGCTATAATCTCTAGCCTAGTCTTGGTGTCTGTGTGTTACAGTCCTGTGTTAAGCCCGACGCGGTTACCTACTCTTAACCTATGAACACCTACGGCACTCCGTATGCTTAGTCCCTACCGAGAACGGCTAACGTGTCCCAAACCTCCTAAATCTCGCTTGGTGTTGGTGTAAGAGACGGCGGCACGAGGTCCCCGGGCCCCGTGACGACGAGCGTGGGCGTGACGCTCGCGGCCGGGTCAACGTGGGTCGGCGTTTTCGCTGTAACGTGTTGGAAGTTCATAACGGTGGGGGATGTCTTGACGCGACTACATTAACACTTAAATATATAAGTCAGGGTTCGTTTTTCTTGGTTTCTTTTTCCTTCAAAACGGCATTTCATTAAGAGCGTTTTCCATGTCAATTCTGTGGCACACGATCGAGCACAAGTCATCAACATAGTAAGAAAATAAGGTGCTTCTTGTTGACTTGCCTTTCTTTTTTTTTTAGCTCATCTCGACCTCTTGGTACGTTTACAGAGGTCATGATGTTCATGGCCAGTATCTCTCAGGCAGATATTTGTCAGTCTACTGCTTTTACAGTTGCAGTTGTGCTACCAGTAAATGGTAATAAGTACATACTTGTATTTCCACTGTCAGATGAAACCTACTGTGGGTGGGGGTGGGGGGGTGGGGGACACATCTCACTCTCTACAAACATAAGTGCTCTAATAGAAGGATTCTTAGAAGTCTCGGATTGTGAGCGGCACACTCGGGGCGGGCCGTGAGGCCCCCCCTTCTCCCCTGTCGCGTGAATCTGACCAGTGAAGCCTCCGCTTTGGCCGAGGTGCTTCCTGCTGGTCTAAAGTGACACGCCAGAGCCGTGCGCTGTGCGCTGGGGTAGGGTGGGGGGGGGGGGGGCAAACGGTTCTCCCTGTTGGGCTGTCGCCGTGGCAACAGATGCTCAATCGCCAACCGAGGGCTGAAGGATCTTTTGAGGCTTTGCCGCCACACCCCGTTTAATAATCTGCGGCCGCCTCAGTCGGCGAGCCCGATTTGAAATACACTTTGGAAATAACTTTTTTCTCTATAAGGAATCCTTGACGTGGGCAGCCAGGAGTCCTTTCAGCTTCACTGCAAAGGTTCTTGATTGAATGTGTGAGTGCGGTCGGAGGGGAACTCTGCCTGGCAGCGGTCGCCCGAACCCTCACCATTCATTTCGCCGGGTAGCTTTATGCTTTTCTCTTTTTTTTGGCCTTAACTCCAGAAGGTGCCTCAGAGTTCGTCTTTTTCATTTCTTTATCACCGGGTAGAGGACTGTCCAGTGTGGTTTTAACGTTTTTCTTTCTTTAAAACAAAGTGCTTCTTTGTCTGAAACCACTCTCTTCACATTCTGACGTCTCTCAAATAGATCTCTACCTTTAAATGTAGTTCTACATGTCATAATGATTTACTTAGGTGTGTGGGGGAGGGGGGGGGGCTTGTTCAATTTCATTATATTTAAATACAACATTAAGTGCTTTTGTTGGGACAATACAATCAAAGCTTTGGGAGAAAGGGGCGGGGGGATAATATCATAATGCACTTTTCTCTTTTGGAGGAGCGGGGTAAAATCTTGCATACTTTAGGGCTTAAGGTGCATAAATTCATGGGGTCTCTTAGCACAGCTAAGCACTCGGCTATGCTCTATAGATCAAAGTAAGATAGCACGCTAATACCATGGTGGTGCTGAAGTGCTCCAGTGATAGATAACCAATCAAACTATAATGGGCAATCTGTCGCTAGCAAGCGTGCCAACACCGCGTGTTTAACAGCGCAGCTCGCCTGCAGCGTATGGGGGGGTTCGCTGCACACAAGAACGGTACATCAATGTTTCGGCCGTGGCGATGAGCCTCATCGAGGTACGACAGCTCCTGACCGCGGCGTCCCGACTTCGATGCTGTAACCATGGAAACCGCATCTATTCTGTCACCGTAACCGCAAAAGCTTCACGATCTGTGCGCAGAGATTCAAAACGACGGGACCATTTAAAACACAAAATAAGAAACTTAAAACTGTACAGATACCCATACTTGAAAGGGGGGGCTCGTTTTAAAATGGTGGGTCGAAATGGGGGTGGGGCTTTGAGCTTATTTTACTCGGACTGCGGGGTGGGGGGGCATTTAGGAGTTGTTGGGTTGTTTGTTTGTTTTTTTAGGGGTGGGGCGCTTACAGACTCATGGAGAAAACTTCTCGTCATTAAACAATGTAAAACCACATGAGAAAACTAAAAAGGGAGTAACAGCTAACTGCCTGAGCCTATCACATGGAGCAGTGGGGTGGGGGTGGGGGCGAGGAGGAGCCTCGCTCCGCCTCCTGCTCCATGGGATAATGTGCACAGCTAGCAGGCGGGGCTACAAAAACAGGGAAAGGCAGTCGAACACAGATAACTCTCTCAGAGCAGCGCATCCCGGGCAGGATGCCATCACTCCTCCTTCTGTAGCGCTCCGTCTGACGGGCAGTCGTCAAGGCAACAGGGGGCCTCCACTTCAACCACCCCCTCTGATTGGTTGTCTCTGCTGGCTAAGGCACACGGGATTGGCTGGGCCAGTGGGGCCAGCTCCAAGGACTGGCCGATGGCGGAGGTCGCCGAGCTGCCGTTCAGCTGCTGAGTCGCGACCTCTGGTGTGGAGCCCGCCTCCTCTGAGGGCTTTGGGGGACTGCTGGCTGGGGGGGAGGATGACGTCTGGAGGGGGACAGTCGGACAGAACAGCAGGGGGCATGAGAACGACGGCGGGAATGCGACAGGCAAAGAGGGAAAGTATAGCCGTGACGTCCTCTGGTGGTTTCAGTGATCACATGGATCGGGCTCGTACCTGTGTTCTGCTGGCGGGGGGCTTCTTCCCTCCCCTCACTTTTGCTGGAATCTCCTTACCCCTCCTGTGATGAAGAGGCAGACATTTTAAAAAGCATCCCAATGGCATCACACAGCTCATCAGCGACGCGGTTGGACTCGCGCCGAACAGTTTTTGTCAAAACTTGGCAGCCGCATTTCCCATGATGCAACTTGACCACAGACAGTTCAGTCTGTGATTCAAGTGTGTTCTGATACCAGTGGCTAATGTTCCCTCCAGCAGCGACAAGGGGTGGCCTACAGAGGGCACTTTTTTCTAACTTCACACACGCAGACTCCTGATTCAACCAACACTGATTCAAGAGGAGTTTTCTCTGTCGCTTGCTTTAGTTCATACTGTTCTGGTTTTTAAAAAAAAAATTCAGAGTTTAGAGTCCTGCATGTTCAATTTTTTGACAACTATGGAGGCTGGCGGCTGCACAGGGACGTGTCCAGGGGGCTGACGCGCTTCCTGTGCAGCCGCACAGAGCGATCTTCACACTCACCCTTTCCCTGCTCCCACCGACACCACCTGCATGTTGAACCCTCTCCCGCGGACCGGTTTGTTCCCGGCCCACTGGCCGACCACCATGCCGGCGATCTCCAGTTTTCCTCCCTGAGGGGGGATGGACTGAATACCTGCACACCAGAGAAGAGGAGAACAGACTGAGACGTTTCTTATGGTGGAGCCGGTCTAAAGTGAGAATCTAAAGCTGCATCCTAGTGCAACACTACATACAGTAGTACCTGTATACAGTGTATACACTGTGTAGTGCATACTAGTCTTTATGGTCCTGCAAACTGATTTTAGGCAGTTTGTTTACAAGAAATTTGATGACCTCATTGTTTTATACTAATAGGTAAATAATACATTTCATGCACTGCAGAGCTCTAGCTGCAGTTTGTTCAAGTCGAGGCTGAAAACGTTTCTGTTTTCCAGCGTTGTTTATTGAATTTAATTTGGGTCTATTGATTCATATTTTCCACTGTGATGCAGCTGTACTGTAATTTTTAAGTTTGGTCTGTTTCAGTAATTTTTAAATTTTTTAACTTCCTTTTAAATCTAATTTACATCAGGGTTTTATACTGCATTCTGTTTCTTTTATAAGTTTTCTTTATGTAAAGAACTCCTTAGAGAACACCTTGAAATAAAGTGCGACTTTACAATGACACTGCTAATTAAACTTAACAATGACACAACAAACGATTTATGATCTGAGCCGCTTCATCATCATTTCATCATCATCTACATTCAGCTTGAAGGTGTCTCCACTCCGAGTGCACAGCATTGTCGACAATAGTCAACAGCACCTCAAAATCAGTTTTTAGTATGCGTATTGATTCTACTGAGTTTTTCCACATGTTCAAAAGCTGCTTAAACTAAATATGAGGCATGAAACTGGGACACAGCTGAGAAACAGCGACGTGTAACAAGAAAGCTTCTCTGTACCTGGGAAGGCTCTGGGTCTGTGCTGGGCGGGGTGATGTGGATGATGAGGGTGATGGTGGGGGGGCATGCCGCCCATGGGGCGAGGCGGGTAGAGAGGAGGCATGGGGTAGAAGGGGGGCACCATGGCGGGAGGCAGGAAGGCAGGAGGTGGAAGAGGAGGCGGAGGAGGAGGAGGGCGGGACAGGTTGATGCCCTCGAGGATCGCCTGACGCATCTTCTCCACCTTGGACACCAGCTCCTCCTGCGGAGCAGAACAGACGGCTGTGAGGTGAACCTGAACGCACCACGCAGCCCTCCACATCGACGTGAGCGCAGTTTAACAATCACACACACGCACACATACACACTCAGGTCCGTACCTGCCCCTCGCACATGTCCAGCAGGGCGGCCCGGTCGCGGGCGGCACGGGCCAGTTTGCTCTGGAACAGCTTTCCGTCAAAGAAGCCCCAGGGACAACAGTGTTCCCACGGCAACGGCTGGCCGCACACGTCGTTGATGAAGAGCGCCGTGTCGACGCCGGCCATGAAGAGAGCGGCCAGCTGCACGCCGCGGGCGTCCACCTTCTCCACCTGAACAGCCGACACACAAATCCAAAATGACAGCCAATTCAAACGGCGTGCGGAGATGAGTCGCGGAGACGAAGGGAAGAAGCGACGGGGCTGTGAATCACAAGCTTAAAACACATGGCATGCGGGGGCGAATACATCGCACTGTTTGTCAGGGGGGCGGACTCCACGACACTGCTGCCTACATCACCAAAATCAAAGGGGTGCGGTGAGTGAGGATGCGGACGCTCTCTGCACAAAGAGACTTGCATGTCGTTCAAAAGCCATGTTGTTCGTTGTTCGTTGTTGTCACCGACCTGACAGAATTACAGGGTGCGTTCAAAAGCCTGCAACTTTGTGGGGCGTTCAGGGCCTTTCTAAACGTGACCAGAGCAGCCCGTGTACTCTCGACCATAAGTCAATCTAAGATCTGACAGCTCGTACTCAACTGAAGAAAAAGATGAGAATGAGGAACTGATCAGTTTCCCAGGAAGCGTGGGAACCCTGTTTGCTGTCTGTGTGTGTCTGTGTGTGTGCGTGTGTGTGACAGCTCGGTGAGAAGAGGACCGGTGGCCACACAGTGAGACTGTGTCTGAATTCACACTTGCAGAGGCCTCTTTCTGATGGTCTCAGCTTGGCGGTGGGTGCAGTTGTCGCACACGCACAGGACCAATTAATGAGCCGAATCGTTTACGGACACGCATTACAAACGCATCACAGTTTTCACACGCCTACGTGTCACCATGGTTACCGGCTGATTCACAAACGCACACATCAATTATTACCAGATCACTTCCTTGTTAGTGCAAGGTGAAGATGATTTCACAGTAGAATGATCACACGTGTCATCACAAAGTGTGACACACAGCAGAGTCCACCTGCAGACGGACATGCTCGTTCCCAGCTCCTCCACCGGGGTTTGTTTTTACTGAACACAGACTGAGACGATGATTTGATCAATAAAAGAAATGAACTGCAACTACTGCGATCATCTGATTGTGATTGTTTTTCAATTAAAATTTGAGAAAATAATTCCACTCATCATCTGCATTCAGCTTCTCACATGAGATGATTTTTTTTTTTCTGGTCATACATCAGCGTGAAGTGACTTTGTGCTATATAAAAACTCATTTAACCAAGAGCGGGGGAAAGGAAGCTGGAGGTAAAATGAGAATAACGTGCAGACATATGTGTCATGTAGGAGAAGCCGTCAAACCTTGAGCTCCTGCAGCTGGTCGGGCTCGTAGAGCTGGCTGGAAACGGCTTGGGCCAGGAAGGCATCGAGCTCATGTCTCTGGAGGATCCGTCCTCCAGGCCACTGCATCATATACCTGAGAGCGAAGCACAGCTCAGTGGAGAGCGCGGGACTGCAGCCGACTCATGAGAACAATGTACATCATACCTTACTATATATGTATTTCATCTATCATTTATTGTTTATCACTGGATATTATCATATCATAGTATTTCTTTATTACTCTTTTACTGGATAACACCACTTTTTCTTTGTTACTCTTAAAGCTTATTCTTTTTTGCTTATTTGTAAATATCATTTGTTATTACTGTGTGCATCTATCATCAGTTCTGGTGCAACAGAGGGACTAAAGAGGCGATTCTCTTCTATATATCACATTATATCATAGGAAGTCTGTGTGCTGGACACACTGCACATGCACAGTTTAACCAGGCATCATAAGAGAACGGGGCGGCTGGCAGGTGTGTCCTACCTGAGCACGCAGCACATGAGCAGCAGATGCTGGGGAACCTGTGCTGGGTTGAGGAGGGCCGGGCAGTCGGAGCGAAGGCAGGCCAGGAAGGCCCTGGTTCTCCTGGAGCGGTCCTCGCTGGCGCGGCCCAGCCACAGTCGCCGCAGGTTGGGGCAGGTCCACTCCCGGAAGCACAGGGCCGGGACCAGCTCCGGAGTCAGCGCCGACTTGGCCTTACCGCTGCTCCACTCTTTGACGATCACCGGAGGAACTGCAGCACGGGGGAAGAGAGAGGCGCTTCATGTTACGAGAGCTGCCGTGACACCGCAGATGTTTTCAGGATGTCAGGGTTCAAAGAGCGCTGTGACCTTCTACTTATGAGACCGTCTCTCAATGCTCTGTAGTATAAATAGGGGTTTAAGTCAAGCAAACTTTCAGATGATGTCACAGCAGCCATTTCCAGAAAAGTACAACTGCTGGTTGAGGGGTGTTGGGAAGTCAGAGCATACTAGAGCCTCCATTAAAGATATGATCATGGCGTTGGGCAAGTCACGATGTCCTCTACAACCCACACTGCACGTTCAAAGCTGCAGATGCATAGAGTGGCACTGTTGCTTCACCAGCTGTCTGACAAGTCAGCAATTACATAACCACAACAGCTCTACTTCCCATTATGGAAGGCAACAGAGGGAGAAATGGCAAATAAGGGAAAAACCTGATATATACCTAAACAATGGTCCACAGCTGGTGCAACATGACATGTTAAGAATGTACCACAAAGAGGACGTGCTGAGTCCATAATCCATATATATGTATTACTTTTCATTACGTTTAATAGTCAATGAGCCGCCACCTATGACACGACCTCCCATTTGAGAAGTCAACTGACCAACTAATCTCTGCTGCTTCAATTTCTGCTTACATTGACAGAAATCATTCAACGTTCCACTGAAAGACTGGTTAAATCACGCACTAAGGCCACAGTGCCTGATAATATTAGCCAGCAAAGAAATATTATAATGTAAACACTAAAACAGAACAAGGAGCCTTTACTGAAGTTAACCCGTTACCCGGAGGGCAATGTTTCAGAGCGCGTAGGCGATCTCAACCAGCCCCATTAAAGGAATTCAACCTACCTTCCAGGGGGGTCCTCTTTCGGAGGGCGAGCCTCTCCAGGCGGCGGTGTGTTTCGGCCAGACTGAAGAGGACGCCGTAGGCATACTGTCTGGCGGCACGGAACAGCAGAGAGGCAGGAGGCAGCTCGGAGTTACACTCATCCTCTATACACACTGGCATCTTCATCTCTCCCTGGGGGGGGTGGAGTGAAGACAGAGGAAGAGGTTGATTTATGATCTCTGTCGCTATTTTTATAACCTTCTTCTTTAACTAGATAAGACGGCCCGGGGGCCTGGCGAAGATGGACGACACGCTTGCAGGGACAAACGTAAAGACGAATAAAACTCAGATGTTATCTCAGGTGAGGTCACTTGTTCACCTTGGTCAATATGTGGTAGATCTGGGGGTACATCAATCCTCTTCTGTGTCTGTGTTCGGCTACACGAAGAACCTCAGCGCTGACCTGAATGGTGACAAAAAAGGCAGCGTTACGAAAAAACACAACCCACAACTGCGCCATCGTTGCTTTGCGGTTTGAGGTTTACACCGTCTCTCACCTGAGGCAGAGGGGGTGTGGTTATGTCCATGTGACTCCGCGTCGCCATAGACAGCAGTGACGGAATGTTTGACCCGCTCCCGTTGCCTTGGGAACCGTCTCCAGAGGCCGAGCTCCCCCTTGCAGCGGGGTCCTCCCACCGAGAGGGCTTGTCCGTCAAATGGCTGAAAAGGAGGGGATTATGGGAGGAGAGTCTCATCAACAGGGGCCTGGCATTCATCGTGTGCCCGTGTGTTAAATGGGGGGGTGAGCTTAACCCATAAAATGACCAGAGGAACGACCCCCCACCGTCACAAGTGTCAAAAATTCACCATCATTATCAAATGTAGCGCCTGTAACGCTGGAGCGAGCAGGGACGAGTTCCTGTGGTTGGAAAAAAGGTTAAAAGTCTGGCTCCGGTGTGTCATTGTTTGTGTTTTTTTCTACTGTTTGTGTAGCAGATCCTTTTCAGGACTCGGGGTCTCAAGAGAAGGAGAGAGTTTTACACGATCACACAGTGTCTGCAAAAAAAAAAAAAAGTGCCTTTCCTCCCTCCCCTTGTGCAAATGGGTCAATGCTCACTTCGTCTCAGCAACTAGCTACAAATAGATGCTGCTGCAGCAAACCCTGTATCGAGTCCACGGTGTGCCCAGTCTTTTAAACGCATTTCTGGAAGTTTAACAAAACACAGGAAAGACTCCAGACTCCCATGTGTGTGTTGCACCCCCCGCGCTCTGTCTGTAATCCTCCGATCTCTGGACTATAGCTGGGCTACTTTACGCTGTAAGCTTGTTGACAAAAAGCCAGTCACTCAGTGAGTGTCTGTGTTATATAGAGATGCTGTGGGTGCAGTGCATTGTGGGTAAGGCTCATCTAATATCAAGCTGGCTTTGTAAATATACGCCTCAGCTGGTCTAAGGTCACGCAGGACTTGATATCGGCGCCGGGAGAGGACAAACCCGTTCTCACTCTCCTCAGACACCAAATATTTACAGTAACTTTGTGCGGGCTTCATCTTGCCTCTTGAAGTAACGGCGTCCATCAGGTTATTGTCCCCTCAGCTTTACTCAGACATGACGGGACCGTGGTACTTTACTGAGATGAAGGAGGTTGTTTTTTGTTTTGTTTTTAAATCCATATATGCATCAGTGATCGATTCAGCAACTTATCTTTTCCACTGAATCCATGTTGGACAGTGCACAAACAGAAAAAAACCTTAAAGGTTCATTCTCGTTTAATTCCCATTTACTCACAGCGTTGTGTGTTAAGTGCTTTGCTGAGGTTGAGAGGTTGCTGAGGGCATGAATTAAAAAAAAAAAAAAGATTTCTTTTAACCTCTTTGTCTCCAGCCTGACAAAATAATTTTGACAGACCTGACTGAACAGCCAACTGCCATGAGTGCTTCGGTGCTCTTTACAATTCATTAATGACAGCTTTTCAACAATTTTGAAATGTTTTTTCCAACAGTTACTGAAGTGAATCTGCCAACTCACCATGAAACATCAACTCTTCCGGTGAGTAATCAAAACGTGTTACATCTAAAGTGCTTCTAACGACAAAGTTTACGAGGGAGCACTCGGTCTCCCGGGCGACGTGTCTTACTTTGCGTTGCTGTCGTTGGGTTCGTCTCCGTCCGATGATGAGGAAGGCGACGGAGAGGGACCGGACTGACTGCCGGCGTGATGATTGGGTAATCGGTTGCCCCCCTGAGTGGAATCGTATGGAGCCGACCAGTCAGAGAAGCCCATCTTGCCCGCCAGCGAGTCGTTGCAGTCTTGGGACGGCGGCGGCGGGTTCTGGAACAGAGGGGCGGTGCCAGGTCCATATGGAGCATTTTGATAGGGTGGCTTTAACCCTGGAACCTGGGGAGGAGGGAACTTTGGTCGAATGGGGGGGGGGGGCAGAGTGCAGAAGAGGAGAGAGAGGGGGGGAGGGAGGGAGAAGATGGCTGAGGGCCGGGAAAGCAGACTGTCCTATTTTATATCACATAGAAATAGAGGCATTTAATCAGTGCTGGGGGGGGGGGGTTAGGGATGGAAAGGACTGCGCCCTCCTCCCACAGCCAGCCCCCCCCCCAAATGAGCACATGCCGCAAAGGGATTTCAAAGAGTAAAAAAAAAACAAACAAACTTAATCCGCTCGGCAACATGTAGATTCATGCAGAGCAGAGAACAATTGCACACACAGACATCAAAGAGGAGGCGCAGCTGCCAGGTGAGGGAATCTACCTGATTCTTTCCAGGCTGCATCGGTCCCATGTGGCCAGGTGGTCCCCCAAATGGAGTGGGTCCAAACCCAGGTACTGAGCGCAGAAAGACAAAAAAGGAAAAAAGAAAAATACTGAGTTTCGCTGAGCCAAAAAACGATTACGTAATGCCGTGGGACTTTGTTTCCTGAGCAGTTTACTCACAGATGAAAGCGGAGGGCCCCATGTTGGGCGAGCGTGGTTTGGAGGCAGCGGAGAAATACTCCACAGCTTTCTTGAATCGCTCCACCTTGTCCTCCATGCGAGACTGCGAGAGAAACAAAGCGTTAAATTGACCACAACATGACATGCTGGGATTATGACAGCCAAAACATCTGGCAGAAGGATTGCACAAACCGGCTGCGGAGTTATTTATCCTTCAGACCAAAACAAGGAGCTGGACAAAAACTCGCCGCTGGTGTTCATTTGTTGCCTCCCTCTTCTCTGTCCGACCTCAAATTAACACGGGGCTGAGGAATCTCAACTTTAAAGGGAATGCGGGAACACAGGCGTCGTGAACAGCTAAAAGATCAACGGGGTCGGATTCTGACGACCGGTTTCCAGCCAGTAAAATACATGGAATTGTTTAGAGAATAATGATGATGATGGTGTATTTTTCTTATTGTAAACAAACACCATGTTGAGACAAATCACCGGGGCGTTGCTCTGGCTCCCGGGACTGAATGACTTCCCAGACCAGACATTTGTTCCAGTGAAGCTGCGAGTCTTCACTGAAGGTTGGAAAAAGGTCATGTATTTATATTTCAGTTTGCTTCACCATGATGATACTTAACACAACTGGAGGGAAATGTACACTTTTTGCATCGAGATCAAACAACAAGTCACATCAATAATGGAAGCAGTCGTGAGTCGCAGCCCTACTTTGACTAAATGTGTCCTTTCTGTGTAATCAACCCTGTTGACGCCGCGGCACCCTCTCAACTCAAACTAATTAATCCTGCTTTGCACGTGGATTTGTACAAGGTGTGGTATGAGTCTGCGCTCTGGCATTAGTGTGCGAGAGGGTACAGATGGTAACTCGTCTTTTGTGTCAGCAGTGACGACCTTTTTAACCGTCGGCGGCAACCTAGTGTGAAACCTCAGTGCGCTTATGAATCTGTCTCGTACTTTTCTTATCTAACGCAAACCAACAGATAAAGATATTTTTTTTAAAAAAAAGACCCAAACAAATCCATGATGCATCACTGCTGCCCTGCCGCGACCCACCTGTGACTGTTTGAAGACATCTCTGGCGATGGCGTCGAGGTTCCCCAGGTCTTTGATGGAGGAGACGTACTCTGAGACGGCCTTGATCACCACCTCACAGGGCGGCAGCACCAACTGATGGGCTCGCACCTGCGACGCACAAACAGCACAAAGGTTCTGATGCACCAACATGTACATGTATGTTCAGGGGAGAGTGACACGAGGAAAGGGCCACATGGAGATATTTGAAGATTTTATCACTTTACGACGACTAAAACTTTTTCTTTTTTTAACCCAGAGCTCAAACAATCTTAAGTAAACACAAACGCCAAAGGCTGATTTATTAGACTACAGTCACAAAAGGGACGACTGGAAGTATTTTGAGCTTTGAAAATGTCTGGCAGCCGCTCATTGCACTGCTTGATGACCTTGGAGTTTTTAGTGGTGTTCCAATCGATAAAAACATCGATGCAATTACAAAAGGCATCTGTGCATTAAAATATATATATTAAATTTCAGCCCTGTGTCAGACCTTACATGACTCATTTAAAATCCATGTACTATGAATATGAGTCTCAAAAAAGGGTCTGACTCAAGGAGACATTCTGGCTCCTCCAGGCGTCACCTTTGGAGCCACATCTGTTAACATCTGGGGCGATAACATTCAGGAGATGTCTTTACCTCAGTCTGTCTCGCTAAATGAGTTTCGTGTGATTCTACTTGTGTCTGGCTCCTCGAGTTAAACTGTTCAGTTCCAACGTATATACCATAAAATTTATGAGGAAAAAAAAAAAGCAAAATCAATCAATAATATGGATGTTTCAAAGATGATGGGTTTGAGCTCAAAATTCAACACCTCGCATGCACGGGGATCTGCGACCACATCAATGAAAACAACAAACTCCAGACGGGGATGCTCACAGTCAAGCACAGTGTCTTTATATACAGCACCTCTGAGCTGGCACACCTGTGCAAAGCTTATATATTTGACATATTGGAAACTGACAGGATGTACAGACGATGAAAATCTGCTGATGGAGAAAGGGCTACAGCTTTAAAAGCACTGAAAACCACAGCACTCAGCAACGGCAAATAATAAAAACAATCAGAAAACTGGAAGGCATCTCTCCAGAAAAACAACCATATACTGATAAAACAGAAAGATATAAACAACCAGTTTCATGTCAACATCTCGTGGTGTTAATATCCAAGTTAAGTCAGGGCTCGCGACACTTGACTAACTACTTAAAGCGAGTATTTTGTGTGATTTTGCGGGGTCTTTGGTATCAAAGCGTACGGTACCTTGAGAGAAGCTAGTGGGTGTTCTGGTCCCAGCAGACTCCAGTGGAAGGCAGCCAGGTCCTCATCAGGCAGAATATGATTTCCTGCAAGACAGAAACACTTTCCAGTATTTGCCTTGTCAGGGAGAGAAGACAAATATACAAGTCATGTGTAAGATGCGTGCGATTCAATAAAAGCACGACAATGAGACGATGGGAAACGCGGGCTGCGTGTTGTGAGTTTGTGTGACGCCGCATCTCACCCAGCAGAGCAGCGAAGCAGGGCAGGTGCTGTGTCTTGAGCCCGAGCTGCCTGGCGGCCTCGGACAGCAGGTACTGGTGTGTGGTCAGGTTCTTGCCGTTCCAGCTCAGTTTGAGCGCGTGCGAGGAGAAGTAGGCGGGTACGTTGCAGAGGGCGAACTCGGAGTCCTGAGCGATTAGACCAGCGAATCCGTAGTCCCTGTAAAGAGACAGCACTTCCTGGTGGTGGTCCTCCAGGGTCTGTACGACCTGCGGGTGCAGAGCAGACAAACTCAGCCTGCTGTGTCACAACAACACAAACTCTGGACGGAGGTTTGATGGAGAAATGCCGGGTGTTAGATTTGAAGCTTGTTATATTTCAAGTACAGGCAGCATGATAATTATTAGTCAGTGAGTTGACAGACAGGAAATTAATCTTCAACTATTCTGTTAATTATTTCATATTTGAGGAGTTACAGCTTTCTGTTTTATATATTTAGTGACTATCAACAAGAAATGTGTTGAAGATTTTTTTCTGATGTTTTACTAATTGATCGTTCAGTTAATCAAGAAAACAACAAGCAGATCAGTTGATAATGAAAAATAAATGTTAGCTGTGCACATGGCAGCAGTTGGTTTTGTATTTCCTTTAAAGAAGACGATAACACAACATGCAAAGAACTTTTGCCAGCAGCCACCGCAATACACTCCAATTCTGATGAAGGTAGAGAGCAGACATTGCCCGTGGTGCCTACACCTGATGCCAACAAAATACTGAAGCTCCACAGCCCGAACAATTCTTGCACCACTGCTCGCTTTAAAATAAACAAACAAAAAAACACACACACACACACACAAAACACTTATGGCAATCTGTGCGGCACCAGTCTCTTCCCAATCCCTCGCAATGCAGATACCTAGACCTAGGGCACCCTAATTTCTCCAGAAAGCACTGATGCAGTACCTAAATGCTGCGTGAGGTGCATAGTTATGGCACAGAGAGAGAGAGAGACAGTGAGCAGGGGGCTTCAGGATTATGCCAGAATTGCTATGTTAATCTTGTTAATCAAAGTCAGCATTAATCAATGTGAAAACTAAACAATTGCATCCAGCTACTTCATTGGAGGAAAAAATCTATTTAATGAGGCAATCAAAGCTCTCCCTTCAAATGAATGCAATATGGGATGGCAGGGCTGATTTACCAGGAGGCTGTTTTTAAGACAGATTTGTGCAAGCTTGCTTCGCACTTCTGTTGTGTCACAACAGAAGTAAAATTAATACTAATAACCACCAGAATAATAGGGTATGCGGTACATTTACACAACAAACTTCATGAAGGTGTAATTAGAGCAAATGTGAGATACATGAAGCTGCACAAAGGAGACTGTTTCTCAGAATACAGGTATAAAAAAAAAAAAACAACTACACGTGGGAACTGTGAGTAACTTTGTCATACAGGCACAAGGAGAATCACAGTGTGGGTGGGATTTTCTGTTCTAACGAGTACCTTCAACATGGCATCACTTTTTTCCCCCCTATGCTAGCACTCAAGTGGATAGGAAGGCAAATCAAAGGCCAAAAGAAGTTGGGCAGCTAGGTAGAGCTGATGGGAAGGAAGGTCGGGGGTCAATCAGCAGCGAGGTGTACATTTACAGCACAGCTGACATTATGAGTCACAGAGCCCCACAATCCCTCAACCCCACGACATTAAGTGTACAGCGCAACCACCTTGCTGTGTCCTAAAGGGTCAAATGCCCAAATTTAAATACTTCAAACTTCCATCAGCCCACTGAAATGCATGCAATGTGTCATTACAAACGCACCACTATCAGGCACTGGGGACCTATAAATAGTCTACCCACTCAGCAGTTGTTCAACAATGTATGAAAGGTTCACCGAGTTCACGTTATGCAATACATAGGCTAGACTAGGTCATGTTGTAAAATACAGGTTGCACAGCACCGGTTGCCAGACTGCTTCTTAGCTTCTCTGACAGAGGGGGGGAACAACACAAGAGATCTGTTGCACTGGGCACATTTCTCCTCCCAGCAGAACCATCCCAGATCCACGACGAGCCGAGCGGGCCAGCGTTTTGACAGATCTGCTCTGTGTTCGTGAAGCGCAAAAGCAAAAAAAAAAAAGGAAAAAAAGCCCCAGACTGACTCATTTCAGCGGTCTGGGGCTGGCAGCTGCACTTGCACGCTAACTGGAAGGAGTTAACGCAGCGCCGAATGATGCAAGCTACTAAATGGGCGTGTTGCAAGGAAAAGGGGGCAACTGTGAAATTAACGACAGGCCACGCGACCGCAATAAAACAACTTCCATTATCAGGTTGCTCACCCGCACTCGGAAGCGGAACATGGCGAGTCGGACGCAGTGGCTGAGGCAAGCCGGGGGCAGGAACCATGCACGGGGAGGCGGGGTGGCCTTGCTGCCGACGTGGTTGACTATCAGCTGCGCCGTCTGCCGCTGGCCCTGAGCTCGCCGCGCCCACTCGGGCCAGCGCTCCTTCCCCAGCGTGCCGTTGAAAACCACGACCAGCTCCAGGCCGCCCTGGTACAAGCAGGCCTGTGACAGGGCGGCCAGGTAGCCCAGCATGGCGTTCCACTCGCCCCCGCATACCCAGTCCGTCTGGTAGCCACCGTAGAGGCGCTGCAGGCCGGAGTCGGCGTCGATCAGAATCCTGGCAGGCGGGGGCGGGGGAGGCATGGGCCCGGGGTGATGTGGGTGGTGGTGTGGGTGATGGTGGTGAGGGGGCTGGCGGGCCGCGGTGCGGGCAAGCTTCAGGAGGTCCACCGGGACTGCGGCCCCGGGACACCGCTTCTCGAGATACTCTTGGAAACCCTGCACTCCCATGACGGTGTTGTTGAGCCTGTGTGTCTGGCCGGGAGCGGGCTCTGAATACGTTCTGTACGCCGTGTTGGTGATGTGATGTGGGGCGAGACTGAAGCTAGCTGTGCACTTCAGGCAAGCTAACCAGTCTCCGATGTAGTGACTAACTGCACTTAGTTAACCCTGCAAAAACAACTTATCTGTCACCCAGATTAGCCGGACGAGTCGCCGTGCAGCGCCGCGGGAGCCCGTCAGCCAACGCTACTGATTCGGAAATATCGAAAATGCCAATTTTTTTTCTTCAGTTTTGGTCGTGGGTGCTCGGTTTAGTGTCCATCCCTGTGGATTTTTGGTGAGATGCCAGCAAGGCCAGTGTAGCTACCTACAGCCAGAAAAAGTTTAACATATTTCCTGCTCCCATAATTTTTTGGCTTTAACTTTACCGGCCTCCCAAAACGTAGTTGGCATCGAGTAACGGAAATACGGCTACGTTGGTGGCTGTTACTGAGAAATGTCTACAAAGTAATGGCCCTGCTGGTTTGAGCACATGAAACGAGAGTCCATACTGCGCATTAGTTAGCAAACCCACAGGCTGGATGGCCAGTTCGCGGACATGATGTTAAGCCGAACAAGCTTGTAAAATCGCCACGGGTCAAATATTTGGACATTTATCCTGCGCCACCTCAGGCAGAATTACAGCGCACATGTGTGGCGCAGCTTGGTGGCTCGCCGGCGTCAGAGTATGGATATATATATGCTAATATATTTGCTAACGGGGTGGCTAGCCGTTAGCTGCTGGCAGGGTCCCCGGCGTGATTTGACGCGTCAACTCCCGAAGACAAGTCCGGGGCGGACACGACGCGGAATGAGATGGATGTTTGACGAAATAAAAGAAAAGTAACTAAAAGAAAATAAAAATAAAAGCCCGATGGTGCCTCCCTCGCTTTCTTCCACACTCACGGCTTCATGTTGCAGAGGGGAACGTTACTTCCAAGCGACATCAGCCATCTTGCGACTTCCTCGCGGCCCAGTGGAGTGGGAGGGAAGGCGGAGGGAGTGGAGGGAGGAGGCGCCGCCGCAGCGATGGACGCTGGGAAATGTATTCCGATAACTACATAGTCCAAGTAGTAGCACTGCGGGATCGGGAGGGGTGGAAAACTACAATTCCCATCAGAAGGATGGAGAGGACTGGATGAGGATAAAAGCTGGAGAGTAGAATTTCTCCAAGGTGTCCACAAGTGATTCAAGTGGAAACACTGTTATTTTCCCGGTATATTAACATGTTCCACGGGTAAATATAGCAGGGAAATACTTGTAATATAACTACGGTTGTGGTAGTTTAACGTCTATGCTAAAATTGCAGCAAAATAGTAGGTATTAACAAACACTTCGGCAGTGATGTGATTATGGGAAATATAAGTTACAACCGGTGAATTAACCAATCAGAAATGAATAAGTCGTTACGGGCGAATGAAAAAGAAAACGACTGAGTGGTGTAACAGGTAGAACGGCGCTGTCCCGTTCATGTTCAATCTATGTCGCCTCCCTGTGGCTGTGTTCAGCTCGGTGCTCATGGAGGAACGAGGACTAAGTAGGCCAGCGGGCCCCGGGGCTCTCTGTTCAGGTTGGCATGGTGACATGAAGCCAGCTCCAAGTAACGCACTGCACTGTGTCTGCCCCCGTTACCTTTGTCTCGTCTCACCTCTCATGAAGTCTGCTTTCAAAATGGCAGAGGCTGGACCACCCTCCAGATAGATAGATAGATAGATACATAAATTAATCCAGAGTCACGGGGTGAAAGGTAGAACCTCTGAATTAAGCGAATGCTACCATTTATTTTTGGAAAGTCACCGAACGACTTCAAATAGATGTAGAACAGTAACGCAGTAATGTAAAAATAACCCCAGGAATTAACAGAAAATAATGCAAAGCAGCTACAAAGAGACATAAAATGTGATGCAAAATAACCCCTGAGATGAAAAATGGTGACAAACTGATGCCAAATAACGTCATGTCGTAAAACAACTCCAAAAAGAGCCACAAACCAAACACATGAACACGCAAAACAACCAGAGAAGGAAAAGAAACTAAGTACTGACACGTGTGTCAGGTGTGTGTGTGTGTGTGTGTGTGTGTGTGTGAGAGAGAGAGAGAGAGAGAGAGAGAGAGAGAGAGAGAGATTAACAGTGAGCGCGCAGCTCGCCCCCGTATCGTCCGCGTTGCCGGTAACCATGACGGCCCGGTCTGTGCGGTCTCTGTCCGGAGCCCTGAAGCGCGTGTTCAGCAGCCGGTTGCCGATGGTAGGAGCAGTCTGAGTTCACCGGTACACGGTTTGCGGTTAGACGCGCTTTGTGTTGACATGTGAAGTGGGTTTCCGGTTAGTTTTCTGTGCAGAGCGCAGCTAAGCAGATTAACGATCGGTGGGATGACTGTTAGCTCGGCTTGTGTCGCTTTCCTTCAGAACCTCCATGTCCTCTGACAACTTTAACTCCCCGCGTATTTAATTCGCATTCTGAATGTAATTGTTAGCCGCGGGAGGCTGTAAACGTAACCTTACACTACTCCCCGCACTCATTCATTATTCAGAGAGTAGTACAACAGTAGTTTTAGTCCGTCCACTCAGGGGCGGAGCACACAAATCTGGGTACTGGCGTCTCAGTGGGCCCCCATTGCCCCTTTGCGCCTTTTAGAAATTTTTCCCAGGTCTGTAGGACTCGTTGAGTAAAGTGGTTAAGTGTTTCAAACAGGTTTAAAGGTCCAACATGTTGTGATTCACTCGCCTTAAACTAAGAAACCATGTGTTTTCAGCTTGGAATGAGCCCTTCACATCCACATATCTCTTCCACAGACTCTGCCATGTTGTAAAAAATACTAACCAGGTTTCTCTGCATGCAGGTGTTTGGTCCTGTTGCATCTAATCAGAGACACGCATCCACGTACACTGTAAGTTGCAGAGAAAGAGCAGCTGTGATGAATGAGGATTTTCTCACTTGAGGAGCTCGATCCACAGACCCACACCAGCTTTACCTCGTGACTTTCCTATTAACCCAATCACTGTAACACACCTGAAGAGATTTCCTGACCTGCTAAAAAAAAGTGGAGCACAAACCCAATGTCTTCACTGCACATGTGGACGATGTTGTTTTGTCTAATCGCTGTCTTCCCATCCTCTTTCTCCTGCTGACCTCCCTGTTCTCCCTTCTTCCCTCCATGACAGACCATAGTGAGTACACACACACACACACACACACACACACACACACACAGTGGTGGAGCATACAGTAGGTCGTGTATGTAGGAGAAGGTCACATGTTTGTCTGGAGTATTCTGAGTAGTATGGTAGGGATGTGTCTTATTGGTTGTGTCAGGAGGACTTTCTGTGGTTGTGTGTGTGTGTGTGTGTGTGTGTGTGTGTGTGTGTGTGTGTGTGTGTTTGTGTGTGTGCGTATCACAGCCCCCCCCTGCACGGTATGGAGGCAGACACACAGTGACTCTGATTCCTGGAGATGGCATTGGACCAGAGCTGGCCAACCATGTCTGTGAACTATTCCGGTGAGATTTCAAACACAACCTGGGCAACACACACACACACACACACACACACACACACACACACACACACATACAGCTCTCTATCTGTTTGCGTCATCAGGTTCTGTTGCGTACCAGTGGACTTTGAAGTTGTCAACGTGGACTCGGCTCTGTCCTCAGAAGATGACATCAATAATGCCATAATGGCTATCAGACGCAATGGAGTTGCACTGAAAGGTTGGGGTTTACTGTGTATGTGTGTGTGTGTGTGTGTGTGAAAATGCTCTTAAAAGGGCCTGGAAAATCTACAAACGTACAATGTATGTCTGAAAACTATATATGCAATGTTTATTTATGTTTTATGTTTTTATTTATGTTTATTTACTTAGGTGTAACTTGGTTCATTCTTACAGGTAACATTGAGACCAACCACAACTTGCCACCTTCCTATAAGTCCCGGAACAATCTTCTCCGGTGAGCTATCACTTTTCTTACATCGCTTTTCACACCCATACATCAGGTCATTTGGTCCAGACCATAGGAAAAAAAGCCCAAAGACAACAAACTAAGAGGATAAAAGCATGAAGTCATACACATACAGTCATAGACCAGTGACCTTTGCTCGTTTCTCTCCTCTTCCTCTCTGCAGCACCTCCCTAGACCTGTATGCCAACGTGATGCACTGCCAGTCTCTGCCAGGGGTGAGGACTCGCCACCGGAACATCGACATCGTGATCATCAGGGAGAACACAGAGGGCGAGTACAGCAGTTTGGAGCATGAGGTGTGTGTCCTGCTCATCACATTTACTGAGAAATAATGCATCCGTTATAATCCTGACAAATCAGCTCTAACTCTCTGGGCCTCTGCAGAATGTACCTGGGGTTGTGGAATGTCTGAAGATCATCACCAGGACCAAATCCCTGCGCATCGCCGACTACGCGTTTAGAACGGCTCGGGAGAAAGGACGCAGACGAGTCACCGCTGTACACAAAGCTAACATCATGTCGGTTTCTGAAGGCTCAAAGGCGGCCTGTGTTTTACCTCCATCTGTAGTTCTTTAAAAAAAAAAACAAGACATAATATATTGTTGAGGTGTGTTGTGTTTTTCTTGGAACAGGAAGTTGGGTGACGGTCTCTTCCTGGAGTGCTGCAAGGAGGTTGCCAGCGGTTACCCTGAAATCACCTTCGACAGCATGATTGTGGACAACACCACCATGCAGGTAGCTGCACTGTGTCTGCACAATTGTGTACACTAGTAGCTAGTTAAGCTAAATTTCTACTGCAGAAGTATGGGCTGGTGCTGTTCTGCTGGGCTTCCCCTTTGTCACGGTTAAAGAAACAAACTTCTTCAAGCTGTAAACATGTTTCTGGAGCTCCGTTTTATTTGTGTGCACATCAGCTGGTTTCCAGGCCCCAGCAGTTCGACGTCATGGTCATGCCCAACCTTTATGGCAATGTGGTGAGCAATGTGTGCGCTGGGTTGGTCGGCGGCCCGGGCCTGGTACCTGGAGCGAACTATGGAGAGGACTATGCTGTGTTTGAGACGGTGAGGGGACTCGCCTTCTAGAATTGATTGATCCGACTTCAACAAAGAGCGCGAGGTATGATCAGGTTTGCAACTCTGTGCGCTCTTTCACTCACGATGTTTGATTTATACTCCAACATGTGCAGGGAACGAGGAACACAGGAAAGAGTATCGCTAGCCGAAACATGGCGAACCCCACGGCCATGCTGCTGGCCTCCTGCCTGCTGCTGGATCACCTGAAGCTCCACGCCTACGCCAGCATGATCCGCAGAGCCATCCTCACCACCGTCACCGAGACCCGGGTACCCCCCCATACACACAGAATAATAATCAATAATAATGAATAGCTGTGTGAGTGACATTTGACTTTTGCTATCAAGCTGCAGTTTGTTATCGGACAGGATCTAATATATCATTCACGTACATATGATATGAGTTACATAGTAGACGGCTCTGCTGTTTATTTTCCATTCAGTGATGATGTTTTACATGGAGAATATTCTGCACACCTGGGATTTTCATCTCTCTTTTGTTCTCCAGCTGCACACTGCTGACCTGGGGGGCCAAGGCTCCACCTCTGAAGTGGTCCAGTCTGTCATGAATGCTGTTCAGAGCACTGGGCCCCGCACACTCAGCATCTAGAACAGACAGGCATAAGTACCTCCGAACACTGGACCTCTCTTCACCGGCTCTTCTATGTAATTTCATTCAGTGCAGTTGTTTAATAGTAATACTGAAACCTTATACACAAACTGTACTTCTATGCAATGGTTATCATTTACTCATAGGGTTTGGTAGATCTAAAAATTGTATTTAAAACAGATTAATAGTTGTTTGAGCACTTCACTGCAGCAGTTTGAGTTACATGTGTATTAGTAAGTTCAAGAGTAACTGAAAAGAGTTATTCGCACATTTGACGTTTAATTTATTTTCGACTAAATACGGCTGTCCTGCTCCTGAATGTACTGACCCCTGTGGAATAAAGCCTCTGTCTGTGCTGAAACACACTTAGAAAAGCCTCCTGCACTAGCTCTCCGGACCACAGGGAGGCCACATTGTCTCACGTAACCACCACATGCGGCACATCAATTGGTGAAACTTTAATATGCACTTTGTGCTTGGAGCAGTGTAATTAGATACAGCCCAAACTGCTTCATTAAAACAGTATTAAGCAGAAATAATTATTAGACATTATCTACTGCACAATTTGGATGACCTCCTGTACTGAAGGAGACTCACAAACACAGTGTCTTGGATTTGGTTGGCTCCATACCAACCATGGACCAGACCAGAAGTGTTCACGTAAACTGAATGATGGTTGTCACACAAGTCTTACTTTGTACTGCCAGTAGGTGGTGCTATGACCTCCACCAAATATTGGCGTGTGAGTGTGTCCAGGTTGGAACTATCATCAAACGTGAAGTTTGGGGCAGATTAGGCAAAGTATACTGGAGTTACATCAACTTCCTGTTTCATGGCGACGCAATTCGAGGTGTCCGCTGGAGGTACATTATAAACCTTCGCAATTTAACGCCACAATCGTCGTAACGTTGGGATGACCAAAGTTGAAGTAGATATGATTTATTCTCCAAGATGAATTCGTGGAGCGACTGAAACGCCGCAGCTGGTTTGTTTGGTAAGCACGCGTTAGTCAACGGTGAAATCATTTCGGTTGGCTGTGAATGTGAACAACAACCAAACACACCTGCGGTGACCACCAGCAAGAGGACTAACAGTGTTGGTCACTGGACTGTTCTTAAAATATTCTCTTCCGAGTTCAGAGTCAGAGTTTTTTAACCTCTTCCAGCTGTTATTACGTAGGATTTCCGCGTCTGACGGTCAAACCGAGTCTGGCGCAGTCCAAAGGGTTTAGTAGAGGGGGGTGCACAGAATGTACCACATGTAAACTGGTGTGTAGGGTTTTTTTTGTAATAGTGCTGCAGAGATCCTCTTTTAAGGGTCTAAATGAGTACATTCCTGTACAGTCACGACATTTATGTGCCAGGGAAGACTTAGGAATGCTAACTGGTGTTTTAATACTTAAATGTTGTATATATTGATGGATTTATTTAAATTAACTTTGCTTTGCAGTATATAGCCAGGGGTGGACGTGGTACCAACAGTAGTTCAGTCCAGACCTGGAGCTGCAGCACGATAAGGCCAGGCTGTTCAGGATGTCAAATTGGCCCTCATTGTAAATGGTAAATTGGTTTAACTAACTAACATCTTTAGTGATCTTGGGGTGTATTTAAAAAATACTTCTGTTTGGTGTTTGTTTGAGCCTTTGCCGTGATGATATTTAGAATTCTGACATTACGATTTTTGCTGATATGGTATAAACATTCCCAAAAGGAATCCAGGACTCCAGGAATTGACCTCCTGACCTGCAAATAATGAGCTTCAGCTTCATTATTTAGTTGTTTTTTTTAAATATATAAAATATGATTGATGACTTTCCGCTTTGTGATGGATTGCCTTGTTTTCTTGCATGGCTGTTGTTTTGTCATTTTGTCACATGATTGATGGGGCAAATGAGAACCTTAATTGTCTGCTAGTGTTTTGAGTTCGACAGAATACAGTCAAAGCGCTTCATCATACAGTTAAATCCTCGGATGTTATTATATTACTCCACTACAGTATATGAGGCAGAAAAACAGAATAGGAAATGGAACGCTATAGTCCTATAACCATGTGCTCATGGTCTGGTTGACAGAGTATTCTGCCTGAACTCACTCAGCACATGTTCATTAATCTGGTGCACATCAGAGCACCCACAATACAATTAGTCAGTGGCCGGAATAGCTCGCTATTGTCTGTAACCAATCTTCTATTCCCCTGAATCGTTAATCTTTTGTAAATCCAATTCTTTATTAGGAGTTATGTCCCACACAGCGCAGTTTACACACTGTTGTTTACATGCATGACTCATGTCTGGCTCAGTTTCATGGATTCAAAATCACTGCTTTCGATAAACTGCCTCCACACTGGAAGAAGCAGAGCTCTGCTATTCTGAAAGCGTGTCTCAGTACTTCCTGTTTTTTTTTTATCCAGTCAAACGTGAATCTGGGCAGTAGATGTTGGAGCTTGCTTTTACAAAGCCATCTGCAGTGTTGCCTTTATGGTGCCAGACTCACAAGACCGGTGCTGCTCTTTAAAGCAGAACCATAGCTGACCAGATTTGGATCAACTGGAGGCCTTCACGCTCCAGTAACAGGTCAAACATTTACTGTAACTACACCCCCTGTAGGCAACGTGAACAGAATTGGTGTTACATCTTCATTAAAAGGAACACTGAAGGGTAAATAATTTAAAAATGTTGGAAGGTAAAGATAAAAAATGGGTGTTTTAGCAGTAAAACATAAAAGCTGTCTAATTGAGATAAAAATGTTGCTTTGAAGAGAGATCACTGAGAGCTGGATTAAATAGAGGAGAGGAGGTGCAAACTCCTTCCAATCAGCACATGCTCCCCTTGACCCTTTTATGTGTCTGTCCTCCGTTAAGCAATTTCTTACATAATCATCTGTTCACTTTAATCTCTGCATTTTACACACAGTTTGTGCTCTTTCACTCTATTTTCTGTTGCCTCCCCACCACCACCACCAAATTTAATGCATCCTCTCCTTGCTTCCTGTTTTTCTCCTTCACTGCTTCTATCTGACATGTCCAGTGGCACTCTCTCTCTCTCTCTCTCTCTCCAGTGCCTCTCCCCTCCTCTGGTGAGTGGCCATTGATTACTGTACATGGACTGTATGATGAAATGCCACTTGCCCACCTAACACCCTCTTGTCAGCTGCCCCTGACATCCCACTGCCTCTTTGCATCGCAGCCCATTGAATGTGTGCAGTGATCTGAAATCACTTTTCTATTTTCAGTTAAATTGTCGTGAGCTTTTAACAACAATGCTCGAGCGTATTTGCTGCACATTTGATACTAGCGCAATCCTGCAGCAGTGGAGAGCACAATTGTTTACAATGATAAAATGGAGACTAAATCCAATTTATTCTCTTAAGACGTGAATTGTCTGTGCATATTAAAAGAAATGATTGGGATTACAGCGTGAAACCTGATGACACACTCAAAGCCAGAGAGAGGGGTATCCAATTAGTCATCTAATTAGCAAGTGAATGTTGTTTTAAAAAGTTAAAGATCTTGAAAAGAGATAGGGAAAACAAAAGCGCCGAATATAAACCAGAGCATCCAGTGTCTTTTACATTTGGTATTATGATTTAACTTTCACAGTGAGGGCCGTCTTCGTATTTGTGATCTGTGACATTAAAAACTGTGCCCTGATTTTGTGGCGAAGGACAGGCTGGGATTCGTGTTTGACAGAGCCGTGGGCAAGTTGTACAGATCTGTTAGCTCACTAATAATGGAGATGCAGAGACGCAGAGTGGGACTGAATTCTCTCTGCAGGGGTGCGAACAGAACCAAAACGCCCGCGTCCGTATGGTGACTGCAACGTCACTAGTTCTCCACGGCCACAGTTAGATGGCCCTGCAGCGTCGCAGCGAGAGGTGACACGTGCCCTCGGAAATTGTCCAGTCAGGTCCCAGAAAGGAGGTAGAGTGCCTGTGACTCCCCACTCTTATTTTGAGAAGATCTTCCACAAATAGGTTTCTCCCACAGAGAAAAAATAATTGCTGTGATATCTTGGGGGCACGGGCATGAGGAGCAGTCTGCATTTTAATGCCAATCCTCCACAGGAAGAACCCAGATATGCAAGCCACTGGGCATGTTCTCTGGACCCTGTGTGGGGAAACACGTGCTACTGGAAAAGAGGTTATACAGAATATATCAAAACTGTCTGCTGGTTGAAAACAAATGAACAGTTTTAATGTCGCGGCAGATCTTGAATATCCATGGCCTGTTTTTGAAAGAGTTCATTCTCAGTGATTGGTAATGGGGGTTGCTGCCCCCTGTGGAGAAGATCTTTTAAAGCCAATATCAAGAAAGCCCAGAGGGACGTTGGCCAACGGAGGTGCAGAGGGGCATCGTGGGAGACATGTCTTGGATGGAAAATAGATATGTGAGTCTGGCTGCTATAGGGTGAAGGGATGCACCAGCAAAGCACAGGCCAAGAGAAAAAATGGCCTCTTCTTAAAGACACGCCCAGGCTGCACTCCCAGCTGCAAGGGAATAACTGCACAAGGACAGACCCACCCAGAGCTGAGACAGCGTAATATGCAAGGACATGTGGGAGACAGAGGCATCGCTCAACACCTATGCCTAGTGGCACAGCAACGTCCCAGAGCAGGAACCAGCCTCCATTTAAAGGGCAGGCGCTACAGCATGCCCTCTCTGACTGACGTTTGGGAACTCTGTTACGCGATAACAGAGTTCCGGTTTTATTTTGTGTTCTGGTTGTGTGTTACTTCCTGTGCAGCTTTTGCTCTTGTGATTGTTTACCCCTGCCCCCCTTGTGTATGTAAGTCCCTGTGTTCCCCTCAGTCTTTGTGTCTTCATCCTGTTCAGCTCTGTAGCGTTTCCTCATGTTTCTGCTTTGTTCCCGTGTTTCTGTTAGTTTTGGGACTTTCCATTTTCCACATCTCTCTGCTGTAGTCTGCCCGCTGATACTCTGTATCTGTTCTTTATATTAGATATCTCTACAGGTGTTAGTGAATGTCTGCTTTTGGGTCCAGAAATCCCTAATATATAGCTCCAGCCAAGGTGAACTATGAAGCTGAACTTGTCTTGTTGAGGGATAATTACCATCAAATAGCTCAGCCCTATGGAAAAGGACACTCAGAAGAAAAAAATGATTCATCTTATACAACACAACCATTGGATGTGGCCCGTTTTGATACCCCCCCCCTTGGATCAGATGCAGAGTCATTAGTCATGGTCTTATCCAATCAGCCATCCTTAATGTTGGTGCCACTGGGTATTACTCTGGAGTGGACAGATTGTCTTTTATTGTCAGTTTGATTTCAAACTGGAGATTAGTCTTATTCATGGTGTTTGTGGTAGCAGAGACCACTCTCTGTGTGTGTGTGTGTGTGTGTGTGTGTGTGTGTGTGTGTGTGTGTGACACAGAGAGAGAGAGGGAGAGAGCACGTGCCTGCCTATAATGTTTGCATTTGTATGTCCCAACACCTGTGTGGCCATTATTCACTTTGACACAAATTCATGACTATCCATAGCTTTAGATTAAACAGCGAATCGGAGGTCATATAAACAGAGCTACTCCTGTAGCTGCTCCGCAGACAGTAAATAATGGAACAACCCTGAGCATCCATGGCAGCGTCATGGTGATTTTGTCTGGGATACAGGGAGACGGGGCATGGGTGGCATGGAGGACACTGAGGTTATGTCCTCTGTATTTTTTCTGGGATCTTTTCTCAGTGTTAAATTATTTATGCCATTTTCCAAGTCAAAATGCAAATTTGTTTCCCGAAATGTGAGGATTTACTGTTTTGTGTTTTGTCTTATATGACAGTGACCTGAATATCTTTGAAAGATTTGGATGGACAAAAATGTATGAATGTCTCTTTGGTCTCTGCAAAATCATGATGGAGATTTTTTAAAATATATTTTCTGAAATTTTAAATAATTAATCCAGAAAATTAACAGCAAGTTAATTACCGATTAAAGTAATAGTGACAGCTCCAATACAACCAACTTCATAAAGTGTCACAGATGATATCATATGATGCTGTGGCGTCCGTTTTATTGGGAGACAGCTGATTTGAGTGTCTCAAATCCAAAATAGCTGCAGGCTGCAGCAAAACCCCCGTTTAAAAGACGTCTTCTCTCCCCTTAATCACCAGCGAGCATCACTTCTGAGAAATACGCACACGCACGATACTACTCATGTCGCCTCTTTGTGCGCAAAATGATTCATCAACCACCGTTTGCTCGTCATGAGACCGGGATTTCGGCTCCGATGAGTTAATTTTTCGGAGCGGGGCGGGTTTTTTGTTTTTTTTTCTGTTGTTTTTTTTTTTTGTCGTGGGCCCTCGGATGCCCCCACCCCCATCCCCACCACCACCTCTCCCATCCCGCGTCTCGACGGACCAAACGCTGCTGCTGCTGCTGCTGCAGCATCACCGGCAGCCTCCAAACTGCGTTTTCCCCCTGCCGTGATGGATCCCTCTGTAAACCGGTGAGCTGTGCATCTGAAGACCGCTTGCACTGTGGGAAGTGCAAATGACCGCGGTGAAATTGTGCCATCCACCTAAAGGATGACATTGTTTATTTTTTTTAAAAAAGCAAATACATTTCTGGGACTGTTATAGGACCGTGTTGTTTACCTTCGCGACAGATAAGCAGCCGGGTGACAGTGTGATATTACGGCCGACATGTAAGAGCTGGATAACTATTCCTGTGTGACCGACACCCATCTGCAGCTGCTAATGAAGAAGGTAAGCTTGTTGACACGTTCACGATTTACATCGGGCGTTGCGGGTTGCAGTCACAAAATATTTTTTTTTCCAAAAAAAAAAAAAAAAAAAAAAAAATTCTGAGGCTCGACTGGAGCTGATCAGCCTGCATTGTGGCATCGTCAATCTCATCCCCCCCGAGTTGTTGAAATAGACGATTTGCATATTCTTGCCTCTTCACCCCGTCGACCCCTCATAAGTGTGAGTGTCGCTGCGAGATGCCCCGATGTGTACATTTGTTCGTGCCAGTTTATTTCTTACCAAATTGGACTGGTTCGTCTCAGGATGCCTGTGGACGAGCTGCCTCCAGACTGAGTCCAAAACCAAAGTCAGTTACACGAAGCAATGGCAAGTACGGGCAATCAAATCGCGCCTGTACAACTGGTTATATGTATAAACAGCGCTGTGTGTATGATCTGTGTTTGACAAAGTTATATCAAAACTCATCTGCTTTGCTTTCATGATTTCTTCAGGGGGAAAATGATTTAGAGGGTTTTTTTAAAAGGGGGAAAACATGTCTTTTGAGAACAATTAAATGTCTGTGCAGACTTTGAATTAATCAGCAAACATTTTCTTGATGGTTTAATGGCTTTTTTTCTTGCTTTTGATGAAATTTCAGACTACAGCAAATTCACAGCAGCATGCGCCTCCTATCTTCCCTTTGAAGTTTCATCTCTATCTCTCTGCTACAGAAAATGTCCCTTTGTGTGTGTGTGTGTGTGTGTGTGTAGATAAAATTTTAGTAGAACGTGAAGATGAGCCTATTTCTGGGGGCCGATGTCCTCTCAGCGGAGCAGGAGCTGCTAGCTGGATCCCTGCATGTGTGGCTATAAACCACACTTCTTCTCTGATGCTGAAGATGAGGCTGCATCCACTGGAGGGGGGGGGTGATCAATAGTCAGGTTGTATCAAGGCCTGTGTTTCAGTTGTTGAGTCCCTGCAATTAATAGAGCATTTTGTTAGTGGAAGGCTAATTAATAATTCACGTGCAGCTCGGTGGGACCACAAATCTGGATAGCACACTGAAGGATGTCAGCTTACAAGCCTTGGCTGCCAGCAGAGAGACACTGACGTGCTCGGGCAGCCTGAAAGATTTAAACGTCACAATATAGCTGAATGTCACCCCCCCCTTCTGTTTTCTGAATCTTTGCACGCTGGCGTTTGCTCTTCCAATAAACAGCTGGAGAATAAATGTATACAAACTGAATCGTGAGCTGCACAAACAGTGCGGGAGCAGCTCTGCTGGTGGTGGACCGCAGGGTCTCGCTCGGGTGTCACCGTCATATCTGCTGCTGGGGAGCCAACAGCCGTGATGATACTGTACCCGATAGTATGAGTCCTGGCTCTGATCCAGGGTGGTGGGTGTCTTTTCAAACTGGCTTAGTCAGGCTATGCTGCAGGGAGTGATCAGACAAGATACTGTACGGAATCACATGCACATTACGACGTCAAAGGACACGGCGCATTAAAAATCTTTTCGCGCCGGGACCCTGTGAGATCCTGCAACAGCTGAACCAGTACTGTGCAAACACTCATATTGAATATATTATGTTGATATTTAGATTGATGTCATGGAAACTGCCAACGTGAACATTTTTGCCCTTTGTCTGTAAAGCAGTAAAGTTACTTCAAATTAATGCATCAGCAACAATGATCCAATTATTTTAAAAATAGTTGTTGCAATAATGATTGGCATAACTTTCACTTTTTTATACTTTTCTTTTAATAAAAAGCTATTTTTTTACTCTTAAATGTAAATGCACTGTTGAACTGGGTTTTTTGGCCACTTAGGGGCAGCAGAGACAAGCTGTCAACATATAATCACCATTTTAAACAAATATTCACTGCTTCCATCCCTGTTATTGGTCTCCACCAGCTCCTGAAGGAAATCTGTCTCTTTGATTGCTTGTTCACCAGCTACCTGTGTGTGTCTGCCGTTTGGTGCTGAGCAGGTCTGGTCCATGGTAGTGTTCAGAGCTTTACCTGCTCGCCTGCTGTGGCAGAAAACAACGCTATGTGAGCAGTGAGAGTGAAGCAAAAACGACAAAGTCGCAGATAACGAATGAGCCGAATGTTCCGAAAAACTGAGAGGAGCTGCAAATTCAGGTGATTCTCCGTATGCTCATCACTATGACAACCCCTTCCACATCCTCACATTGTCAACTGACACATTAAAATCATCATCAAATATAGATGACAGCCACTCTAAGTGAGATTTTGAATGGGGAAGGCTTTTATTTTTAAACCATTGTCACGTAGTTCAAAGATCTGAATAAAATTATTCATACCCTGACAACATTTAAACAAAAATGTGCCAAATGTGGTAATTTTTGTCCAAGATGTCACAGTGGAATAAAACCCTTTATTTAAAATTGTTGACCAAATGTTAAAGCAAAAAAGACATCTTTCCAGAAGAGTATAAATAGGGGAAAAGTGTTCAGATCATTCTCAATTCCTGGTCATCATGGTCAAGAAGAAAGAGCTCAGCGAAGACCCTACGGCAGCGTCTTGTTCGTACCCACAGTGAAGGAAAGGGTTACAAGGCCATTTCAAGCAGTATGATGTCCCTGTTTCAACTGTCCAGAGCATCATCAACAAGCACAAGAGGTTCAACACTGTTAAAAACCTCAGGCGTGGTCGGAAGCGTAAGGTTTCCCCCAAACTTGCTAGGAAAATCTGCAGAGAGGTCAACACCAACCCACAGACCACAACCAAGGCTCTAGTTGAAATGCTTGACCAGACAGGGACAAAGGTATCAAGGTCCACCATTGAGCGAGTCTTGCATAGAGGAGGTCTCCATGGACGTACACCTCGGAAAACACCGTTGCTCACGAAGAAAACATCTGGTAGCTCGCCTGGCCTTTTGTAGACGCCATCTGAAACAAGATCCCAGCTTTTGGTCCACCATCCTGTGGTCTGATGAGACAAAGTTGGAGTTATTTGGCCATATGGATGCTCAATATGTCTGGAGGAAGAAAGGAGAAGCCTATAGACCAAAGAACACTGTGCCCACTGTCAAGTGTGGTGGTGGAAGCTTAATGCTATGGGGATGTTTCTCCTCCAGTGGCACAGGAATCTTGTCAAGGTCCAAGGCATCATGAAAAAGGAGGATTACATAAGGATACTTGATGAAAATGTGAAGGAATCTGCTGTGAAACTCCAGCTTGGCCACAACTGGATTTACCAAAACGACAATGATCCTAAACACACTGCCAAGATAGTGAAGAAATGGTTCGAGGACAATGATGTCAATGTCCTGGAATGGCCAAGTCAGAGTCCGGACCTGAACCCCATTGAAAACTTGTGGCATTACTTGAAGACCAGGGTGAGGGCGAGGAAACCAACTAACCTGACTCAGCTTGAGGCATTTGCCAAAGAAGAGTGGGCCAACATCCCACAGGAGACATGCAGGAAGCTTGTGGACACATACAAGAATCGTCTGGAAGCAGTCATAAAGAATAATGGCTATGCCATTGACTATTAAATAAAGACAATGGATTAGGGTATGAATAATTTTGAACGTGGCATTTTTGGGAGTCCAATAATACAATAATATATATATATATATATGTATATGTATGTGTGTGTATATATATATATATATATATATACACATATATATATATCTTTAGTTCAGCCAGAAGCATGACACTCTGAGCATGTGAACACTATCTGCTCACATTATCGCCGAAGCCATCTGTTCAGCTATTGTCTCACGATCTTCCTCTCACATTTTCACATTTGTGGATGAGGAGGACGACGGAGAGCAAAAATGGTGCGAGTTCATCTCCACAGAGAACGGCTCATCTCATACATGTCCTCAGTGCGGAGAGATTTTATGACCTTGGTCATGCTACTCTCTGTCCAGCTCCTGCAGGAGCTGATGAAGTGGTTGGAGGTGATTAAACTCTGCCTTCACAGATGCTGTTCTTCTGCTGCTGAGTCAGTGACCTTTCCTGCCACCTCCTCCCCCACCCCACCCCCATCTCCTCACTTCTCTCATCCTCTCCTCTTTTCTTTTCATCTCCTTTCACCCCCCAACTCACTTCTTTTCGTCTCCTCTCATTCATCTCCTCTTCTGAGCATCCGTTTGTCTCCTCTCCTCACTTCTCTTCAAGCTTTTGTCTCCTCTCCTTTCATTTCACCCCCCACACCTCTTTGAGCTCCTCTCTTTTTGTCCCATCTTCTCTCCTGTTCTCCTTTGCTCTCCTCTCATATTCTCTCTCTCCTCTCCTCCTATCCCTCTTCTCTCCTCACTTTGCTGTCTCTCATTCTGTCTCCTCCGCCCTCCTCCCCCCATGGACAAAGCAAATCAAATGATGAACAGTTCACTACATCACACCGACAACTCTTTTTCTCCTCCCTCCTTACATTTCAGCCCTTTCTCAGTATTCATCAAATCCAAGTTGTAACATCTCATAGTTTCCACTTCTTTTGCAGCAGCTGAAAATAGAAACAACTGTTTTACAGTAGTCGTCCTGACAAGCCTCTTGTTATCTCCCTGCATTTGTCGTTTTACAATAAGTCCCTGCCTGGGCTGTGTCGCTGAACGGATCCCGTGACACAAATTTGCATGTTAAGTTGAACATTTCTCACCAGAGACAATTAATCAGCTCGCAGCAATTAATGAGTCTGTGTCCCCTGGTGATTAATTATGTCTCATGTGTCCAAAGCAGGGACGGGCCCGGCAACAGCTGTTTGTTCATGCCAATGGTTTTATGGCAGTCCTTATTTTTCATTCGGCGTCCGAAGAATAACAGTTTTCTCGGGATATCAAGCATTAAGTTTGGGCTTAAATGAAATGGAAATGAGGCCAGGCAACTGATGAATATTTGGCTTATTTGTTCTGCTCCTAGTTTACAATCAAACACGACTAAAAACTAATTGATATGGACAAGAAATAAAACAGGCTTAACAGAGAGGCTGCCTAATGTTACCGAGGGGCAAAGAAGAAGCGGTACTGAACAGTGCTGAGGACGCTGAGGGCAAAAGAAGAAGAAAAAAAAAGCAGGGTGCTACTCAAAGCTCAGGGATATTTTGTTTTGCAACTACAAAGAGAATTTCTGTAACCTTCGCTTGAATTTCTAGGGCAGTTCATGGTGATTGTGTCTGTGGGTGGTTGTGTGTATTCAAAAGGACTTTTTGGACAGGGACATCGCTCTCAGGGATACATTGTAATATCCGCCACCATTGAACCACAAGTTGGCTTTAATTACTTTTGTGTAAATATGAGCGCCTTGCCTTTTGGAAAACCTTCTTCCCTCTGGCAGGTCCAGATGAAATGCATAAATTCACACACATTCAAGTGAACAGCAGCACGACAGAAGCCGTCTCATATTGACTGTAATGTGCTGCACGCAGACCAGGTGACGGGAAAGAATAACGCTTTGTTGGGAATTATTGAGTTCTTTTTGCATTGTTGTTGCAGATCAATTCCTACTTCAGACTACCTGCAGCAAGATTCCCCCTTATAAATACCAAGTTGAATGAATTTCATATATTTCGCTCACTGACTAGTTTAGCTGAGAGTTTCATCTGTCGCCCCATGACGGTCAGCGTGCACAGACAGCCGGCTCTGTCGGGAGTCAGAGAGCAGATCTGAGGGATCTCTGAAGATTAACACCTTTGGATGTCTGCCCCTTGGCTCGCATTCGCTCAAACCAAGACCTGACCCCGGGTTTGTCCGTGTCACAGCACCAGCTCTGATCACCATATGGACACCACGTCCGACTTTATCAGGCCCATTGTCATCAACACTTCACCACATCGGCATTCACTCACCATGCCAGGATCAGGGTCCCGTCAACAGGGTCCCCCCCCCCCACACACACACACACACACATACACACACATCAGCACATACACAGCAGCAGGACACACTGAGCTTTGTTAGCCTGCTTGCTGTTCCATTACTCCCTTTATTTGCAGGTTTGAAATGGGATGCAAACTCTGGTCTACTGCCTCAAAGTCAAATATGCTGCTCAGTCATTTACCATCCCAACCTCCACACTCTTACTTCCCACAGCTCAACATAATAGACACACTGGTTCTTGCGTTGGTGCTAAACATAGACAGTGAATGTTGGTTCTGAGGTGTAGAACAATCCGATATCAACACAAATCCCATAGGGGATGTTGGCTGTTTAAAACTACTGTCATAATTATAGACCATAATTTAAGAAGATTAACATAAAAAATGCAGAGATTAAACAGTGGTTTAATCTGTATTGCAGTGACAGAACGTGTTAAACTTGAGGTAACAGCTTTTCCTAAATTGGGCATACAGCATTCACAACACAACATCTGGACTGTGAGAGTTCCTCACGCCTCTGTGATTAGCTGCTTCAACCCACATTAACTGGGAGGGATTGTCACAGTGTATGAAAAATGTAGTTCTCCGTGTGCTGAAAAGAGATCCCCTCTCATTATGAGACCTTTCATTTTAAAGAATCCACTATCTGTGACCTTTAATATGTTAACATATCTGTAGAGCAGCAGCAGTGACCTGGGAGGCAGCATAGCCCCATTAAATCATTTATCAAAATACGCTCGCACACAACGCACTGTATGTGGAGGCCATGCACAACGTGTCGCGATCATGCCGTGCGTGTGCCGACAGCAACTGATTAAAAAACGCTACGAAACTGTTGTTTTGTGTTCACATTAATTGGTTAATGTCGTGTTTCAACCTGCAGCGGGCCGATGTGCACTTTAACTGACACGTGCACACACACACATACTCATTTGAGTGGAGGATTTCAGAAAAGGACTATGGTAGCTCTTTGTGAACCGCAGCTTAAACTAATCTTGAGTTGGGGGCTGGGAAATCACACTACGGCTTCGCTTTGACATAATCCTGCCTATGCACAGTGTCAAGATCTTGCATAATGACGTACAGTCACTGCCGTGGCTTGAGATAACAAAAGTGAGAAAACTGCAGGAATATCAGAAAAGTTGTGTGGGACAAAACGTGCAAAACCAGCAACAACACATGCAAACTCATGGCAACCGCTTCTGCATGACATGCATCACACATATTGCGTCATAACTAGATGGTAGAGACTGTTGCGTGCATAAACGCGTGGTTTGGTTTCAGTAATGCAATTAAGGATTGTGGATTTACATTAATGAAGTAAACATGCTTTGACTAATGATAACAAAGAGTTAGAAGAAGCTATATATTCTTTGGATGAATGCTCAATATTTTTACAGTGTAATGGTTTGATGATATTTAGTTTCCTTGTTTACTACTTTAGTGACTCGCAACTACATTTGGTCAGGAGAGACACTCGAACGCACCCACCCACACTCCCCGTTACTGTCAGGGCCGCGAAAGAGTCGAGAACAACATTCAACCTTGTGACACCGCACGCCCGCATCACCTCATCCCACACATACACAAGCACACACAAACTTTGACTGTAGCTGGAAGGAGTGATAGTGCACTGTGTCATCCTCTGCACTCAGGCAATTTGAAGCCTGTCTCCCTCTTCACAGATAGATGCAACATGTCCCCCAGGACCGCTGAACACAAACACTCTCATGATCACTCACCCTCACTATAACCTTGACGCTAAACAGAACAGTTTACCACATGGCACATGGTGTGTTGTTATATTTTTTTCCTTAGAAGAGTTTTGGTTCATGCTGCACCTCTATCAGCCTACTGATAACATAGATGTATGTGCAGACTACAGTATTTTTTAAGTTGTACATTCATCTTAAGGATGCTTTAATTTGCTAAACACTGCATTTTGTTCATTGTTCATCCTTGAGGTCTAAATCCTCCCAAAATAAGTTGATACATTATCTAGTCCTCTCTGTTGTATCTTGGCAGTTAGCCTTCCAAGAGATTTGCATGACAATGTGGTCACATCCTTGCTCTCTTCAACTTAACATCAGCATTAGCACATGTTAGCACCGCCGCCTTCTTTTCTGGGCTTCAGTTCGCCATCCATATATTATTCATCGTGCATTCATGTGCATTCATACTCACTGCACAAAGTGGAGCTTGTTGTGTTTAAGTAGCACTCAGAATCGCATGAATAATTGCTAACAGACAGTTACGTGAGATCTTGTCATATTAATATTTCTAATGCGTTATGTCATCTTCATATGTTGCACAGAGTATAACAAAATAAACATATTTAGAAGATAAAACCAAAATGGAATAGGGTCTAGTCACTGATGACAGCACATCATTAACTCCTCTGCACCCTGTTCATTAACATGAGCTAATGGACAGCAGTGTTGTGTACTTCCACTGGATCTGGAGAGACGATGTGTGATGTAATACAGAAACTCGCATTGCTCTGTCACTGCGGCAGGATTTGCAGCACAGGAAAAGAACTGACCTCTGCAATTCCTGTGGTGTTTCGTGTTTGTGTGAAACCTAAACCTCGCAGTCGCCACGGCAGCCTGTCTGCATCGCTTAGATTTCTTCAACATGACTTGACCTCCGGTGTTACTGTCATCCTTTCTGCGTGGCGCGTCCGTCGACGAGCAGGTCACCCTGAGCTGTCTGTTGTAAATCCCTGTCGTGCTAACTGTAAGACAGCGGGAACAGACTGTTGCCCGGCCTCCATCCTCACCCTAAAGAGGTTGTGCGTCCTTGTTTGTGTTTCTACAGGCAGCGTGCCTTCACTGTAAACACCACTGTTGCATAATTCACAGCAAGGGGGAGGCAGCTGCTCCTGAAGGCAGGTAACGGGCTGCAAGATGCTCCCGAGCCACTGATGCGCCACCTGCATGGAGAGCATCTGTCTGTCATCAGAAAGAAATCTCCCTCTTTATTAATCTGTCGGGGTGGTAATGAGTTTCATCTGGAGAATTGTAAGGGCTCCCAAAGGTCACTGTGTGCATTCTCCTTTCTTCTATCTCGTCATCTCTCTGTGTAATCCTCTGCTCTTCTGTTTGAATTTGTGTATTACACAGAACTATGTGTTTATGATAAACAGCATCATGTAGTATTGTTGGCACGTTTATTCTTTGTTACACAATAGAATTGTAATTCTCACTACAAATTGATGTTCCCAAAAAAGATTTATTCAGTAAAGCTTCTAAACCTAAACCGTGTGTTATTTAAGCCATCTCAGTTGTGACAAATGTAAACTCACAGACTTTCACCCCACCATCGATGATGTTGGCGTGTAGGTAAAAATCTTCCAAAATGTTTACATTTATTTACGAGAGGCAGCTTGAAATCCAAATATTGATCAACATATCCATCAATGTAATGCAATGCAACAAATCCATCTGGCTCCAAAAAAACATTGCTGAAGAAGATTAAGATGCAGATCTTTTGTATATAAGTCTGCAAAATGAAGGATATATAACTGAGGTGATGAAAGATTGTAGTTGTACCTAATGCATCTTTTGGAGAATCAAATCAGTGGGAAGGAGTTTTCTCTTCTTGCCAATTCACCTGATACAATACTGGGATGTGCATACACTGCAGAGCTTAGATGAAACACCATATTTGACATGATAGGAACTTGTCGCATCTCTGACACTAAATGAAATGTGTCTTAATGTGTGTGTCTCTCTCTCTCTCTCTGTATTGGACATAGCTCATTATAGAATAAAAGATCCATTTACCTTCATAATCAAATTGCAATAATTAGGAATTGAACAATTCTCAGGCTGCAGCATTTTCTTTAGTGAAGTGACCAAAAAGCAGCTGTTGTTCCTGCGGTAACAAGACTGACGTGTGCTCTTTGTCGGTGCTGCATTGTTATAACTGCTTAGTTTGCAGCAGTCAAAATGTTTAAAAGGCTTGGGAGTGGGGGGTGGCTGTGTGAGGCAGTATGCCCTCTGGTAGCCGTCTGATCGTTACTGCCTGATCCTCCTGCATGCGCTTGGTCACTGCGCTGCATAGAGTCTCATTAGTATGGGTGTCAGTGCCTCTCCTTCAGCTGAACCTGCCATGCCGCTACTGTAGTAGAGCTGCCTGCTTGCCGCATTGTCCCTGGATGGCCGACGCGAGGCTGCCAGCTCCGTCTCCTCCCGAGGATGACTGAAATGTGGGCGAGCGTCAGAAGCTGAAACGTCATTGTTCAATCAAAGGAGACGTGTGCGTTTGAATGTACAGCACAGGAAACGCGGGTTTCATATTGATGAATGAGGAGCAGGGAATATGAAGGAAGCCATTATCACTGCTTACATACGTTAGAGGGAATGGCGACAACTGAGGGGCAGTAAAAAAAATTTAAATGCATGTGATGGGAAGAAGACTGTTCCTTTAGCCAAACTGATTCAGTGTACTTATATACAGGTACTAAATATTTTTAAATGTCTGGGGGCTGTAATACAATTACACAGTATCAGTTACAAAACTGATGTTTGTGAGTCAGGTGAGGTTTTTAGAGTGGGGAAAAGAAAACACAATAGGGTCGTGAACAGGAGACTTCTGGAGCATTCACACAAAAAAAGAAAAAGCAGTGAAGACAAAGCAAGCCAGCAAAAAAACATCAGTAGTTAAGTCAAGTTGTCTCATTGCAAGGGAGGTATTACAGTATGTAGAAGGTTGCACGTACCACGGGTGAATTAAAGAAGCGTTACATTAACGCAGGATGAAGAGACATTCGACCAACCTTCACCTCGCCTCCACCTGCTGACTCACTTGGTCACACATCACACGGGATGCCTCTGATGTGGAGCAAGAGATGAACACTTCAGACTTGAGCTGAAGCTGGTATTGGAGGACTCGTGAACCGACTTGGACTTGACTTAACTTTATGTACTTATCTCCAGGGCTTCAGTCAAGAACTTCACTGGGACCTGAACCTAACAGGCTTTCAGGTCGCTCACAGCAGGCTCCAGGCCCCGTTCCCTTATCACAGTGTTCAAAGCATTAAAGCAAAGCTAAGTTTATACATGCAGTGAATGGAAGGAAGGGACAATTGTATGTAGCGTGGAAGAGAGCTGAGCAGAGAGGTGTTTATATTCCGTCTCTGTGCACTCGGAGCCGTGGTTCTTTGTCCCTCCTGGAGGCCAGAGGGCGAGCTCTCGCTCCCTGCTGCTATGTCATCACTCCTGGCCTTCACTCAATCAGAACCTGCGGCGCCTTCACAAAGTCACCTGATTATGCAACATTCTGTTTTTAGCCTTCACAGCTCGTCTATTCATTCACCGCCACGCTTTGCAATGCCACAGAACGCAAGAGTCACTGATTTAAAAAGAGGAAGTTATTATTAGAGCTGCGTCTCATTGATGTAATAATACAGAAATTGGTAGACAGTGCTTTGTTGTTCTGTGATAACACTGGAGCCTTGCTCTGTGGTTTGCCGTTTCCCAGCGAATCCAACTATAAGACAGTCGTCACGCCCCCCCCGCACACACCTGCTCCATGTAACGCGTGCAGCACGAGCGAGAGTTTTTGCAGCTATGACGCGGAGACACTCACCAGTTTTGTCCCTCATGCGGTCGCGGTGAGACATATTAACATGTCGTCTCTGTGTTTTTGATAATGCTTTTGGTCCTGCCAGATAAGAGGCCCATACATCAAGCTGCGACAGGTCTGTTGAGCAGCAGCCTCACCTCATCACTTACGTTCTCTTACTCGTCCTGTGCAATTGTTTTCGTCTGTGCTGGTCCCACACATTTCTCTTTACTTTCTTGTATTCCTCTCTCTCTCTCTCTCTCTCTCTGCTGGCAGCTTTCTGTCCTAAATGCTTCCCCTCCATTTGTTTTCTCCCTTTTTTCCCCTGTCAAGTGTTTCTCCTTGTCTCTGCCCTTGTTACTGTCTGTTCCTTCTTTTTTGGTGCCATCCTGGCACCGAGTTCGTCACGCCGAGACTCATCTCAAGTTTCAGTTGGACTCAGACTTTCTTTTCATGAACGTTGCTTTTGATAAACAGTAAGGTCCGCTCTAAAAGCCATGGCAAAAGTAAACACCTGAAGGGAAATGTATTTAAAGATGAGGGAGGCCTTGGTTTGGAATTAGTGTTGTTAGCAGGTCCTGAGGGTAAGCACGGCGGGACAGGCTCATTTGTCACAAGCTGAGGCCTTAAAGGCAGAGGGGGCTCGGCCAAACAGGTGGAGAGTGTGTTACACCACAGAGGTAATGTTAGTGATTAATTCTGTTGATGTCTTTCATTGGCAAATGTTGGTTTAAATGAGGCTACTGTTCTCGGTGCTGATGAAGCTGGACGTGTTGGTGAAAGGCAGCTATCGATCTCAATGGCTAGCTAAACCCAAACAGTGTGGATTTGAACATGTTGCTAAGCTATAGCTAATAAAACCTGCCAGCAATAGATCATTCCAGCTGGCAAAGTCAGCGGTCGCTGGCTGAATGTGGTCCCTGGTTTTCTTGAGAGCGCTGGCTCCTCAGAAATCAACACTTTGCATCTTTGAGATTCAATTTAGCATGGAGGTCAGCAGCAGCTTTAGATCCCTGCAACAATGGCAGTGGGATTTAAAGGAACGGCTTGTCCGGCTGGTGTACATTTTCTGTGCTGGCTTATCAACATCAACACCACTACAACTTCCTCCAGCGTCGCCATGGTTTGTGTTTACATTATGCAAAAGCAGAGAGGAGCTATTCTTTTTTTTTGGCCAGGGTTGATTAGGCCTTAATCTGCCCTCTAGTTGATGTTTATTTTAATCCTGCAGATATATGCCAAGTACGCAAGCGTGTCAACAATGACGCTGGCATCACAGCCACTGCCTACGCACACACGGGCAAAAAGCAAGTGTGTGAAAAATGTGTCAGGCATAGCAGGAATGAAGTAGAGGGCAAGGCTAAACCCGTCTCAATTTCATGCTTTTATACCACGTCCAGGCCGCACCTTAGAAATAGGCACAAGGAGATTCATTGTTTCCCCCAATCAGTGTCGATTGTGGCCAAGTCTGATTCATGGGACACTTCCTGTATTGATTTTGGCTGCTTTGTTCTGAGATCAAGCTTCCCTCCCCCCCGGCTCAACATGTGGTCAGGATTTGGATCCAGCATTTCATTATCAAAGACTTCTCAGGGCACGCTGGCACCCAAAATGCTGATCCTTGGTTCTGAGTGATGTATCCTTGAACAAAAGAGACTAAGTCTTGCATTATGTATGCGCTTGGTGTTTGGAATGCTGATATTGGTCATTATAATTTTTCCCCCCGTGACATATGGCTGCTCTCATCCCTGGATCCCACCTGACTGAGACCAGCAGTGACACATTCAAGGGAAAAACAACAACCTTCCTTTTATTCCCTATTGCATAAACTCTACTCTTTTAATCAAGTCACCTTGTAATGATAATAAAATCTCATAAACCAGTTTTGATGCCACAGATCTGTTTGACAAAATTTTACAGTCTAAAATGATTTTATGTTAAAACTCTCCCTCCTTCATTGATTTGCTATCAAAACTACGTAACTCCATAATCTTATCAATACAACAGATAAATCCTTTTTTCCAGCCACTTATCATTTTCAGTATCATCTTCTGGTTCCAGCAAATCTGCTCATCAGCCCCACTGCAGGATGTACATGAATTTTAAGTTCGCTCCAGAAGTAAATCTGAATCATTGCCCTCTAATTAACTATGCAGCTGGCTGGCTGACTCACAATATGTTATTTGATGTGATCAACCAGCAATGCTGATGTTGGTGATTAATCCTTGCAGTCAGACTCGGGCGTTTTAGTCAGAAAACACTTTTTTTTTCTTGCCGTGTGAAGCTTAAATGATTCAAACGGATTCAGAAAAATAATGTTAGCATTAGTTAAAGGTCTAATTAAATACATGCAGCTTAAACCCACTAAACATGTCTACATATTGTATGTATTGTGTATGTATAGATGTTATCAATGCACAATCACAAACTAAGGCTGCGTATTATCAGCTACAGTGCTGAGTAGTATATATTAAGTGAATATATACAGCACTATTTAGATTTTATTTTGTTTATTGTCTGCAAGTGCATGTTTCCAGAACAGAATAACTACAGCAACAGTAGCTGTCAGATTTAACCCAGTGGCACTTTGAGATTTAAGCACACAGCTGTTTCCTGTGCTTTCAATATTTTGTTTGTGGAAAGGTTCCTCATTATTCTTTTGTTCATAATCCCCCTCAATATGAAATATCACTTTCACATCATGACAGACCAGGGGGGACAACTGTATGGACTTAATCCCAGACAGTGATGCCAAATCCTATATATATATATGTAAAAAAAACAAACAATTATTAAAAACTAATTGAATTCCTCCAGCGTCTCTCTTACTTTAATTCTGTCCTCACAAAGTAGGGACCTGCTCAATTCAGTTGTTGGTTTCTTGAGTCAGCAGAGCAGAATCGCAGCAACTAGGCACCAGTTTAGCGATTAAGATTTCTCTTGTGGCGTATTTATGCGAGCTCCACTGATGCAGCTGACAGTAGCTCTCCGTGTGGAAGACTTGGTAATAAGCTGTTACCGAATGCTGCTCCTGTGTGTGTGTGTGTGTGTGTGTGTGTGTGTGTTTGGTGCCGCTGGCTTGACAGTGGCGTCATGGCTGCATGTGATGGAATGCTCACAGCAGGCTGGACAGAGTAATGAAAAGTGCACGTATTGCAGCTGACACTGCGGGGCCTCTCTCACCTGAAATGGATCGCCGCTCGCGCGTGCACGCCACCACAACCTCAGCCCAATACAATAAACTTAAAGCGTTTTAGAGGACACTCGTATCACTTCATTTATCAACCTTTTTCTTTTTTTTTTCTGACCACCGTGCCGCATGTGAGCAAGATTTATGTGTGATGCTATCTAAGCTTTAATGGCATGAGCCCTGTCTTCCTTCGCTAGCAATATGGACTGAGGTTTCATGAATGTTGTTGCAGAAAATTGACCAGTTTAAGAGGATTGCACCCCAAGGAGACAATTTCCCCTCTATTTATCATGTCTGTTGCCGTGAGGAAGCTCGCGTGCAGGTTCCTGTGGTCACAGAGACCGTGGTTCTCACTGTCAGATCAATAAGATGTTTGGCGCTGTCTCTAGGTGTTGTCCTCTGGGAGCCCCTTGACGTTATTCAGGGGGGTTTTGTCTTTAGTGCATGGACAGATAGTGAGAGAGGCAAGGGTGGCTGAGTGGTTGAGTGCTAGGGGGAGTCCAACCTCAAAGTGGAGTCCCACGGTGACTCGATGGAGCCAGTATGTGGCCTTCAGCTGTTATCTGGAGACTGCCCTCCCAGAAAAATGACAGCGAACTCCCCCAAAACACCATCTTTACAGGCAAGTGGAAAAAAACTCATCCTCTGTAGCTTCCCTAGTACTTGTGACTTGTCCATAGGGAATAAAGAGAAAAGTCTGGTGATGTTATTACAGAGCTACACAGCCCATAGAGGGATGAGGTCGAGGTGGACGGAGAATACAACAAAAACATCCCAGTGTAAAACGGGACGACGCCGTTCCCTTCCTGTTTCCTACCCACAGTCAACAGCTGAAGTTTCTAACCTTAACTAAGTGGTCACTGTTGTAGCAAGATAGTGTGACTTGTGTGGCGGTTGTGTGATATCCCTTATATCTCATGCCACACAAACATGTGGAAGAGCCTTATAATCTTACTGGGTGACATATTCTTTCATGTGATCAATATAAATTCAGTGTTGGCTTTTAGTCTCTTCAGGGGAATTGTTGTGAATAATAACAAGATGAAATAATGCCCCCTCATCCTTTAAAAGCAGTCATAGACTGGCGGCCTGGCTGATAAACGGTTTAGAGAGTAGATGATAAAGAAATCACATTTATTTTAATCTAATCTCGTCAGCCACCTCCGCCAAATGGGCATTTTTGCAAGAAGATGGTCTTGTTCGCTAATACCGTAGAGTGCATGTGATGGCACAAACAACATTACAAATAGTCATTTTCAGGCAAATACAGACTCAGAGGCAGCTTGATTAATAGAGAAGTGACTTGGCAAGGTAGTGAGGCCCATCTATTTCATTTCCTCACCATAATGAATGAGATGCAGCCTAACTGGCTTAAAGACGGATGATGAGCACTTTGCAGCACATTCGGCCTGTCACTTACTACAAGCTTTAATCTGCCGCGTTGTACAAATTCTGACTCACCTGCAGATGACAAATGTCTGTCTGGAATCGACGCATGACAAAATGTGAACCAGGGATGTAATTCAACTGTAATGTGCAAAGGCGATGAGTTCTCTCACGGTGAATGTTGGTCCCCTTTTTGGAGTGCACTAGAAACCCCTGCTCATGAGACCTCAGCTGAACAGACCTGCAGAACGACATTCACAACAGGCCAGATAGTATTTTCTATCTAATGACAAAAACAACTTGAATATGTTTAGGGAATGGTCACAGTTTGGTTTAAAATGACAAAATGTTGACAGACATTTGGAAACGGATACTGAATAGTTATCTCCTGCCTGACATTTTGTTGACCCGTCCGTCCACCCCGACCTCTTCCGCACATCAACCTTGACACTCTACATTAATGTCGCCTCACTTCCTCCTCTCCTGAAGTCGACTCCGACGCTCTAACATGAGCATGTTGTTCTGGGGAGCTGGCGTGAGATGACTGGAGCTGTTGTTCTTCTAAGGAGGACAGCCTCACGGAAAAAAGAGTAAAAAAAAATAAATAAAAAATGCAAGCACATTTTTTTTCCCGATGAACTCCAGGCACTACGCTGTCGCATCCCCTACTTTCTTTACACACATATTTCCTGATTTTGTCTCTCTCGTTTTGTTAGAAAAAAGAAGAACACAAACGAGCGGATTGACGAATACAGATGTAGGTTAAGAGCACATTTAAACACCTCTGGAGGGCCACTGCTGGTTTCCCTGACAGCGATCGATTGTGCTCAGCTCCTCCAGGTGTGGGGATCACGCTCGGTTCAGTCACCGACGCACCTGCTGTACAGTGTTTATTAACGATTTCACAGACACTGTGGACGGCTCCTCCCAAAGCCGAGCACAAAACGCCACGCCTGCAGGAAATCATTAAGGCTTGTTTTGCAGGTCGTAAATGCCCTCTGGCGTCACCCACTGTAGGTGAGGTGGGAAAAAAAAACGTGCTGCATCGTTTGAGGGCGCTGCCATTTCATTACCACGGTGTCCTCTTCTTTTCTTCCTGATCCATTAGTGCTTCCTGCTGTTACACTAGAGGCAATTTTTGGAGCCTTTTTTTTTGTATTCCTTTGTATTTTATTTTATTTTCTTTACAAAACTAATCAAAGCGCAAAAAAAAAAAAAGAAGATTGTGTTCCTCCAGTTCTGCCACCCACAGTGCTCAGCTCATTGGCTTTCGTTGCCGCTTCCTGCTTCCTGCATGTCCTCGCTGAACCACAGAAGTTGGTGCCATATATTTCTGTTCATGATGTAACTGATCAGCATGATGCCCGTGCAACGACTTGATGTTGCTAAGCTGTTTGCCGTCTGCTGCCGTGTCCTCCAGTGCCATGTGCCTCGCCGTCGCCGTCTCCATGTCTCAGATGGTGGCTCATTGAGTCTGCTGTCGCTGACATGATCCAGCCCTGCTCATACGGGCCGAGATAACGGCGGACATCCACAGCAGATGGGTGACTGATTGCTTCTATGTCCCTGTGGTTTTATCGGTTAAGTCTTTGTCACAAACTCTTACAGACACATACATACTGACGACAAGCAGTACAGTCTGTTTTTAACAGAATTATGTTACTTTTTTGTTGTCTCGTCTCTTTTTTCTCTCAACTTATCTTGTCAGTTTTTCCTGCAGTTACTGATTTCATTTCCCAGCATGGCAGATATGAGTTAAGCTCGTTATAGAACACAGCAATAAGCACATTTTATTTGAACTGTGGTAAAACATCCCCAAGTATCTACAACCAGGTGCCGTGGTCCTTGAATCAACTGTTCCTTTATCACCCTGACCTGGATGACTGGGAATCTTCAGACATCAGTGCATGTTGTATTTCATTAAAGCAAATGAAGAGTTTCACATCGCAGTACATCCAATACTGACACTGCTGGTGTGTCTGTGCACATTAGTGGAAGGTCCTTATCATCCATGAATGTCCAGCCTCTTCTGCTGGCATTCAGTATCAGATGGTCACACTGATTCAGTAGTGCACCATAGAAGTTGATCTTGTAGTAACACCAGCTCTTAAGTGTCAGTGAACTGCGCAACAATAGGTGCAGTATCATTTTACGTTATATTTTCATACTCAGAATGGGAGTAAAATTCAAATTTCAGTTTGCTTTACAAGTGGAAATTAACAATCTGGAAAGGTTTGCACTCTCTACAAGAGTTCTGTTTGACTAAACAGTCTTGCACACTGGCAGAAAACTAGAAGTGGATCTTAGCTACACTGTTGAAGTCACAGACTCCCTCATTTGAATTCAGTTTGTTTTCTAAGGTTGATATTTAAAGCTCACATATCTCACTGGCAGTTTTTAAGCAGGGTCCTTGAAGCAACTCTTCTGCTTTCTCTCTTTAACCCTTGACAAACAGCATCAAATCCACGGCAAGTGTAGGTTGTTCATCCTGGTCTTATTTTGACACATCAGAGTTTAGTTTAGGATTTGAGAGCCTGTCTAAAGGATGTGCACAAGAGTGGATAAAAATAAACTGTTTTCATGTGGCCAGGGTGAACATAACAAAAAGACTCTAAATAGAGTAATACCACATCCAAACACACAGAGACATGCATGCTCGCATCTGCCAAAACAAATTCTGTGCACTACTTTTCACACCGTACCTATTTTTCTACAGAGAGAAAGTCTTTGGAGGACGGTGCCTATTAGTGCATGATTGACATTGGTGGAATTTCTTATGTAATCCGCGGAGGGACAAGGACATTGTTACTGCTCGCTTTTCTCTGTCATCTGAGTTTAGCAGTGGCTGTGAGTTGTTTGGTTTTTTTTAACCACTTTTGGTTCAGCTCCCAGGGCCAAATGATTCAGAAATGCTGTCACATGACACAAGATAATGAGTAGACCGCACTACTGCAGCATGACAGCAAGGAGGCCTGCTCAAATACATTGCGGCAAAGTGCGCCTGAGCATCCAAGGACAATGCTTTGCCACTTAAAAGGGCTGCTGTGTTTCAGTGTTTGCGTGTGTGTATTTGGATGATAATATATGAGTACAGGGTTGTGTGTCCTGTTTGAGCACCTTTATAGAAATGCATGTGTGAGAAAGCACGTTCTAATAACGTATTTCCTGCCAAGGAGAGCTGTCAGGGCGGCTTCAACTTGACAGTCAGTGTCCTACATCAATATTAAATTCACATTGGAGGTTTGGTTTGTTTGATCCCTGCACCCCAGACATTACAAAAATTGGAAGACAATTCAATTGCGTGCTAAGATAATTATCTCCCTAACTGAATCCAAAACGAGGAGTACCAGATGCATACCATGTGCTCTTTATCACGTATTGATTTGTCTTTAGCAGAGCGCACTGTGTGATGTGTTGTTTTGAGAAGCGATCGTCCAAGGCACAAGGGAGACACGATTTTGGCATCAAAGTCCCTCTCCATTGTGTTCAGGTTAAAACAATTATCATCTTGATTTTACACACTGTTTCATTTGGCATTTTTGTGTAAAGCTGATGCTGTTGATCTCGGGGTATGTGTCGAGTGGTTGCTTTGTCAGCCAGGCACCATTTGGTGATCCTTGCATTTTATTAGGATTTGTTTGTCTTTTAAATAGAAGCTGTGAGAGGAAGATCCTATGGATCCTATTGGACTCACAATGGACAGTTGTTTTTTGGTTTTTTTAAGTATAGAAATTGATGCTGCAGAACCAGAGACTCTGGTGTTATCCACAGTACAACTTAAGCCAACATTTCAGTTGGAGTTTCAGGTATGTTACATGAGAAGTAGGTAATGTAGCCTCGAGCCACTAGCCTGAAGCAGAAGTGAGGAGCATGCCACAGAGATCTGCTAAACTCACGTCTTTCCAACTCCAACTAACTTTTTCATTTTCAAAACTGTAGACGTCAGCCCCAACTGACTTGAGGTAATTTATCAGATTTCGTATTGTTCCCTCTGGAGCCACGAAAGGCTTTATGAAATATATTTTGTAAGATATGCATGAGTACTCTCTAAAACCCATGAACAGGCTTTGATGTGTAAAATCAGTGGAGTCTCTTCAACAGAGAGGGTTGGCTGGCAGAGCAGACGACGAGTTATCCACTGATTCTTTATTGCCCTCCAATAAATTTTGGAGACAGACAGACAAAAGAAAGGTCAAAGTGGATGCAGCAGAGTTCAAGAGTTCAAGTCTGACATTTCCCTAAAATGGGCCAAGCTGCTTCCTGCACTTCCCATAATGCAACTCAATGGTAAACTGGACTTTCTTCACCTGTGACAGTTATATGAAGTATAAGTTTTATGAGCACAAATGCCACATTACAATGTTTTTACAAATTTCTTATTTCCTTTGTGAATTGTAATACTTCATTATTTTATTTTAACTTTTTCCTTTGTCACATGGTCAGTTTTTTTCTGTTTCTATTTGCACTGGGGTTCTTTCAAAACATTTGTGATGTTCCTACCATCTAATTTAACGTGGCTAAGTATTATGCAATACTGTGTTAATCTTTAAAATGCCACACAATTTCCAGACAGCACATTAATGGCTTTAATGCACAAACAACAAAAATGGCCGTCATTATAATACAGGGTGTATATTCCTATGAACTGAGACTGAACATCTCCGGCAGAGTAAAGCACTGGCCACTCGTCATGTTTGTTTGTTTCTTTCTTCTATTTGCGAACGCTCCACTGAACCTTCAGGCAGCCTGTTGGCCCATGTTCTCATAAATGTACTATACATGTCTGTGTTCAGCATCTTAGTCTTTCTCAGCACAGAACGAGCAGGGGAAAGATCATTCTGGCCAGTCATGTGTATTCAGGCAGAAGGAACAACAGCCGGGTGCATTCTGGAGTGACGATGGCGACTTTTATCCTCCTCTCCCCGTTTAGAAAGACCATGCAGAATTAACCTGCCTGTTCCCTCGTCTCCTCTCACATTGCTGTGAAAGCAGCAAGAAACACACAGCGTACGTACACATTGATGGTGCTGACGCAGCAACAGGGTGCAGCGCGAGTGCACGCACACACACTGCATAAATCCCCATCATGAATATGGATAGTAATGAGCTTTTCCTCTGTATCAGGGTTCATGCTTATGAGAGGGGATTGTCCCTTATGGCGGCGGTGGCACTGTCACCAAATGAAGATATGCAGTTCATCTAATATTGAATATCACCCTGGGTGGGATCCATAATTCATTATCTAAGTGAAGACGTGACTCTCATGAAGTGGATGAGATTTAAAGGCTCGGAGGGAGGGGCTGATAGAAGAGCAACCCACGCCAGGTGCCCTCATTCAGACGGCAGCTGAGCTCACTCCCTCTGTCTCTCCCTTACTACCCCTTTGAGAGGTGACGTTCGAGGCTTGTCATTCCAGGAGGTTATCTCCTGGCTTCTGAAGAGGCGCCGCAGCCCCTGCCATTCAGTGCTTATGCTAATGAGCACGAGGAAGCACTTAAAAGCTTTTAATTTGCGCTGTTTGACACCGTGCCATAGGTGATTTGTCTAATGTACGAGCAGCAGAGTTGTGAGCAAAAGGAATACGCAGAGTGTCACTGTTTGCTCTTATTTGCATTCAGTGAAGGCAGCAAATAGAAGAAAAGTGGCTTTTTATGATGTCGTTCGTATTACTTTTAATGCCAGGAGTCATCCTGAATAGGAGACAATGTGACTGTATTGACTGACACATTATGTAACAAGACAGAGCGTCCACAGCCGTGCTCGTGGTCCTGCTGGGCTGAGAGTATTAACATGCTGACATGTGGCTGGTGCAAGGTTGAAGAGAAAGCAAAGAAATAGCCCAACAAAACACTATCTAAACCTGCACTAATGTCCAGCACCTGAATTCCTGGTGCATCAGCAAACTAATTTCACACATACACTATATCATCATATATATAAATAATCACTTAGCACATGGGTAGTTTGATTTTCAATTACATGATGGCCTGTATTACATCATTAATTAAAATATTGATCAAGCCCCGTTACACATAATTGTCATTTACATGTACGTGCACATTCTTGTTTGTGCACATGGCCCTTACAAAACTTAATTCTGGCAAGTATCTAACCATCATGGTGCTACAGTTCATTGAGTTTAATTTCAACAAGATGAATGGAGTCATCTATCAGGCAGTAACTGTAACTCTCCTCTTGCCCTGTGGTAGCTGCTGCATCCAGTTTTGCCTTTGTGCATAATTCATACGATCCACAAGGCCACTGTTAATTTAGATATTCAGAGCAGCTATGTTTACTGCGTCATCCCTTTCACAGTCAGCACTTTTTTCCCATTTTGTGTTGTGCTCTCAGTGAGGGGAGGGAGAGAGGAAGACAATGAGATGAAAGAGGAGGAGAACATGAGGAAGCATTTATGCAGCAGCAGCAGCAGCAGAGATAAAGAGCGTCCCTGCGTGTCGGAGTGAATGCACGCTCGCTGCAGCTCTCAGGTAGATCAGTGTAGATGGAGGTGGTGTGTGTCGGCGTGCCGGTGAGACAGTCGTATGCGGTGAAAGCCTGAACATCTGTCCTCTGTGTCACAGTCACCTTAATGCAACGAACAGAAGAAACAGCCTGGGTGTGAGCATGCATCTGCTGCTCGTGCAACCCACAGCATTACTGTAGCATATTATTGTGGTTTCACTGTCAAACCCCATAATTTATAGTCCTGCCCCCAATTAGAATAGTAATTATACCTGCTGTTTCGTTGAGGCAATTTAACTCCAGGGGGTTGAAGGTGGTGTTTTGTCTTCACCACACACACTCTACAAATTACAAGGGTGACAGTATTTACTACACTGTACACTGGAATAAACACACATCACCGTTGGCCTCCAACATAAAATATTAACGTGTTTTTAGAGCTGAGTTTTCTGTAATTACTGAAGAGTTATTCTGATTTTTCTCACATGTGCAATGAGCACAAAGTAGAGCAGAGCTGTCTGAGTGAATGAGGCAAAGTCTGACACAGGAGGACTTCTGCTTCTGTGAGCATTCACTTCTCACTGCAGGATATATCAGTCTGTGCTCACAGCTTTAATTATCCAGAAAGATGGCTCTGCTGCCCGTCAGGCTCAGGCAGGAGACAGGTGACGGACAGATGCAGGTGGTCCAGAAACCACACAACATAACACACTAATCACTTCTCAGCATGGACTCTGTGTCAAAAATGATCACCCAGTAAAGGATGATGGGACAGGTGAACACTTTAAGCCTCCCCTCACAAGTGAGCTATTTACTTTCACTTTTTATTTATTTTCATCAGGGCTAAAGAAAGCCGAGATGACGCACTGTTTGCACTTAGAGTAAAACTCGAGTGGTCTGAGGTCATGCACCGTGATGTACTTCCTCCATGTTGAGTCAGCCCTTTTATCAGCGAATATTCTGGACCTCCATTATTTTGGGTAACGTAAAGAAAAAAAGCCTGTCCTGTAAATAATTCATAACTCACTGGAGATGGCTCCCAGTCTATAGTTTGTTTAAAAGATAAAACACCACAAAGTTAACTTGCTGAATGTCAACAGCCAAGTGTAGTGCGCACATGGCGTCGCATCCCTCTAATGGTTTTATTCAGAGATGTGGGTTCAGGGCAGTTTATAGCTTGGAAAAGGTTATTTGGATTATCACATTCTGCATGGGAGAGAGCACAAAAGTTTCTCGTCCTCTTCGCTCTTTGTGGGGGATCATGCATTTCTAAAAAAACAAAAACAAAACACAAACAGTGTCATCTGCCTGCCAGAGCTCTCATCATGACAAATAGTCTTGGCAAAGCCTTTGGCCCATAATTAACACCAGTCCAGTGAGGAGGCATCTCAGCCTGCGACCTGACAGGCCCGTGCCCACACTGGCCTCACGCATCCGAGCCAGCGTGTCAGAGCAGATCTCCGTTCACACCCGTTTCTCTCTGTACCGCCTGCGTGAGCTCCCCACACATACAGTTTCCACAAACTTTCATGAACTGTTTTATCAATATGATGACCGTTTGGAGCTCCCAGATGACTTGTTGTCATTATAACATGCGTTTGTAGACAGCGTAATCATTTTTCCAGGCAAAACAGAGTAGGTAAATATCACCAAGCAAGTTGTTAAATCCTCCGTATCCCCCGCTGCAGCTCTTGTGACAGAGCGCCTCTTTAGTATGGAGGTGGTGACTGGACAAAGGAGACTCGGGAACCGAGGTCTCAGCGAGATTTGTCACATTTTGACACTTGATTTGCTCCAGTAACCCATGTCACGCTAGGTCAACGTAATCCACCCCATTTCAGCGGAGATATCTCCCAGAGCAGATAGGATGATGGAGGTCCACGTGTCGCCGGTGTCCGTATGCGTGAACCCAAAAGATGTTCAGGTGGCAAGATTTGGCTAACGCCAGATTTGAAGTCACACCTGGAGGCCGCGGCTCTTTAAGTGACCAGAGAGTCAAAATGGGTGGGTTTGATTTATGCATCCGATAGTATCCAGGGTGGTAATGCTTCAGATTACAGGCAGCAGGAAACAGTGTAAATACTTCTGCACAAATGGCGTACTCAAGAAATACTTACTGGGTACCTGCTGGTACAAGTAAAGAAGTACAGATAACACGTTTGAGCTCAGGGGTGACCCAGAACTAAATTACACTGTAAGTACTTTTTCAATTATCCAATACAAAGTGAGTAACGGTGCAAACAGTGTACCAGCAGACTTTCCCTATATGACCTTTCCTAACAAACAAACAATAAACAAAAAATATAATATAATATACCCTGTAAGTGCACTGTTATTATAATGAAATTTACACGATCCTTTTATTTTTGTCTTCTTTCCTTCTATGTACAGTACATACAGTATATTGATACCCTTTACACTTCACACAGTAATTTGCAGGTCATAATATTAACTGAGGTGTCACCCAACTATCTTTTCATCTCTCTATCATCACCCTTCATCTCCTCGATGAGTCTGTCACTGCGTTATTCATTCTCACAGCTCACGTCTCTCATCAGCGTCCTCTGCTGCCCAGTAACAAATCAAATGGCTTAAATCTTAAAGTAACATTACCCTTCACTAACTCGCATGTCCACACACACACACACACACACACAACAAGCTGCGACAAAGACGCACAAAAAAAGTAACTTTGAGAAGCCTTCTCAACTGCGCACTGTGGCACCATCACCTCCCCTTGGGATGCTCTGATTAACGATTCCTAACCACCGAGATTTACGTGCTGCTTCTTTTACATAATTCCTTATCTCTGCCGCCATGAATAATTCATGTGAAACTGGAGAAGACGTTGGGCGAGAGAGGGCTGGGAGACGAGCGAGGACATCTTGCCTTGTCTTTGTTGTAAGTTTGTGACCTGAAGTAATTATTGGGTTTATAATTAAAGTACTTTCCTTTTGGAGGAAGAAAAACAACAACAAAACCCTAAACAAGTCTAGACTGGTTCGGCCTGGTTCAAAATGAAATTACAGCAACTTGAGTATATTTTAAATAATTCACAACACTCATTAGTAACTAACTTGTACATACTCTAATATAGAAATGACTTGAATTGATTCATTATTATGTGTAATGGAAGCAGGTTTTTGTCATCTTCCTGCTCCAGGCTTCATACATTTCATAGCATTCCCTCTCAGTATGTCGCAGAGACTCAGACAAAATGCTCTGTACTTAGGAACTAAATGAGGGTACGCTGTTAATTCATGTATTTGGCAAGTTAATTTGACTGTAATAAATGTTTCTTGGCTACTCCCCATTGTTCACATGAACCTCACAGTCTTTCTGATGCAAATGACAAAGCTCGTAAAAACAGTAGATGAAGCTTAAGTTAAGTTCATTTATTATCTTTCTTTCTTTTTATAATTGTACAGTGGGACTCAGGAGCAAAGTGGTGGGAATAATGTCCAGGGACAGAGTTGCTTGTGTCCACTGGGTAAACTTGTAAAGATGTCACATTAACTTGCTTCATGCTACAAACACAGGAGGTGTTTTTGTGTGTCCTGAGCCATTCTTATTCAAATAGTCTGACTCATTTTGTGTAACATGTTCAAAGCGTTTTGGTGAAGCCTTTTTTTCTCTCTTCTTTGAAATCAAATCAAAGTCTTGGCTGTCAGAAAAATAACCAAATGATTCTGGGTTGGAGCTAAGCCTTCTTTTTTTTTTGCCTTTCTGCATTTTCAATCTCAACCTCTAAATCTTTCACACAAACTCCTTTTCTCTCTGTCGCTCTGCCTCTTCTCTTCTCTGCTTTTCTTTATTTTCCCTTTTCCATTCCTCTGCTGCCTCCAAAGACATTGATTCAGCCATTTACCAGAGAAAATGTCTCGGCAAAGACCTGACATGAAGGGTTGTTCGGGACCTTGAGGGCCTATTCATACATATACAATGACAGGAGGTTCACTAAGGTCTTCTGGGTTTAATGTGTTTGTATTTAATCTCCTCAATTTATGCAGGCCATGAATAGCTTTCAAAGTAACCTGTTTATTGTATCTTTTGTGTGCCGTTTGGATTTGTGCTATGAAAGCCTAGCACTCCTCGTTCAGCTTTTGACACTCGTCGGAAAAACTGTTAAAAAGGACTTTTATTAATGTTCAACAATTCGGAATTGGGTCAACTTGATGGCACACATGCCACAATTGATGTTTGTGTATTTGTTTGTCACAGCTAAACATTTTTCAGTGGGTAATATATTGTTTTGTATGGCTATGTAACTCTCTCTAATAATTTCTCCCATCCTTTGAGTCCTGTAACAAATATATATAATATACCAAAGAGAAATAGAGAAAAATGGCCTCTCACCTCCTATCACTGAGATGCAATGATTAATTTCTGGTGTGTATGGTGGGAAACTGGAACTCATAAAATGAAAACTAAGTAACACTCAATCAGCAGAGGACATTTGAGATGAAGTATCAGAGGAGGTTTACTTTGCAGCTGGATGAGGACGGAAATATTTCTTCAGTGTTGGTTTGTTAACTCAGGTCATAAACCTTGTTAATTAAAATGCCATGTAGACTTTTATCAGCTGTAATTTAGTGTTGTTTCATTTGAGCCTTTGCCTCGTGTTTTGTGTGTCTGTAGCTTTAAACCTTTAAAGACTCAAATAAACTTGACTTTAACTTGACTTTTCATGTATTATGACTTTAGTTTGGAAGCAAAAACTTTGGCAGTTTCTGTCTTTGTGGCTTGTCTTTTTTCTTTCTCTCTTTTTTTTAGCTTCTGATGAAACTCTGATAGCATCTGATTAGAGTCGCACATCCTGTACAGAATTCAAATTAATGAAAACCATTTCACATCAATTAGATGAGAAATATTCACCAACCAGTTTTGTGCAGTGAACTGAGACTGAGTTTCTGTTGCTTATTTTCTATAGAACAAGACTGTATTATGCTAGAAAGTTTTCTTTATTCTTAATATATTCTTCCTTTTGCATCTAACTGCACAAATGCTGTATCTTACATTTAAGTCATTATCTCAAACAATTGAATGATCTCATGTTAAAAAAACCTCATTCCACAGCATGTTTAGAAAAGTTTTACTTTAACCCACAGAACTGTGTTTTATCCAGTTCTATCTAAGACTCACATTTCAAAATAGATATATTATAAACTAATTATGGTTTTGTTGTTGAATCATTGTGTGTGGTAAGTCACAGTATATACAGTGTAGTTGATGCCTGAAGCATCCATACAGGAAGCTGTCACGTTGATGTTGAGTCTGGCTCCCTTATTTAATTAAGCATAATCAATAAACATATTATTATTCATGAGTGAATCCTGAATCTATTTGAATAGACAATGGGCTGTTAAGTGGACATAATGTACTTCCTTTAATCACATCACGGACAAACTCCTGTAACTGCTGACTGTGTTCACACTGCTGTCTCTGCACTTCAATGCAGAGTTGATTGACTTCAGTCGAAGCCCTGTGTATATAAAAAGTAATGACGCAAGTGCAGGCCTTAATTTAGATGAAAGTCATCCCCGGGAGATTAAAGTGAAGACCGATATCTCTGGATCTCAGCATCACCCTAAGTGAGATGAAGAGACAAACCACCGTGACCTTTTGACCCAGCGAGCAAAATAAGCAAATGAGATGCAGCGAGAAAAAAGGACGTGACACGGCGCACATAAGCTGAGGTTTAGGCTCCACCGAGGGGTAGAGATCAGCACTCGCGTAATGATGAACTCCAAAGCCGCCTGCTGCCGCGGTTTTCCTTGAGCTGATTGGCAGAGAGGCCGGAGGGTTCGGGGAGCTATCCAGGGTCCTGACCTCTGGCGCTGCTGAGGAATGGAGCATCTCTTTATGAGCCGAGCAGCACAGAGCAATTTAAATCATTTAATACAATGATGTATGATTGATGTTTGATATGGGTCACGTGCTGGATTCCACATCCGTGTTGTTATTCATCAGAGTTAACACATATCACACAAGCATTCTCCAGGGCTCCCTGTTTCTTGTGTCTTTGGATGTTCTGTTTTCATCAGGGTGACTTCACAGGCTGTTGCTGTTTTTCTCATATACTGTTGTTTTGTAAAGAAATACCCTCAGACACAACCAAATATGTCCCATTCCTCCGCCCTGCTTTTGCATTTGCATCGCCTGTTCTCGGCTGAGAGGCTCTGCTGCTTCACACCCGCTGAATATTTGAATTTGTGTGCACTGGAAGAGCCAGCGCTACAGATCTTGTGAGAATGGCCTCTTGTGTCGCTGCCTCCTCGGAACATTGTTCCTATTAATCAGAAAGTCATTTGTGATGCTGCATTAAACCCTCGGATGTCTAAAATCTGACAAATGATGATTACCTGGGGGAAATCGATGATGATCACCACACTATTAATGGTCCCTCTGCAAGAACGGCATCAGTCGATGTACAGTTCTGTCAGGACTCTCTGGCGAAAAGAAGGAGCTCTAATTTAGAACTTAATCACGAGGGTTTGAGAAAGAGTCCTGCTTTAAAAAAACAAAACAAAAACAGAGCTTGAGTTCACTACCTCATGCCTCCTTTGACATCAAACGGACCAAACAAAAAGAAAACAAAGCCTGCATTGTCTTACCCAGCCAGTGTGACTACAAAGCCTCTGTTCGGTGAGAGCAGGTGGTGAGTCAGACTGTGTCGTACTGCAGCTCGAAGGATAGAGGTGGTGGTGGTGGTGCAGGGTGGGGGTAAAACAGTTGATAATCTGCGGTTGCTGTATTAAAGTGAGTTTCTTCAGGGTCATAAACATGCTCATTCGTCACTTCCTGCCCTTGGCCTCCCTCAGATCATCTGTGCAGTCACCTGCTCGTCTCAGCGTCACTTCTCTCTGGGGAATAAAAATCCATACGTCACCTGCAGTGTAAGGTCGGCTCCTTGCATGTTCCCTCATATGAATAAGTTATCGTATGTGCACGCACGCTTTGAGTTGGTGAGATAAGGGCTTTCATGTTTGCCTGTCGAGCGTGTGTGTGTGTGTGTGTGTGTGGTGTGGTCAGGTGTGTAGTATGCACAAGGGTGGCATTTACTTATGCATGAGGCAGTGCTTATCCAGCTGATCACAGATTTTGCCATGTGAGACCACCTGTCTGACTGTGAGTCTGTCTGAAAAAGAACACACTTTTCACTTGTGTCAGTTTTTTCACTGGTTACCAATTTATTTTGCTTTAAAATCTTTCATCCTTTATTTTTTTGTTCCATGTGATTCAGCTGCCACAGCTGATTGCAGACTTCCTGACCTTCTGGACTTTGCACCACCATGTTCAGTAACTAGTAGGTAACTTTGTCTATGTCTGGTGTTGGGCAGGTGGCATACAGTTACACAGTTGTGGTGAAGTTGGAGACCATTTAAACTTGTGTGTGTGTGTGTGTGTGTGTGTGTGTGTTTTCTTTCCTTATTGTTCTGTTGATGAACAAGACTGAGTGGCTGAACACCAATGTAGTGATGATGGAGGTGTTAAAGAGGTGAGGTGAGTCTCATTGTCCTTCTGCAAAGCAATCAAAGTGGAGGACGAGTGTGTTTGTGTGTGGGGGGGGTGTACAGTGCAAATTTACAGTGTGAGTGTTTGTGTGTTTGACAATAGGAAGGAGAACGGGAGCAGGAGATAAAGAGAGAAATAGGTATAAGAGAGAGGGAGGGGATGAGGGGACGGTGAGAGAGGAGGAAGAGAGGTGGCAGGCAATAAAGCAGCCCATCAATCTGCTAAATGAGTGTCCTTCCAGCAGAGGGTACTCTGTGAAATGCAGCCTGCTCCCTGTTCATCAGTCACAGGTTTAGCCCCCGTCCACGATATCTCATCCGCCGCTCCAAATCTTCCTTATGGAAGAGCGTGGCGACTGAGCGAACGCTCGGTCTGTGGGTCACTCTGACAATAACACCTCATTTACTTACAGTGTGACCACGTGCCAGCTTGAAGCATCACACCAGTGCTAAGGAGGCTTTTCCTTTAATTATCAACCTATGCAACTGACACCTTTACTCCGTTTATATGCCGTTATGATAATGCCTGGGTGTTCATACATTGTGACTCCTATCGATCGCTGTCTGGCGACAAGCATCGACAGCACGTAGGGGTTTTTTTCACCAAGGGCAATTTATTTTCTTGCCAATGATTGAAAGCATGGTAGTTCACAATGGGTGCAATACAAGCTACTGTGTATATCCTTCAGCAGTTGGCAACTGACCTCCTAGTTAGCTTTTGATTAAAGCTCAGGGAAGAAAGGAACTTTTCTCTTTTAACCTCCATGAATTTGGCAGATTGTGAGCCCAGGGAATCATCATCAAGCATACCATGCTAACACTATGAATTTATCCAGGTAGAGTTTTGATTGTTCTGTGTCAACATAAAACAGGTTTCTACATAAGGAACAGAAGGAAAACAAACACTGGCACAGATGGATAACCTTCACAAAAAAACAGAAATCTGTGAGGAGATTTAGATGCACATTTGGAGAGAGTTTTTGTATGTGGCATTCTTAGCTGTATAAAATATTCTGCATAGAGTATTTGTAATTTATTTTTGTTCAGAGAGAGGCAGAGTGCCGTTGTCAAGGCCGAGCTTTGTTTGGCTGGGAATTGCTTTGTGATGATACGATGCTCGGAGCGCAGAGCGAGCCAAACGCTTGTCATTGTCGTCACGAGCATTGTGACTCGACCACACAATCCCGTGGCTGTTTGTGGTGGTGACAATGTGAGAATTGGTAACATGCTTCTGAGATGAATGTTAACACTGTGTTCTGTGCTTTCCCCACAATAACGTGAATGTTTGATATCAGTGTCAGTCACAGAGCCATAAAGGAAGAAATTATACACAGATTAGAGCCAAATGAATGGGGGGATATTGCTTTCCGTGTCTGCATCTACACAATATAAATGTTAAACATTTTTTGTGGTGTTGTGTTCAGTCTCAGTACTTTCAACTGCCATACATTTTCTGTCTTTTATTTTGCCACTTATATAAAGAAAGGGAATTTATTTCTTATCAACAATTCTTTTCATGTAGTGTACTAGTGCAGTTTTTTACTGACTTTCTTTGACCTGCTGCTTTCTATAGTTGTATATGTGTCTCTTTATAGTCGCTTTCTTCTTTTCGGTCATTTTATGTCTTTTTCTAGTCATTTTGTGTCTCTGCTTGGTTGTTCTGTGCCTGTCTAACTATTTTGAACCTCTTTAAAGTGGTTTAAAGGACTTCCCAACATCGAAAGCTAGCAGTCACTTCAAAATGAGTCACTTTTCAGTAACCCTTCCACGTCCAATTACTCAAAGAAATGCGATATCTTAAACAAACGTTGTAATCATCAGGAAACCACAGCCACCCAATACATTTTGTGGTAGTGGGACATCGCCATCATCAACTTGAATTGTGGAGAAATGTTAAATTGCAACAGCAAAATGACAACAGCATCATACAGACCTTGAGCTGACCTATAAAGGTTGAACTGATGTGCAGTGCGCACACATTCGGCAAGGATCAAACGTCTTCAGCCGCTCGTCCACATGTCACGGCCAGTTTGAAATGTTTCACAGATAATGGTCATTTACTCAGTGCTGGGGTTGCCTTTAATAAATGGCTGCGATCCTGTGGCCCACACACCTAACCACAGCCCCCAGCTCTGTGTCTGTGTCCAGCGGCAGGCTCAGGGAGACAAGGAGAACCTGTGGGACAGGCCCAGCTCATTGCTCTGTGCCACAGCATTAAACTGTCCCACAGGGATGGACTCTCACCTCCCCTCTGCGTTTCATTTTTTAAGCTGTCACAATGGGCCATCTGGCTACAGATGGAGCAAAAGAAACTTTGGTCTGTGGTCCAAAGACAAAATTAAACTGCAATTAAATAGAGCGTACATATCTGTCAGTAGTTCACCTGCCCTGTGTTCTCCTCAGACCAAAAAAAATGAAACTGAAAGGGAGAAATCATTACATACGGTGTCAGAAAACACTGAAGTGACTGCTTCACTTGGGAATCCATTGGTCAGGAGAATTCTGTGCCTTTGGCAAGTGCTGTTGCCATAGTAACAGCCATAGGCTTGTGGGTTATGTAGTACTAGACGTATCAAGGTAACTGAAATTCAACTTCTCAGAAACAGAGCTATGAGCATATCACCAATTCACTGTTTGTATCCAGTGCTATAAGAAGAACAATGTGCACTTTTTATGGGATTGAAGCTGAATAAGTGAATGAAATATAAATATAAAAAAAGCCGTGCATGGTCAACTTAGCCAGAAGCTTACATTATAGCATCTAAACCCACAGACAGATGTTCTATTTTCACTTTGCCCGCTCCGTAGGCTTAACCACTCCAAGATGGCAGCATAGCTAAGGATAAATTAGTCTGACACTCTGCTGGCTAAAGACTGCCCATCATGCCCCATCCACATTTCCACATTTTCTCTGCTTCCTGTCCTGTGGTGTCAAGCATGCACTGCGATCACAGACCAGCCGTAGAGCGCTGACTGATGAGCTTTGTCAGCACTTAGATGGCAGCAGTTGTAGTGGAAGTACTCCCAGCACTCTCCCAAAATGGAGCCACAGAGCGTCATCTGTGAGACATGCACCGCCCGTACGGGAGAAGCACAGTATTCAGCATCCAGCTCCAGTCCATCAATACTGCACTGTGTGCCTGCTAACAGGCGTCTACAGTACATAATTGACAAGATTTTTTGAAAGATGATGGCTGGGGCTCATGCCGGTCGAAGCTCCCATTTGTGCCGGGGCATTCCTCCGATTAGAAGATGCGCTCGTCTTCTGGCACCGCCTGTCTGTGTGAAATGCTGAGGGAGCTCAGCATACCTCTGGCCACTGACAAGAGCTGGTGAACTGCAGTATGTTCATTATGACACCCCAGCCAACAGTGTCCTTGTCTCCCTGTCAGCCATGAGGCTGAATCTTTTGCCCTGCATGTGTAGGACGGATAAATGAAATGAGTAAGGATGCTGCAGGTGCCAGGGCTGCCTTACACCACTCAGCATCTCTCAAAAAAAAAATAAAGAGTGGAAATGTCCTCCTTTTGACAAGTGCATCTTCCAAAACAAGGCTGAGTTTTTATGCCCAAAAGGACGAGTGCGGAGCTGGGACTATAGTCATTGTGCGTATGTCTCGCCCACAGCCCCTTGTCTGGTGATCGTTTTATTTTGGCCAGAAGGCACCAAACATCCTGCAGTAGCAGCGACCAAGGAGACAGACACACACCCTCCTCTGAAGCAACTTCGTCCTCATTGAATGCATCTGAGTCAGATGAGGTTATTACAGTACATGTGAAGGAGAGATTGACACTTATCTTTGTTATCTTTGTGCTTAGCTCGGCTGTCACGAAGCATTTCCAGGCTAAGACATGACACGTGATGAAAGTCGGAAGACCTCCCGATTTGGAATGCACCACTTAGATTCACTCAACACTAAATTACTCACAGCAGTAGTGCACAGGTCACCTTCAGTGACAGGTACGGGAGACCTGAACCACCTTTCCACTGGGATATTACCAAACTGAATTGGTGGAGAGAGGAGTCATTGTCCTTTAGTGACCTCGCCAGCACCAGATGATGCTGATGTGCAGGTAATTCACTGGTGTCCAGCTTTACCATTTCAAAGTGATGAATTGACTAGTGGTTAGAGTGTATGCCTGCTCTGCCGCTGCTGGGAGGGGGTGGAGGAATCCTTTGCTGGCCGGACATCAGGATGCTGTAGCTTGAGGTTGTGCTGGAGGTCAGGGTTATGACACGACAATACATCAAGCTCAGAGCACTTTCACTTATTTGCATTTTTATGTGTGTTTCAGGTTATTATTTTGTGTAGCTGTTTTGATTTTGCGTTTGCTATAATAAAGGACTGACAGTTTACACTGTCGTACCATGCTCACCTAACATTCACCAGTGATTGTTATGAATATGATCCTATGGCTTCTTCTGATGCTATTACTCTCACTGCCTACTATATAAGCTTTGATGTCTGCTCTAATTAGACCACTTTTCAGCTGTTTTTAGAAAAAAAAAACCCTGCATATTTAATATGACCTTGGTGTAATCATCACTAAAGCTTCCGCTCCTGTTTAAGTGTGGCTCTTATTGGACAGATGTGCTCCTCCTCCTCCAGCCCTCTGCCCAACCCCGCCCGAGCACAGCTGCTGCCGCTGAACTGCTCTGCGCGGTCATGTGCGGCGCACGCCGAAACCTAAATCCTGATACTGTTGGATGCTCTAATCCCTTCACACTACACAGAGAGCAAAACGGCATATTAATTTCATCTTGTTTCAAGTGGCGGGGCCAATTTGAGCAGTGTGGGACAGCTGCTGTGCGCCGGGTCTGATCTTGCTTCCCATGGGATTTACGTGGGACTATCTCTGAGAAATCTGTTTAATATGACACCCCAGGCTGGAGGATGATGTGGCTGAAGCTGCTGTGGTTTATGATTTGTGCGACTGCAAACCACCCAGTGCAGCGATATTTACATAAACACACAGTAGGTCAACTTTTAGGGCACGTAGCTGGAGGCATTATGTTCTCATGAACACAACATTTCAGTAACACCTACAGGCAATTTCTCAAATTTGGCACAAATGGCCATTAGGACTTGCAGATGAGCTGATTACGTTTTGGTGGTCAGAGATAAAAGTTCAAGGTCACTTTGACCTCCCTAACCAGGTTTTTGGTATGTAATTTTATTTGTAGGACTAATGTTGCCAGTATCATTCTAATCGTCACGAGGAGTCGCTTTTATCTTCATGAAGAAAATGATGAACAAAATACAAGATCTGATTTGACACAAGCAATACGGATTGCGACTTGTCAGTGTCCTGCTGCATACTGGAGGAAGCCCGACTCTGGAGGGGGGGGGGTCAGCGAGCGTTGAAAGGGATAAACCCCACACAGCTCACAATCAGACAGATAAATTTAATCCAGCCTGCAAAGAATTAACCCCCAGTAGTTTGAGAATGGGTTAGAAATGCAAAGAGCTATTAAGATACAGTTGTGCAGAGCAACGTTCCAGAAAGCAGATTACTTAAAAACTCAAAGCAATTGTATTAATTCTTGTGGCATAGTACTGTCTGTAATGCCTTTTCTGTTTCCAGAGTAGACTGAAACATTTCCTCTCTAAGTCAGAGCCCCTGGGACTATTAAAGCTTTGACAGCATTTTAAATGAGCACTGGTGGAGGATTCACCCTGCCAGCTACTAACCAATAGCATGCAATAATTCCCCAGGGACCCACGGGCTGTGCTGAATATATGGGTAGCATGCTGTAACAGTGTAGACACTGGACTGTGCATGCTTAGCATGCATCACACAACCGCACATGACTGCAGAGGTTGATGCGTGCAGCTTATTGGGTGTTTTATGTCTTGTTTCGCCTGAGACCAATACAGTGTCAAAGTCATTTTGTCAGAGAGGGAAGTTCTCATCACATGCCCTACAGCTTCTGCCAGAACTTCTGCTTTATGGAGACAAAAATACAGAGATGCACACATTCAACATCATTGTTTTTTTACCCTTTCAGTCTACCCTTTGCTCTTAGGCCTAGTATATTATTAATAGTTTACTCTTACTCACAAGTGATAATAGTGAGTTACATCTCTCTACATCCATTTGTCACTGCATGGCTATCCAGTGAGTCAATATTAGGATTGCTGCCCTTTTTTATTTTTAATTAAACCCATAAATATCACCCTCCATCCAGCACCATGCCGTGCATTCAGTCCTGCAGAGTCACTGAACTGGATCGTTGTGGTCAGGCTGTGCTGAAGCAAAGGCACAAGATGTTACCAAATGAAAAGCTGCAGAGAAGAACCAGCAGCAGTACAGTGAGGGTGGCAAATGGCTCAAGGGAAATGTGCAACCTCTCTCTCTCTAATTACACTTCACTGTGTGCAGTGGTGAACGAGGGAGAGTGGTGCACTGGGATCGCTTTAATGGGCAAAGCACTGATGAGAATCCTACAAATGCCAAATGCTCCTGAGCTTTGAATATTTCAGCGGGCTTCGCGTTTTGAGAATAAAATTCCCCGTGTTCAACAATGTGAGAGGAAGATGCTTTCAGTTTTTGGGGAGGCATGCACACGCGTCATCAACAAAGTTCCTTTACAAGCCGGTAGCTGAATGAGATAAGCAGGTGTTTAGGATGGCTCCTCACCCACATTAAATACAGGGGAGCAGTATGAAAACTGTGGGCTGCTCGAGCTTGTGCTGTAATGTAAAATCCCCCATCTGCTTGACTGTCTGTCTTTCCCATAGTCTTACCACACTAATAAACAGGATACTTAAACCACGCCAAGTCCCATAGTATCAGCAATCTGGTCTTCAGGTTATGTCTCTACCATCTGGACAATACTAAAATGTGCCATCAACTTCAAACATTAACTGTGTTTTACAGAAGCCGAAAATGCTAATCATAACCTTAAAATATAATGGCCCACCGCAGACAGAAAACTATTAAATCTGGTTATCTTTTGTATTAAGAAGCACAATTTTTCTGAGTGGAGTTGATTCATTCTTCTATTTCACCAGCCTCTGCTTCTTCCTTTAATGTGATTGACCAACATTTGGCAGTTAAATTGCCTCTGCAAGGAAAACTGTCTTCACGATGTGGCCCCTCAGGCTAAAAACCATGTTTGGAAATGAATGGTTGGGTAGATATGATGCATACAGCCACACTGTCAGAACCACTCTGTCATATCGTCATATCTTTAGCATCCAGTTTACTGGACACTCAGTGGTACTGATAATTCTTAAAAAAACAAAGAAGAAAAAAATCCACTTGGTGTGCTAAGACAGAAAGAACTCTTGTTGCATAACTCATATTTGAACATGTGATGTTCATTCATCCCTCCTGGTTATGGAGTTGGCCTTTTCAGCAACACAGAAGCAGAATAGAGGTGGGGGGGGGTATTTGAGTGCTGATGTGCACTTACTGGACTCGCCTGTATTGGTCAGGTTAAAGGAATATTTTGACATTTTGAGAAAGACACTTATTTGCTCTCTGTTGGAGAGTTAGATGAGAAGATTGACATTTCGTTTTCCAGCCTATTGGCTAAGTTAAGCTAACTGGCCTGTGGCTGTAACCTTAGATTTAACAGAGTGTGAGCGAGTGTGTGTGTGAGTGTGTATAGATGTTCTCCCACCAAAAATAGCACAGAGGTGTCGAGAGCCAAAATTCTCCAGTTACTCCTTTAATGTTTATTGGGCGATGATGACATTTATATGAATTATGTGGTCAGTGTGATCTTTTATTAAAAGAGGCTTATTAAAATACCATAATAAGGTCAAAGGAAGCACATTCTTAAAAATCCTAAACAGAAAGTTCTCCTTATTAAGACTAATATATGACCTAAATTATGTTTTTGTGTTGAACAGCCTCTTGTGCTCTTGCTTTCCCCCGGCAGTACAGAATAACAGTAAAGAACAACACTCCATTTTTCCACAGGAAGCACAGATGACATAACTTTGCGACAAGCTATTAGCAGATTCTCACTAAACAGTGGGGGAGAACGGATGGTGCTGGTTCATATAAAGCACTAATACTGTAAAGTATTCTGCCGGTTATGGAAACACTGTATGAATCTGAAACCTTCCATCAGTGTGAGCACAGTCACATGTAGCAACATTTTAATATCAATGTATATTAGCGGTTGCATGGTCAACATTGGCAGTCTGTGTTAATTATATGGGGCTGTAGTGGAAATGTACTGAGTGTGCCTGAAAGAGAGTGGATGAGAGGCAATGAGGAAAAAAAGGTGATTATTGAAGGTGACTGCAAAAGCCAATACCCAGCAGCTGTATATTCACCCTTTGAACAAGGAGCAAGACCCAGATCAATACCCCCCCTCCCCACCCCCGCCCCCACCCCCCCGCTCAACACCAGGGGCTGGAGGGAAAGCTACACAGCTACAGGAGACATTTATTACAGGCCTGCTTGGTGGCTCTGTGGGACACAGCTCAGCAACTCTTGGATCTGGCTTGTTAGCAAAGCCTCGTGCAGATGTAACAGAGGCTGTATGTCAGAGCTGGACTACGTGACATCACCTCCCAATGGGCCAATGATGGGGGGGTTTGACAAAGTAGCAGCAATTTCACTGGCCCTGTGAGGATGATTGTTTTGTCAAAGCGCATTTATGTTCCCAGTTCCATCCCCATTTGTTAAATTGTAAACCTTGTGCAAAAACGATGCCAAAATGTATGCATTACTTTTCCATTCTTTCACTTTTTTTCCTTTCACCAAAAGGAAATTTCAAAGCATCTTTGAAGAGTCAAGCAAAAAAAGATTTTTCACAATTTGTTCCCCTCTCCTTTATCTCAGTTTGACTTAATGAACTCAGTGTGAAGCATCCCCAAGCACTGGTGCAAAACTGATTCATCACCCAACTAATGCAGTCTAACTACAGTACACTGATGCTGCAAAACCTGAAAACTAATTTTGCTCCCCGTGCAGCCACAAAAATAGTGCCCTTTGTATAAATTGCTTTAATGTCAGTCTGTGGAGATAGTAGACCTTGACCACTGAGGGTGAGGACAGGTTCTAATGTTTGGCTCCTTGTGTAGTAGACTCTCAATCACAACATTTTCCTGCAGTCGAATCCCATTTTGCATAATGTGTAATGGTGGTTGTGGTTTCCAGTTCACCTTCAAACACCAATCAACCAAATGCCTACACAAGTTTTTACCCTTCAAACGCTCCTTACGGGACCAGAATACACAAACAACTGTAAGATCGCTCTCTGCTCTACATAAGTGGACCACAGCTGCACTCAATATGGCACTTATGCGTGTATGAGGCCATCTGAGGTTATGCTGTGCACTGCCGTGCTGCACATGTGTGGTACATATACATGCATGTGTAGCTGCTGGTGAAAGAGACACACTCCCGTAAGTCAGTGATTGTGCGAGAGTCGCTGAGATAAATCCCACAGCCAGTGTGTGTGTGTGAAGCAGAGACACATTTGCAAACATCACACACAGTTCAAGGATTCATTCACCTTGTAATTATGCAGGAGCCTGCTGGCCACCATCACACAGACAGACACATGCGCTGAACCTGTGACAGAATTACATGAACTGTGAACATTATTTCTTTCTCATCTTGCCCCAGTGATGCTCAGCACTCGAGGGGGGTTTCCTTGGTGTGGGGGACGGGTGGGTGGGCTGGCAGGCGGTTAGCACGTTTTTCGTGCGTGTGTCAGAGCGTGTTGGCGTGTCAGCGGTGGCGCCTACTGGACGTGAACATGTGGGGGCCACAGTCAGCTTGGGTGGATGAATTACAGCAGGCTGTGCCACTGTAAAAACGCCGGCGTATTTGTCAGCACGCCGCTGCACCCGTCCGGGAACACTGACTCAGATAAGTGGCTGCTCCCGCGCCGTGGAGAGCGTATGGGAGGTCAGAAGAGAGACGTAAGAAGTGGCAAACCAACACAGCGGAATGAAAACGTGTGCAGTTAACGTTTCACATTCGGCTTCCAGGCAAGATTTCATGCTTGCTGTGGGAGAGGGCTCTTACCATTGACTGATCGGTGACTCACTCCTCTGTGATACAGACAGCATCTGTTAGAGTAAATTTAATGCAGCATGGATTTCTGCTGTGTGATTTATGAGTTTTCACAACCTTGATGCAACATTGCTGTCTATTTGTGGGCTCTCAGATCTAGTGTTAGAAGAACATGAGACCCTCGCCCTAAAATGTTTCCCTCATTAGCTCTGGATTGTGTTTGTGTTTCTATAATTTCTGTTCTGTACAGTTGTCAAGACTCTGCAAGGTGGCTGAGTCACTTAGCCTGGCCACCATGTTTGCCTTGAAGGCAGACATATATCCTACACAGCAGAGGGCAAAAACAAATTAAGGACTATGTTAAGATTAATTGTAGCTGCAGCCATATTATATGTAGCTCTCTGCTGATCTGTTTTTACAAAATCTTCCTGCAGAACGAGATGAAACCGCACCATGTTAACGTGACAGTTTTACCAAATTTAATTCAGCATTTGTTTTCTGCTTGTATGCAATACAAAAGCCACTGAATTACAATGTGAATTATTTGCCATTGTCCCAGAATCCTCTCCTGTTTTTAGTCAGCATTAGGGAAGATTTATTGTTCCCCGTTGTTAGAAAGTAAGGGAATCAAAGTTTATCCCACCAGTAAGTAGATTCGAAAGTGTGGCCAAAAAAGCACCAAGAGTGTTTTTTGTTGGTTTTTTTCCTGTGGAAATGAGTGTTGAATTCCTGCTTTGGAACAAATACCGCTTCTTAAGTATGAAGCTCATTTACATGTATGACTCACAAAATCATTCTCCTATGCATTGTGAGTGGAGTAGCCCCAGGCTGCACATCACTGTGTTGTCTTAGATTAGGCCTCTGGCTGTCTGCTTTCTCACTGTTGTGGTTCATGCACTAAACTGAAATGACTGGCCTGTGGGACTAATATGTGATTTAGTCTGTCATTGTTTTTCACCCCCATGGCTGCATTCTTCTTGTTTGTTTAGTGGCAGAGTGATGGAGACTATGAATCTAATAAAAGGAGAATTAAAGGATATTTATTGTTCAACTGTTTGCCTTTAACCACTTAAAGCAACACATACATTTTTTTTAATCATACAGTGGCATTTTTTAAGATTGTATGCACATATGATTTATTAAATTTTGCCATTTTGATCTTGAAATGTAATTTAAAACCCAGCATGCACCCAATACAATACAACCTAAACAGCATCCTTTGTGCACTTGCTACTGGTGCTCCACCTGGTGGTTTGTTGAGATAAGCAACTTGTATGTGGGAAATGACTGTAGAGGACAATGGACCTGTTCTCCACATTACTGTCTGTGAAATACACCACACAGCAGATAGTCCATAACATCCTTTTTAGCTCTGTTACTGTTCTGAAAATCCAAGGACACACCGAAACAAACACTCCTAAATGGGCCTTAACTCTGATGTGTTCATTAACTTTAAGTGTAAGTGTGTGGTGCTCCCCCTCTGAGGTTTTATATTGTACGCAAAGGGCATTTTTACTGTTATGCACTGTTAACTATAATCTCTATAAAGAGACAAACGTTTGAACATATTTATTAAAAATACCAGAGAGAATCTACTACTAACCTGGAGTAAAAACTGGTTAATCAGAGAAAATAACTATACCCAGGAGCGTTGTTGCAGTTTTCAAAGTTTTATTCAGAGTGCATGCTAAATAGCAGCACCAATCAGACTTGCATGTTTAGTAAATAATTTCTCTGTCTTCTTACACTGCAGGATGAGTCCTTCAAGTCTGTAGACCCATACTGATCGGAGACATGTTCTAAGGACGACATATCAGCCACCATGAAAGGGTTAGGAGCCAACCGCAGTCGTCACCTGTCCGACTCGTGTGAACCCGCGGGGTGTCCTCAGAAGCCTCTCTGTCCTTTAACCGCAGACCCTCACAGCTCCTTTCTGCTGAACCCCACCATTAACCATTATGGCACTCTGGACCCGCATCTCCACCAGTGCACTCCCACCAGCCCCACCGCCCTGACCCCGGACTGCCTGCTGCCTTTCAGCCAGATGTCCAACAGCAGCACCTTTCCACGTCTGCACTTCACCCCTCAGACTGACCAGGTTGACTGCTCCCAGGGCTGTTTGGCTGGTGGTGGTGGAGTTGGGCAGGCCAGCAGGGCAGGTACACTATCCACCTCCTTGTCTATGGGTATGGGCCTGGGTCTGGGCCTCACTGGTGCTCCGATGATTACCAGTGGATCAGCCACCATATCGTCTGCAGCAGCAGCCAAGATGAATCGGTTGCCCTCCAACCTTTTGGATCAGCTCGAGAGGCACCTACCCCTGCAGCGTGATGGCTTCAGCACTCTGCAGTTTCACAGAGGACGCATGTCGAAGCAACGCAGTGAGAGTCCAGGACGCATACGCCACCTTATGCACTCTGTGCAGAAGCTATTTGCCAAGTCTCAGTCCCTGGAAAACTCTGCAGTCAAAGGAAACATAAACGGGCGCTCCAGTGGAGGAGTGACTGGTACCATGGGAGCTGGTGAGGATGGTGGTAGACCAACTCGCAGGAGCAAGAGTAAAGACAGGGCTAAAACTGAAGGGCCAAAGCAGAGACCTAGGCCGAATGCACTGGGCCTCTGGAGCTCAGATGATGCCCTGGACACTGACATTACCAAAGCTGGGACTATTGCTGTAGGTTACCGCAACCCACTGAGCATGATGACTCTTGGCAGAGCGGTGTCAGACAGCCAGGCTGCTCCCAGACATATCCCACAGGGCTACAACACCATTTCTGCACACACTCTCAAGACCTCTAAAAGCAGCAGTGACCTCAAGTTCCTGGCGTGCCAGGCGACACAGGTAGGATCCAAGGAAGAGGAAGGAAGAACCAGGGCAAGCAAGGATGATACCATGGTGAAGAGGGGCTCCTGGTCCACTCTCACCCTCAGCCAGGCCAGGCAGGTGTTGCAGAAGGGCTCTGCTACTGTGAACCGGACCCTGCTTAAATCAAAGTCATGCCACCAAGACCTGGCACAACAGTTCCTTCAGGTAGGAGGGCCAGTGAGTATTCATCTTCATTTTCATCTTCTTTGGATGTTTGCACAGATTCTTTGTGGTTTGTTGTTTTTATTTATCATCTCGAGCACACTTCCCACTTTGACAGCTGATTCGTTTAGACTGAGCCTCATTCTGTCATAAACACTCATTCTCATAGTTCATACAGATTTTTCCCATTACATTCATCGTAGTTACTTCACAGGCCTTGAATCATACTATACAGACATTTATTTTAAAAAATTAAACACAATCAGATACAAACCATTAAGTATATGCAGTGTGTACGGGATACTCCTTAACTCCATTATATACATTGCAAAGAGTCTTACAGCTGTATGTACTGTTGCTATAATCAAGGTCCCGCTGGGGGACTGGGCAGGAACTTTGGGCCGTGGCCGGGCCAGGGGATCTGAAATCCCCTGTCGAAGGATGCGCAGCGGCAGCTATGTGAAAGCCATGGGGGACTTAGAAGACAGCGAGGACTCAGAGGGAAGCCCCAAACCATCCCCTAAATCTGCAGCTCGTCGCCAGAGCTACCTGAAGGCCACCCAGCGCTCCCTGAGTGAACAACAGCCCCCGCCACCTCCACGCAAGTGAGTCCCTTAGCACAGAGAATCAACTTAAACATACTGGGATTATTACCTTGGCTATCATGCTCATTGTTTTGCCATAGCCGAGTCTGTGCTCTTTTTCTTTACGTTCACTCAGACAGAAATAGGCACTGAGGGGTCAAAGTTATTAAACTGTGCAAAGAAACGTTTTTTTCTCATGCCCTCAAAGGTAGTCAGCAGGTGGCAGCACTTAGTCAAGACATGTTGATGGGAGCGAGTCATTGAGGTCGAGATGCAGCTTGGACATGTCATACAGTGACATCTTGTTTGCTACAAAAGCAATAGGATGTGAAATTTTGCCATGTGTTTTACCCCTACATCCACACGGACAGGCCTCGTTGCTACGCTCTCATGCGGGAGGATTATCTCTGGTCTCCTCTGCAAAGTGCATGCTCTATGCAGCATCTGAGGTCAGTGTCATCCGTAGGCAGGAAGTCTGGCCCTCCACTCCCTCTTCACCTGCCCTACCACCACCACCTACCACTTTTTTTTATCTAACCCTTCCAGTAGGCTACTTTTCCCTTTCTTGCCCCTGTGCTCCACCTCTTACCTTGCAGGTACCCTGAGTGGTGTATTACTGTTGCTTCCTCCTGGTTTCATAACATGCAAATCTTCCATGGAAATCACTCCAACACACCTCACTGCTTAGTACACACACATTTTCACTAACACCAGGTGCCCAATGGATGAGCCAGAACAGAGGAAACATATCTAAAAAAAAATTCCCAGATCAATTAGAAAGCAGATTTTTATGATCTCATTTAGCATTTTTACTCAGTTTTAATCATTGTTTCCTCTGTGCTGCTATTTTAAACCCCAGCACCTATCACTATCCACACATCTCAGTTGTATTTAATTTTAAAATACCCAGGGGAACGTTTTGGAGTGTAATCTAAAGCTTCTCCTGGATGTCATCAATTAAACACAGCCCTCACTTATTCCGGTCTCTGACTTCTGAGGGGCTGATTATTGCGTTCGCTTCCACAGCACCCTGCCGTCCCTGAAAGAGCTGTCGACTAATCGGAGCCTTGATAACTTAGACTGCCTGGTGAGCCCGTTGGAAGCCCCTCCACGCCACAGGAACAGTGACTTCAGCCATTGCTCTGGCACACTGGGCAGAGTCTCGGGCACTCAGGTATGTCTGATATCTTATCAAGTGTGTTACTGTTCGAGTGCCTTGTCACATTAGATTGGTTTGGATTTACTTCAGTGACCCCCCCCAAAAAGGAGTAAATGATCATAAAATCAAATAAATTATTTGATCAATGTTATTATCAGGAGGAATTAAGCAAGAAATACATAGGCACAACTGTGAGACTGAAGCTACTGAGAGAGAATATTTAAACAATGTCTGCTGAGACCACCGAGAGATGATATATGAATAAGCCAGTCGGGAATAAGCTGGTGGAAAAGGAAAGACGCTCGAGTATGTTTGCAGATTGTCAAAGTAGGACATATCGTATGCCTCAGTGTAAACTTGAGAGTGCTTGTCGTATATCAGTAGGGTTCAGTATCACACTCCAGACTAATGAAAACAGCCTTTTATAGAACAGTGAAGGTATCAGTTTGTATTTGGACTCAGGAACTCAAGCATCAATCAAACAGTTACTTAGGGATTTACTTTCCTTTAAGATGACGGATCAATCAGAGTAAAATATGCTAGAAATAGAGCAGATTTTGTGAGAGTATTATTCATGTTTATGTACCACCCACAACACTTTCATATGTGCCACTAAAATGCCAAACCCAAAATGACTACCACTGCTGGTCTATGCAACGTCTTTTAATGTTGCCCGATCAAACATTTCAGACAGCACTGTCACTGCTTAGTCACATCATGCAATGACAGTCCCTCTCACTAAAGAAATACTGAAACAAAGCTATTTTGAGTAACTCATACAATGTTGCATACAATATTTTTAATGATGGCCCTGAACCAGGACTCAAACTAGTCATGTCTGTATCAGTTTGTATGTGTTGATTTTTCTTACACTGTTAAACATTGATTTTTAAAAAGTCATTACCTCACGTGGCCATGAGGACTGAGGAATGACGGGACTATACTTGTAATAGAATATTTTTACATTGTTGGCACTGCATGTACTTCTTCCACCACTGGGTACAGATGTAGTGAATGCATGTTTCTCAGTCTGCCCTCTGCCCTCAGCGTGTGAGTCTGCACACGTTCTTACAGGTATGCGGGCAGGGCTGTGGCCACTCGGTGCCGTACTGTGACGGGGAATCGCAGGCAGTGGAGGCTCTGGATCTGCCCACGCCCACATGCTTCCGATCGCGCAGCCACAGCTACCTGCGGGCCATCCAGGCGGGCTGCTCACAGGACGAGGACACGGCCTCTGTGGACTCGGACTCGCCGCCACCCACCACTGCAGGCTACAGCTACAGCTCCGATACCAGTGAGTACCAGTGACAGGATGAGGTGGGACAGAGCTGCTGACGATTGATCACAAAACCGTGTTAGTTGGAAGGGAGGAAATACGTGCAAAATATCATCAATATGTCCATTTACTCTGTTTCACTACATTTTGCAAGAATCCTAAAATTGTCCTTAGAAAGGAGAGAAGGCACTTTTTACCACCAAAACCATTATATAATATACAAACAAAATACCATCATAAAGTATAGCTACTGTATGTAGAAATGATAAAACTTTGAAAAATATAAAACCATATCTAGACAGTACAATATAGCCGACTTCTGTCTTCACTCCACAAGTAGTAAAAACAAGATTCACCCAGTATTATCTCAGATTAATAGCATTGTTTCTGTGTGCATTTGTTTGCTTTACTGTGTCCTCATGCTGCAGAAACAAATATCTGAATGGCAAAAATGTGTCACACATAAAAATAGAAGATATTTTTGCCCATTAACCAGACACGAAAAGCAAGACATTTTTCAACCTTCATTTTATCAGAACAATCACGATAATTATGTTTATGAACTGTACAAGTTAAAACTGATGCCAGTCTGCTGCCACTACACTTGTGTACATTTTTCAATGTTCTGCACATGGTTTGGAAGAAAATGTCAAATACATCGATGAGCCCCCTTCACTCTAAAGTTTGAGACATTTCAACCCATCAAAATATTGCTTTGTTTTCAGGGCACCGTGTGTAATAATGTCTCCAGTGAGCATTACAGTGATGTGTTAGTGTTTGTTAAAAAGCATTATGTCATGTGTTTCTTTTAACTGGATAAAATGCCCTACAACTGGGCGATATATCTAAAAAGAATATAGCTGGATTAGTGACATTTTGTAAATTAAAAGTAATATAAGCCGATGATGTTTTCCCTCCACAGTACTAAGAATCAAATAGAATGCCTGATGTTAAGCATTTTGGTGCACTTAAGTTCATTTTGTTTATCATCATAAGCTCACAGTTACAAGAAAACATTAAAGATGACCAAAGTGATTATACAACCAAATGATACAGACAACTTTTCTTCCTGGGGTAATTATACCAGTTTTGTATGAAAGTTTGGGCACCCCTTGGAAATATTAAATATGTTGTTGCTTTTTTTTTAAAGTGAAGAGAAGTGAATACAACCATGAGAATGAGCATACCAATATCACAGGTTGTACTCTTGCACACACAACATGTCTATGATCCACCCACAGGTTTTTGATCATGTTCAAGACAGGGGAGTTTGAGAGCCATTCACCCTCAGCTTTTGTGTCTTAAAAGTTCATGGTGGATTTTGAGTAAGGTTTGGATAATTTCCCTCATGTAAAAGCAGTTTCATGACTGACTACAATACATTTTCATCCTGAATTTGGTGATATTAACTTCTTCCCTCTTGCACAGTTACTGTTTAATGTAGGTTTTTAAGCTGATGAAATAAAAAGTAACCAAGTGTTAACATTCGATGAAAGGAAAATGTCTTTTGTTGTAGAAACTGTATTTATTTCTTTTCACTTCAAAAATTTCATTTGCCCAAACTTTTGCATAAAACTGCATGTATTATCGCTTCATACTGTTTGTCTACATGCATTCCAATGCAATATATATGGGACTTATACATCACACTGCACCGATTTGCTGTTACCAAAAACTATTATTAACTATTATTTTCAGCTATTGTTATATACAGTAGGCTACGTGTACTGGCTCTTTGCTATGTTTTTGAATAAAATTATTGATAATATTAACCGATGTGGGAAAATCACAGACAGATGAACAGGTTCACTATTGACCCCCCCAGTACGCACTACAGTTTGATTATTTCCCTATGCATCCAGAAACCAACCAGTTGGCTACCATGTAGCTAAAATGATTAATTGATTAATCAGTTGGTTAACTGATAGAAACAATTTGGATAACTGGTTAATGGTTAGAAATCACATTTTAACTCTAACCTCTAACCCCAAATTCTCTGCTCCCAAGTATTTTAAATATTTGCTAGTTTTACAATCTGCTTTGTACTAAAATCATCGTCTTTGGGTTTTTGACCGCATGATAATTAAGATCCTATTGAAAATAAATCTTAAATCCTATTTACAAAAGATTTTCTTGTATCACTTTATGTTTTGTTTGGGTTTTTTTGGTTAGATTCCCTGACTGCCACAGACATTGTTTACATGTGATGTTAAAGAATGTGATTTCTTTTACACCAAAAAAATATGAGAGGAAAAAACTAAATGTAGATATAGCTCCATTTAATTTGTGGTTATTTTGGTTTTTAATGTCTCGACTCGAGTCTGTTCCCGCGGCGTTCACAGACAAAATGAAGCGCACCTATCGCGAAGCACAGTCACAAACAACGCCACCCTGAGACGTAAACCAATCACCTACTCCATCGATTAGCTCGAGGACCCGAGCGGTCCAATCGCTTGCGGAAAGCGGCGAACGGGGAAAAACGTGGACTCCAATCCTCGTCGTCAAGGGCGTGTACTACGAAATCTTTTCTTCACAGCGTCGCTGTGTGTCTTACGGCAGGACACCGTAGCCCGTCCGCACCTTGTCCGCATTTCATGAATGAACGGAAATTAAGGATCTCCGAGTCGCCCACGATACAGTAAGGGATTTTTGTCGCTTTTTGCTAACTGAGCGTCGGCGCTCGCGCTGTCAGCTGTTTTGTCGGTGGGCTAGCGAGCGGCGGTGAGCTAACGTGCGCTAATGGGCTGGTTGGTTAGCTAGCTAACGTGGATGAAGAAAGGGGATGAAACCCTAATACGAGTTGTTAGCAAAAGCAGACGATGTTGGCAGACAGCTATGTGGCTGCCGCTGTGGGTCCGGGGGTTAACGAGGCTATGTAAAAAAAAAGCTACCGGCAACAGTGTCTCTTTGTTGGCTCGATTACACATCTACTAATGTAACGTTGGTCTGCGTTAAATGCCCCGTGTGGTAGCACGGTGTGATGAGCGTTCAGCTGGCTGCTAGCACAAGCTAACAGTAGCTGCGGCGTCTACAGCTCCGTGTGAACAGCTCGGCACCCGGCTAGTTCGGCTAACCGCACCGTTCACATTAGCCACAGCCCACAGATAACGAACTTTGATTGATGCGATGTAATGTAAAACTGTTCTCCTTTACGGGATAAAAGGACTTAGATGTGTTTAAAACGCAACTTAGTGAAACGTGCCATTGACTAACCCCCCCCCCAATATACAATCCCAGAATTATTTGTCAGTGAAGGCTGGTGGAGTATTTAATTAATTCTGCTCACACGTTATTTGTTGAATGAGATAGAGAGGCGTTAGATGACTGCTGTGGCATCGCAGTCTCGACATGTGACAGTGATGTGGGCTCGGAGGCATGGCGGAAGCTATGAATCACGTATCGGTCCGTTCACTCAGTGAAAACTCGTCGTCCCTGCTCGCTGTCTCGTTGCTCTCACACAACCAAGTCTGAGAACCGTTTCAACTTTAACACCTTGGTTTTTAACGACTGTCTACAACTATGTTTTCAGTATTCCTCTTTTAAACCTCATTTGATAGATCCATCCTTTAAAACGATTTCTTTTCTTTTTTTCTGTCTCCAATGCCACATCTGCCGTGGCTATTTTTAATTTAGGCTACATTTTCATGTGGCATTTTTATTCAGTTGCCAGCCACCATGTGTTAAGACCCGAGGACACGATCAATAATTTATCAGCTTCCTGCTCTGTGTGGAGTTGTGCTTTGCAGTTTGCCAGCGAGGGCACTTCCCTGGGCTCTAACAGGACCACCAGCATCTTAACAGGCTGCTGGGTATCATCAGACATACTTGGACACCTCATTGTAGCCACCACCATATTACACAAGACGTGGACTATCTGCGTATCACTATGGATAGACTGTGAGTCACCCTTCAGTGTTGCACGCTCTTCCTCTCACACTCATTGATGAGGTAATCCCTCGAATGAATGGGTGAAGCAGCTGTAGCTTTGCTGTACGTTCAGCAGCAGACGGGCTTCCTAATGATGTGTGTGGAGCTATTAGTGAACATGGTTCAACAGAACAGTGGAGGCCTCTCCATTTCCTGCGCTAATCACATATAATATTGAGACCTGCTTTTTACCCACTACTGGAGAAAGAAATACTCTTGGTATTACATATTGATCCACACTTTCTGTGTAATACAGTAAGACACATTTTAATAATGAGCTCTGAGTTGTTCTCTTCATTCAGCCTCTCAGGTGTGAGGATTCTCTGCTTTTCTTTGTCTGATGCGATCATGAACTATATATTTTCTAATGTAATATTTTATATATCGTTAAGTGTCAGTTGGACAAAACAATCTGATCTCCTGATTATTTTGGGAGTTGGGACATTGCAGTGCACGTTTTCCATCATTTTCTTTTATGGGTTTATCAAGAAAACAAGTGGCAGCCGTTATGTCCACCCTGATGCTGTAGCTTGCAAAAGCCAAACCATTACTCGTGGAGTGTTTTTTTTGTTTTAAAGACTTTCAAGGCAATGCTTTATTTATGAGTAGCTGTGTGATGGAGTTGGAAAAAGGTGTTTTCAAAAATGTATTTCCTTTTATTTAGCAGTATTGTATCTAAACAAATCAAAGTTGCTCTGCGTTGAAACGCGTCCCTTCCTGAAAGGGTTGACCTCAGACGAACTTGTCACGCTGCCTTACATCAGCTGATTAGGCCACAACCCAGACTGTTGACCTAGTCCAACAGGTCAGACTAGGAGCCACAAGAAGGCTTAAGGATATCAGCGTACCCAGCAGATAAAGATGCACCAACCGAGTCTCCGGCAGCGCAAAGAGTGGACTAAATTATTTGGATTTTGTCTTGGTTTGAAGGGCCGTTCTCAAGGCAAGCTGTTCTTCACTTCTTATTTGAAGTGTTTTATATTTTACATTTACTTTTGAATTACTAACGCCAGCATAATGTAACTGAGAACAAGTTCTTGGTGAAATCAAAGCTCCACGTTGTTTCTGGTGTTGTCCCTGTTTGGTCTGTGTGTTGTGTAAGCGGTGTACTTTCTTGTTTTTGTCTGTATGGCAGCGTCGACTACATGGCAGCCTGCCTTTCTCTCTGTCTCAACAGATCACAATCTCTGTCATGATGTCTGTCCTGCCCGTCAAATGATTTTCCACCTCCCTACTCCCCCCCGAGTTTAGTTTCTCTTATTCGCAAAGCTAAACAACATGAAAACATTTTTTTTATAAATATAAATCGTAATCGCTCATGTTAGTGTATATTCAGTATTTTGCTAGTGTGCTTAATCCGTTGGTCAGAAGTCCTGCTCAGCCATGTGTCCTGGTTTAATCTTTCCGTCTCTGACTCCCACAGTCTGTCAGCCTGCCATCTGATCTCACAAAAAGACTACTAATCTTGGAAAGAGCTGGTGCTACCACCTCTTTTCATGATACCTGGCTCACGTCCAGAATTTCACAAAGGTTCATCCACAATGAGTTACAACGCTCTTTATAAGGCTCAGTGTGTACTTTGCTGTTTGTTTCCTGAGCTTGGTGCCCCAATAGAAACTGATGTGGAACCACAATATTTCCCCTTCCAGAAGAAAAGTTGACTCCGCAGCCTAATCAACACACACGACTTTAAGTCAAGTTGAGCTCGGCAGGAATCAAGACTTCTTAATTCCCGAACCGGAGGACCAAACGGCTCCTGGCACCAGCAGTGAAAGTAGTCAGTCTCGTTTCCTCCAGCTTGAGTCTGCTGTGGACGGCCCATTAGCCGTCATCTGATAGCTCTCAGACAGACCTGCTGATGGAGCCGGAGCATATCCTGGGTCAGGCACCGCATAGCTTTCATAAGTGAAGCAATTTAGTCAACATGTGATCATCATAGCTGCGTTGACAGCACTGTAATTGATCCTAATTGTCGTCAGAGTAAAATAAAGCCCGCGGGCCCCTCAAACAAGTGAGTCACTCACAAATAATTGCAGACGTGCTAGCCTCCCGCAGCTGTAAAATCCTAACCCGGAGTATCATAAACCTCCATGCAGAGTTTTGGCTCAGTTTGCCAAACTGGTCTTCCTGGATCGCTTTATCACAGGGCTGATTTGGGTTTGAGCGGTCTGCTGACGCTGGTTACCATGCCATTCCTGTTATATCTAATAACAGTGGTGACATCTGAGGCTCAGTCACTGCTGCCACAGTAAGCACTCTGCACTTCTCCTGACTGTATAGAAATCCAGGCTGACCTTCCAGGCCGGCCAGCCGTTCACCTATTCAATGGTCGTGGCTCGGTTGCGATAAAGGAGCTGTTGATTGACGGTGGGACGACCTTTAGGGTTCTGAAGACGTAAATGTCTCAAGCTGGAGGCTGTTCAACCAACCCCGCCCCGCAGATCCAGGGTCTGGTCAGCCTGTCCGTGTCCTAATCACCTCTTGGCACCGTGCCCATAGGCGGGGGATATGGAGCCATCATCGCGCATTTTGCGGTAGGACAGCAAAATGGATTGTGCTCTTTGCCAAAGGTGCAAATAATCTGCAATTAGCCCACTTCACTGTGACCTGTTTGTTGTTGCTGCTCATAAATCGTGCGATTGTAGCGGTGAGAGTTGCACGCGTGCAGCCAGCTGTTGATGGATAGTCAGCTGAGGTGAGGTGGGCTTTTTCAGCCTAACCGTTTGTGATCAACTCGACAGCTTTGTGCGAGTGAGAAACGCACTGCAGCCTCGTGGACGCAACAAGCGGGAGGCTTGTGTTCAGAATCAGGGCATAATGGGATATGTTAACTCTGGGAATGATGTGCGTCTGTGCTATGATTACCTCAGGAAGCAGTTTACAGTGTTGTTGTTATCCATCCTCACATAATACAGACAACATCTTGAATACTTGACGCAGGCCACAGCTTTGGGCAGGATGGGTGCGATAAATCAAACATCCTTCCAGGCTCTCTGTGTGTACGGGACGCCTGATGCCTGTCACAGCTCAGGATGGAAGTGGCGTCGCCTGTTCAGAGCGCCGTCCATGTTGCTTGAATTAAGCTTAACGTGACTTATTCTGTCCAGACAGAATAATCTTGTCTTTTATATTAACGTCGGTATTGGAGACTAAACTTTAGCTCAACGCAACTTGGCTATATGGATAGCTAGCCACATGTACCCACAGAGTGTCTCATCATAAGGCTAACGTTAGCATGCTATATGAGACTACACCCTCAGTTATGGTGGACTGTCACATGTTGGGTCTAAACTCTGTATTACTGTATATACTTCCAAGTACCACATTGGTGATATATTGGGATCCCGCGACCAACTTGTCCGCGTGAACTTTTACTGGCCCCAGGCCGTCGGTGATGTCAGGCCCTGACACAAGCGTCTCGTTCCGCCGTGTTCCTGAGGCGAAGTTGTCGCCGCAGGTCAGGGCTGCACAAGACACTCGCGCACCTCCCGGAGCTGATTCCACGCCCTCGTTGGTGTATGTCGGCGGGATCTAATGAGGGCTGTACTTGTCCCGTGACTCACAGGCTGATGACGAGCGTGCAGCGCCCTCAGAATTACAGGGCGTTAGTTTGCTGTTTAGATTGAAACCACCACCGGGGGAAAATAAACACGGCGTGTTCTTGAATTACTTCCCCCGGTCAGCCAAGTTTAAAGAAATAATTCGTCCGTCACGTGTGAGTGAACGCCGTAGTGGGATTTGCTGTGTGTTTTGCAACTATTTCAGTCATCTGTTACCGCTCAGCCAGCTGTTTAAATAGCATCCGCACAAAACCGCCGTTTGACTGGAGCTAACTCTGTATCATCCACCACAGCCGTGCAGTCGGGCTGATGACAGGAACAGAGGCACCAGTCCCATTCCTGGTCCCTGAGTCACATCATTCTTACTCATTCACTCACTTTGTGCTGACGCAGTCTGTGAATCCCAGGTTCATGAATGAACGGCTCCTGAATGTGAAACCTTTACGTTAAGATGAGTCACCAGTGCGTGGGCATTGATGGCTCTGCTTCAACTCAAATTAAACCGGGATCGAATTGTTAGCATTGATGTCTGTTGATCATTTACATGAATCACTCACTGAGGGGTTGTGAAGAGCGAAACTTGTAGTGTCAGCGTTACTTACAGGTAGTAGAGTTGTGGTGACAGACGATCTCTGATAGCCCAAAGTCAAGAAGAGGATTTGCCCTGCTGTAACTTCACGTCTGCATCTCCTGCAGATAAACCACACACAACTCTGACTGCACTGTCTGTTGCATGTAGATCACAGACACACACACACGCACACAGCACCTTGGTTTCTTAGTGTGCTTGCTTTTCATTGTACACGGTTGCAAACAAGACCTTCAGCCTTAGATCCCAGAGAGAGCAGGAGCGAGACCAGCCCCCAACCCCTCCCCACCCTCAGTGTCTGTGAGCAGAGGACAGAGTTGTCCTGTCAGACAGTCCCCAGGGCAAAAGGGACTGTGATGGTGTGGCATGTAAAGGAAGATCCCCAGAGACAAACTGACGTCAATGGAAACACAACCACGAGCAGGGTAACAGGAAACAGAGGTAGATTTAAGTGCCTCCTGATAGAGGCAGCAATAAGGGCAAAGTGCAGGTTTGTTTTTCAGATGAGCCACGTTTATGAATTTATCTCTTAACAGTAGTCAGCGCCAACTGGCTTATGTTTAGTTGTGCTGTTTTATTAAAGGCCGAGCACCGAGTGGTGCGGAGGCCCTATTGGGATTTTCCTTTCACTTTTTTTCTGATGCTTGAGGGGACCAGGAGCAGGTTTCTCCTTCTAAGAGCTCTTCTTCTGCTTCTTCTGCCGGCAGTCAGCAATAGGAAGGCGCCGCCCCCGGTCCCGCCCCGCACCACCTCCAAGCCCCTCATCTCAGTGACGCTGCAGAGCAGCACCGAGTCAGCCCAGGACACGTACCTCGACCAGCAGGACCGCGGCAGCGAGGCCAACAGCCAGTCGGGACGCAGCAACTCCTCCGACAGCCTCAGTAGCATCCGCACGGGCAGTCTGGCGAAGGGAACCCAGCCGCCGCGAGCTGCCGCCGCCGCCGCCCCTCTCGCGTCCCCTGCGCCCGCCCCAGGCTCCGTACCGCCTGTTCCAGCCCCTCGCGACCTGCCTCCCACCATCACTGTTGCCACCGCCAGCACCTCCACATCCACCCTGACCCAAAATGACACCCTGAGCACTGCTGTCACCTTTGAGCAGACCCCAAGTGCACCCAAGAGGAAGCTGTCCTCAATTGGAATTCAGGTAGAGATTTGCCTGCCTTTGTTGTGGGATACAGTCATACTGGAGCAGTTCACAGCTGTATCTGACTGCTTTTCTTGCATCCATGATTGTTCAGGTGGATTGCCTTCTTCCAATCCCAAGAGAAGAACCTCTATCCCTGGCCACGCCCCTGAAATTTCAGTCAATTGGAGTTCAAGTGGAGAACGGCAGGCCGTAAGTACACACTGATACAACCGGAAATGGAAAGCCACACATGATGATCTGATGGTTTCTGTGTATTTCAGTCTTCATGATAATGTTGCAAACACAGGATGTACTTGATAAGATTTAGGACTGGATTAGTTTATACAATACGGTGATACTGCCTATCTTGTCTGCTTGTCTGATCTTGTAAAGTATGCATCTGCAGCAACATGGTGTAAACAAATGGAGCAAAGACTGTTTCAGTATAAAAAAAAATTGTGTATGATTAAGAGGAAAAATATGTTACTCCGTTACGAGGGAAGAGCCAGCATGAAAGGCGGGTTCGCTCCTGGACCGCTCCCCTTAGTGGGGAAAGCGAAAGAGCGGCGTGCACCCAGGTGCTCCCGACAAAGGCCTGTAACCCTCAACTGATCCGGTGCTGCTCAGTTGCCAGCAGGACAGACTGTGTTTGTACTGGGCAGCCTCCAGGTGTGAATGTTCTTGAAAAAGAGCCTGGCGTCGGCTTTTCCCTCCATAACTGTGCACGCTCGCAGCATTTTGCTGGTGAATCTGCAGCCCAGCACTCAGACTGATATCCTTTTACTCTTGTTTTGACCGTAGTGAGCTGAACATAGTGAGAAACTGGCCATTTAAACTTGTCCAGTTCACTGCAATTTCCCTTAATCACATTTGTTTGACAGACTGCTTCCTTTTCTCCCTCCTATTATCTCTGAAGCCAGCGTCCCACTAAGCTCCCATGTTGTATTCCTGGTTTGTTGCTAATTTCCCTGCTGATCCGTCCTCAGTACTGCGTCTTGTCTGTTCCCTCTTTGTGCCTCTTTGTAGTAGATGCTGCTGCCACAAAGTCCAGTCCGTTAAACTCACTGACCTCAAACTGCTACTGTGGAATATGTTTGATGCATCACTTCATCGTCCTATTTATTCAAGCGCATGTCAGGAGCTGATGTGTACGCATGTCTCCGCAGTCTCAGCCGGGACAGCAGCATGGCCTCCAGACAAAACACAGAGACGGAGCCCCAGGAGCCCCAGGATGCCGCGCCCACAGAAAACAACACAGCCAACTGCACCAACAGTCAAACAGTAAAAACCACTGCGGCCAACGGACAGGACAAAGCCATGGAACAGCAGCCCCTTAAACACACCTCAGCCCCATCCAGGATATCCACCTCACCCCCGGAGAGTCTGGACCCGGCTTTAGACCCCTCCTCTCTGCCACCGCCAGACCCCAGCCTGGAGACCGGAAACTGCAGCACCCACGGAGATGCCGTTCAGTCCGGCACGCCGGCCTGCCTCCGAGATGGCAACTGGTTTCTGAAGCTGCTGCAGGCGGAAACGGGTCGCATGGAGGGCTGGTGTCATCAGATGGAGCAGGAGACCAAAGACAACAAGCTCTCAGAGGAGGGTAAGTGACCAAACTGCATGAAGTGGCTGCCAAAGCACTCGGGTCCCGTTTACACTTCTGTATGAAAAGATTTTAAGGTAATATCACTGATGATTAACTACTTGTACTTGTCCCACGGTTTTGCTGCACCGCATGTAAACCAAGGTCGGCTAGGATCCAGTTCAGATGGTGGCTGTAATGGACCTGAAGAACTGCGAACATTTCACTTGCACTTTTTCATTTTGGGTATAACAATTTGAGTTTTTCTAGATGTCATCACAAAGTGCTTGATAAGAAAGGACACAAGAAACAATATGAATGTAATTTAAAAAGTACAGTACATAACGAATCACATCATGGATGTGCAGAATTGAATTGATGCCCCTGCTCGCCCACTGGGAGTAGGTCAGGCCGGGTGCATGTTGACTGTGGACAGCGAGCCTAAGCCGGACAAACTCATTACTGCTGTTGACTCATAGAAATGCTGCTCATTAGAGCGAGGGTGTGTGTGTGTGTGTGTGTGTGTGTGTGTGTGTGTGTGTGGGGGGGGTTTAGCTGGACTCGAGCCACCACAGAGTCATTTCACTTCCTCTTCTCTTTTAGGCAGATCTGTCTCTGCAGTGTCTTAAATATGAATGAGCGCGGTTCGAGGCTCCATCAGATTATCATTCCCCCTGCTCTCTGTGGGCCTGAATTATGAATTTCCATTTACATGCAAATATCAGGCATAAAATAACTGAATAAGAGTAAGTTGTTGTCCTCCCTTAGATTTAGTTAATAAATTACTTCTAAGGAAATCATTTACTGCCACCAAATCTTACATGGTAAATGTTAGCCTGAATATTTCATTACCAGACAACGGAGATAAATTCTCCACAGTCAGCCCCTCCAGTGTCTCCATGTGTCTCCGGAGCCTTCAACTGTATATCTTTTTTGTAGCATTGCATTGTGTGTCTCAAAATGTGTCTTATTTGTCCGCTCAGTCTGATTTATCACTCTTGCAGTGTTGGGAACGATCCGCAGTGCGGTGGGCAGCGCTCAGCTCCTCATGACGCAGAAGTTCGAGCAGTTCAGGGGGCTGTGTAACGAGAACTTGGTGAGTGGCTCTCCTGCATCCTGTCATGCTACCTTACGCTCAAATTCTCGTTGACCTCAGGTGCGTTCATATTTGCACCGCCATCATCATTTGTCCCACACGCGGCGTCACGCAGACGTCTAACATTACATTTAGAGGGAAACCAGAAACATGACTTCCCCAGTGATTTATTCAGTCAGATCATCACTTAGCTGACTTAACTCAATTGTCTGCAGTTCCTTCTTGTCAGACGTTCTCTGTTACAGGTCTAATATTGCTGAAATGTAATAATCTCTGTAAGTTGATTGCTGTCAAATGTGTTTTCTTTGTATTTGCTTGAAGAAGGATGTGATCAGTTCTGTCTGACCCCGGACAAAAGCCACTCATCTGCCACTTCTCTGCGCCGTCTCCCTTTTCCTCTCACTAGAATGTGAACGCCAACCCTCGACCGACAGCGCAGGACCTGGCGGGCTTCTGGGATCTGCTGCAGCTCTCAATAGAAGACATCAGCATGAAGTTCGATGAGCTCTACCAGCTGAAGGCCAACAACTGGCAACTTCCTGAGAAACCAGAGAAGAAGGTGACAGTTTTTAAAACATTTATGTGCTCTGGGGTAGTAACTCAACAAGAGTTGTAACAGTTTTGTTGGATATATAGTCATGGAAGGGGATTAATGGGGGTGCGCAGGTTTTGATTTATAGTTGAGTCACATTTCACTCTGTGATATCAACTCTGCAACATTAAGTTGTATCCTGCTTTATATTTCCCACAGTATTGTTGCATTTTTTTTTTACTTTGTGATAGTGAGCAGTTTAAAGAAGCTGAGTTACATCCAGTTTCCTTAAAATGTTATTTTGCTGTGTTTCTACACTGAATGTGTCGTCGTTCATTCACGGATGCAGCGAGGCGGTTGCAGTGTAATCGCTTTGCTCTGTTGCTGTTACAGACATCAAAACAGACGACTGAAAGTCTTCCTTTAACTTCTTCAGTGTTGTCCAGACTCAGTCCACCAGCATCAGAGGCGTGTAGTGGAAAACACACGCAGCCAGAAACAGTTGTCCCCGTGCGGTGCCTCTGTTGGTGCTGTAGCCCCGGCGCTACGTTTCCGAGGAGGCAACATAATTTTTGAGATTACACACACAGCCCCTTAACGCAGAAGTCTAAATCTATCTTAATTCAATTAATGCCACTCAACAGAGGCTTAATCAGCTATTATGTTGATAATTAATGAATGACTTCAGTCCACCCCGTACCTTATTCCTGCTACTTTTTGAACTTTTTCGTTTTCCTCAGGATGAAAACAAGCAGCTTCCATCATCTGTGCCAAAGAAGCAGTCTAAGCCCAAACTGTCAGCGGGGAAGGACCGGAGCGTGGACTCGGCTGTGGACAAGCAAAGGCAAGAGGCCAGGAAAAGGCTGATGGCAGCAAAGCGCGCGGCGTCAGTGCGACAGAACTCCGCCACGGAAAGCGCCGACAGCATCGAAATCTACGTCCCCGAGGCCCAGACCCGCCTCTGAGAGCAAACCAGCGCCGATAATCGAGGAAAAATCCTGACTCACTTCAGACATTCATTGTGACGCAAACACACGAGCCGATCTGAGACAAACACACAGACGTACAACGGATGCACAGAGGCCGACCCCTCATCACAGCACAGCAGTTGACAGGAGAAATGTTGGGGATGGCAGGCCAGCGAAACAATCCAGAATAATGCAGCTCACCACCCTGCTGCCATGGGACAGAAACAACATTGACAGATGTTTAATACTGTTGTCGTTATTGTTATTATTGACATTATAATAATTATTATCTCCTAAAGTATATCAAGACTGTCTTAAATGTGCAAGTATCATGGATAAGGACATCCTGTATCTCGTGAGCTGAAGAATCTTGGTATCCCAGAAGTTTACTCTTAAAACTCCCTTCTCTGCTGAGTCTCCCGGCAAGTCGCGGCTGCCTGGTTTTACGAGCCGAGCGACCATCCACACACACTCAGGACACACACATGCAGGTGTACTCGCTGTCCACAGAGTCTTCCTGTTCTCTCTTTGTATTAGGCTGCCACTCGTCGGGTGTGGTGTGTACGCTTTTCTGGGTGAGAATTTTAGGATGGCGTTAATGTACTCAGAGGCTAAAAATGCGGAGAACCAGAGGAAGGCAGTAGCATATATATTATAAATATCACACTATTACAATGTTCATTTTGTAAATGTTGTATACCAGATTATTTGTTAGAAAGAGGTCAGTGTTCAGTACCAAGGTAGTTTTTTATAGATTGAGTACATGTACTGTCATGATATATTAGCCCTTGATGCAATCATTCACTCCATCTCTCTCTCTCTCTTTTTCCTCTCCTTTTCACAAATGCACACTACACAGTCTGTGTCTGTGAATACCCACTGTTAGAGTCTTAACGTTTGTTTGTTTTTATGAAGGGATGTGACGACTGACTGCCCAGCCAGCGAGCTACAGAGGAATGTATGAAACGTATGCATTTGCAGCTCATGTTGACTTGATCACTGCACTTTTCCATTCACCTCGGATCAAGTTTGCCCACCTTTTTGTTTTCCCTGATCATTCTGACTTTCACTGCATCCTTTTGTGATGTAGGGGGACCAAGACTCACCACTCGATATGGCATTCCCGTTCGACCAGACTACATGTCGTAGGGTGGGGGTTTACTCGCTACCGGAAAGGAAATGGAATAATATAGCAATAATAAAATCATGTTAGAACAAGCAATGCATTAGCCCAGTCTTAAATTATTCAATTCAACTTCTCCGAGAAGACTTTCTTAGCATGAAGGATGAATGTTTATTTCTTTTATGAACTGACTATCCTCGAAAAAGAAAAATCTCAGGTTGAACACTCAAACTCAGAAATAAAAACCACTATGGATTGATTATTTATTATATAACCTCAAATGAACTGTCCAAAATGCTCAGAGCCATTTGCCAAATATTTCATTTCCAGACCTACTCTGTGTTCTTTAATAAGAAAAATACGATCACATATGGTTTGGTTCAGTGAAGTACAGGCTTAATTTGACTGCTAAAATCAGCCCTCTCCTTCGCTCCCCTTTCTAGCAGCTTGAACTCCCACCCGTGTGTTGAGAATGAAGAACTGTGGTACATTTTCTAATTTAAATCTTAATGTCATTCGACACGTTTTGTGACTTTCATTTTGAAATAAGGTGAACCTTAACATGTCTTGACTTCTGTAATTATGAAAATTAATGGTGCTTGCGAGGGACTTCGTATTGTGCTAATTACGGCAGCGATCATTTCAGTGTCATTTGTTATAGCTTTTATTTAAGGTGATTATTATTTTTTATTTAATCTGCTAATCAGCTCAGCTGTGTGTGTGCATTCTCAGCAAAGTTTGTTTGTGTTTGCATCAGCTCACTCCAGATACACTATGCCTACACATGGGACGAGTTCCTGTGTTTCACTTTTTTCAAATTGAAACACAAGTGCCAAGGGTACAGAAGTGGAACAAGGCATAGTAGTTACTCATGCACAAGTGGAGGTTGACTCACTAGTTTTTCATCATGTTTTAGTTTTTAGATTTTTTTTAGTAAGAGCTGGCTCTCCCCCTACTGGTCAGTCCTTGCGTGACACTCCAGACATTTTGTTCTGCTCCCTTTTAGTTGTTCACATCATAAAAGAAATAAAGTTGAGCTGGGAATGCTTACACGAAATCAAGTTGTTTCTTATTCTCTTATTTGTATTACATCAACAGTGGACATGTGCATTTCATTGTCCAAAGAAATCATTAAACATCCCTTTGCTACATGTCCTGGTCATCATTCTTGCTGTCTTTTTTATTGTACTCATCCATAATACAGTGGTAATATTAACTGCTAAGTTAATATTACACACAAATAATCATTAGCATTAGATTTGACCTTTTGCTGTTACTGTGTAATCTCTTAAAGCATGGCCTTCTTACTTATAAAAATATACAATGATCCTTGCCAGTGAATTTTCACTACTCTTTTGGGTCTTGCAAATGATCTGAAACTATTCAATCTGTGTAATGCATTCAGGGCATGTATGAGTTAATAACTGTGACAAATGGTGGAAAGTCATTTCAGATTTGTTTTTTTTGTTGTTGCTTTGTTTTTTCCCCTATCATTTGAGAGCCAGATCCCTTTATTTGCCCACATACTGAACTTTCTAAGAGAGCGTGACCTGATCAGGGAATTTCAGACAGTTTGTTTACCAGTACTTCCTGAGTTTCAAAGGGCTACAAAATGGACAAATGGTGACAAGAAGGTGCAACCCTGGAGGCAGATTGTGTGGATGCAATGTTCTCTGGTAAAGCGATTTTTAGAATTTACAGAACTTAGTGCCAAGTTGTCATGAATATCTTTTGGTGAAAATTTGGGTTAATGTGTATGCGTGATGGACACAAACCTGCTGAGAGTCCATCAGCCCATCATAAACCCATTCTGACTTCAGCGCTCCAGTGGCCATCTCTCTCTGGTGACACATCCACTCTTGGCATCTGTCCTCTCAGAGATCCAGCTTGGAAAATGAGCAAAAACTATGTAGTTCCAGATTATCTTGTACTGAACGTTATTTTACAAAATAAGCACATATCTTACAGACAAAGGGTTGTTTAATGTTATGGTGTATTAGTTAGACACTGTGAGGCTAATTTCTTTAAAGAGAATAAAGAATTGTGATTGCAATGAGTTATGTGGCATATTTTCTGTATGAAATAAGATGTAGAATTAAAGGGGAATGCCACTCAATTTTGGAATGCATGTATGTTTTTCCTTGGATATATGTTTAAACAAATTACCTCAAATATATCAATTGTTGTGCTTGGATCTGGAGCAGAAAATTAGTGTCTAGAAAACCTCTTTGTGATCCCAAAGCCACTTCTGTTTCTTTCTTTTTTGTGCACAGTTGTTTTTATTGTTTTATAACTTAAAATAAAACAAGGGTCAGCAAAATATCTGCATCTGGTCCACCTTAGTATGTGGTCATAAAAGAATAGTATAGTTGTAGAAATAGTAATAGTATGTTAGTATAGTTAGTACACACTATTTACTCACGGAAGTATGTGGACACTGTTAATATAGCCCACATACACTATGTGTATGTATGTATGGATGGATGGATGTATAGGTGAACCTAAAAAATGTTATATATTTTTCGAATGGACTGTGTCATAAAGCCGTTTTGCATGTTTCTGCCCGCTGTCTTGTAACCCGTGTATAGTTTTAACACTTTTATTCTTCAGAAGGTATTTCAAAAATATTTCCATGTGTGCTAGCGTTAAAAGATTTTATTTTGGGGAAAAAAAACACAACCAGAAGTTGAAGTTTGTTGTTCGTATTGTTGTTGTCCTTGTAGTTGTTGCTAGCTCGACACTGCTGAACTTCCGGTACCCGCAGAAGACACCGGGGGAGGTGGAGCCAAAACGTCCCAGAAGAAGAAGAAGAAGAAGAAGAGGAGGCGGAAGTGGTGTTTGGCGGGTGGTGAAAGCCGAGCGATGGCAGCGTTTTAAGAAGGGGGAAAGACGACTATCACCGGCACCTCATGTCTGTTGTGTAAGTTTGCAGTGGTGCTTTCCACATATTTTTCTTTCTTAAGCAACGTTTGCTTTCCTCGAAGCAACTTTGCAGGCCGAGTGCAGCCGTGTGGTGTTCATGACGAGCCGCTGCTCCTGTGTGTGATACGATAGGTTTTTCGTCATGTCGAACTGAGACTTTACTGTTCGTTTACAGCTTTGACCGAATAATACTTCACTAGTTTGGAGATTTGTGATTTCTACCCTGTTGACTCTCCATGCTAGTCTCCATGATAGTCCGACAGGGAAGGTCGTCGGCGTGTCAGTAATGAGTTCACGTCATCTGAACAACTTATCCCCATTAACAAATGACTAATGTCTACAGTATTGATTTTTGTTCATAACTGCGTTGAGCTCAAGCAATGCAGTAGTCATTCCAGTCTTTTCTTGTAGCTAAAACTCATAAAAAGAAGAGAAAATTGAATATTTTAAGGTTATGGAGTGCTGGTTGGACTAAAGACATTTAATAATGATTCAATGACCCTGTAATGTAGGTCATTGTGAGGAAAATATTGAGAAAATTATTAGCAAATAAGCCAATAATGAAAATAATAATTTGTTGCCTAAATATTTGGGTTTTGGTCTTTTCCCTCTGTTTCTTGACATTTGATGGACCAATCAGTTAATGAAACTGTGATGTGAGTACATGCTGTTCACAGCATAAAGCAAGCAGCAACATCTGTGACGCTGTTACCAGCAGACGTTAGTTCACGGTGAGCTTATTAGATATTTCCTGTGATAACTGACTCCACCGTTTTCCATCAAGGGTTTCTGTTTCCTGTATACAGCATCCTAAAAGTTATCATCATTTTACACTTGATGTGACTGTGAGTTGCGATGTGACTTCATGTGTAGTGTTCTGATCTGCTGTGCAGCAGAGCAGTGTTTGATATGATAGAGCAAAATCTTCTCCCCACCAGAGAGATGTGGACCTCATCTAACCAGTGAGCACAGCTTGCCGTCCCTCGAACCCGCCGTGACAGAACAGCAGGACGTGGATCAGGCCCGTCATGGCTGCCAGGCAGCAGAAACCTGCCGCTGCTGCAGACGGCTCAGTGGAGGCCAAAAGGATGGACTTCAGGGCCAGTGAGAAGAAATGCTGTGAGTGGTTTGTCCTTCCTCTGTATGGTGAAATGTTGACTCATTATCTGAGGCACTGATGTGATTTCTATCAATGATTGAACTCTGTACAGCTCAGATTTTACATTATTATATGATGCAGTAAGCTTGTGCTGTAATGGTTTGCTTAATTACATTTTCTATTGTTACTGCTGGCCATCAGTAAAGAAAGATAAGGTTTCACCAGGCACTGATAAATAAATGTCAACTTTGACACACCTTCTGTTAGTGTTTGGGACACATACAGTGTGTGTGTGTGTGTGTGTGTTTGCACAAGCAAGTACAAACTACCACACACACCTTTTGAAGGAGAGTAATAGTGAATTGAGCAAGGTCAACATTTTGAGTCAGCAAGCGGAAATCATTTAATCAATTAATCATTTAGCTCAACTTAATTATAACTTCACTGTCAAATTTTGAAGAAAATAATTTAATCAGAAATATGGGATGAAATGATTCCACTGAAGTGGGTCTCGCACACAAAAAACTGCTGCTCCTAACTGCTGGGCTCCACGTTGCATTCATCTGTTCATAGAATCGCGAGTCAAGTCTCGTCTCGCCTGGTCTTTGTTTTGACATATTTATTTTCCCTGAGGATGGGCTTTAGCGGACCCTGAATGAAAAGGGAGGGGGAGGAGGAAAAAATAGTTAGAATATTTTCCATTTCGTGTTCCAGCCATCTAGGTTACACTGGATTACTAAATTTGGTTGCCAAGCAGCAGGACTTTGAGAACAACAAACGTTATGCAGCAGCCAGAAGGTGACAGCAGTATGACAGGAATTTTAAACTGTGTTAACCATTTGGTAGATGAACACTGCTGGGGTGACATTGGATTATTTCAACCCTCTCTCTCCTCTGTGTCAGTTAATGTTTGTATTGTGTTTCCACATTTGTGAAAATAGCAGGAGCCAGGTTTAAAGTTGAAGTGAGGGAAAGTGTCTCAATACATCATGCTTAATAACTAAGCTCTGCTTGTGTGTGTGCAGCTTGGGCCTCCTACATGACCAACTCCCCGACTATGATAGTGATGATTGGGTTGCCTGCCAGGGGAAAAACCTACATGGCCAAGAAGCTGACGCGCTACCTCAACTGGATTGGAGTGCCAACTAAGGGTCAGTACAGAAGCAGCACATTCTCACCAATGAGAAAATAAACTTCAGGTTGAATTCAGTGCCTTCTATGAGCCTTGTCAAATATCAGTGTGAAAAGGAAGTACTTAGCCATTGTTTGGAAGGGAGAGGCCACTGTATTCAGTGCAAACATGCATCTGCAGGTAAAATACCTTTGTTCCTTCAGTAAAGCTGTAATAGCACTTAGGGATATTACTTTAGTGAAACTCACATGCTTCAGGCTCTGTTTATAAGTCAGTGTGAGTCAGCGTCATGTGGCTCTGTAAGTAGTGGTACGTTCAGGTTGCTTCTTTACCTCAGGGCCTGGACAGCTCGCCAACATCGAGGGGACAATGAATTCCCAAGTTTATCAGGACAATGTCAGGGTGGCTGTCCTCCAGCTGAAGCTTGGTAAAAGTTGATTTGAAATGAAAGGTCCAGTCAGAGCCCAGACCTTAACCCAATAGAGATGCTGTGGAATGAGCTCAGAGCGCCGTTCCTCCTGAAACTGATCCACAGCTAACCGAAGAGCTTGCTTGAGGTCACTCACTTTTGCCACCAGCACCGTCTGTTCAATGACTCAGATGAAGATCAGGTTACGGTGAGTTGACAGTTAATGAAGGAAATCAGATCATTTTAAAGGCCTCACGTACTGTCTCTTCCCATTGTAACTGGAATGGAGGAGAACTGGTTTGGCAGACACTGTTGAGATAAAAATCACCACCTTGATAGAGCGCGTACAGTAAACCAACTAATCCTTTTCCCTGTCTTTCTCCCTGACTCTCTCACTTCCCTGGTCCTCTTGCAGTATTTAACCTTGGAGTTTATAGGAGAGAAGCAGTGAAGTCGTACAAGTCCTATGACTTTTTCCGACATGACAACAAAGAAGCAATGGAAATTAGAAAGTGAGTGTGGGAGTTCTTCCACTGCTACACACCTGGTTAATTTGTCATCTGTGCTCTCTGCTCAAATGTGGCTGAAAATATTAACGTCACATTATGTGCTGGAGCTGCATTCCAGTATCTCAATGACTTTGATTTCCTGATTGGTTTTCTAATGGTGTGTCCACAGACAGTGTGCTCTGGTGGCACTGCAGGATGTCAAGGCGTATCTGAATGAGGAGGGAGGCCAGATCGCTGTGAGGACAAAAAACCCAACAACAAACAGAATTGTGTTTGTGTGTTCTCTGTTAATAAATATTAGGTGTAATCTGACCTGATCATCTCAAACTGTCTGTCAGGTTTTTGATGCCACCAACACCACCAGAGAGAGGAGGAAACTCATCCTTAATTTTGTAAAAGACAACGCATACAAGGTCAGAATTACTGATTTACTCATTGGTCAGTCACTGTGTGCAGACAGTCTATCTTTTTACACTGTTGATGAGTTACTCATCCCTAATATCCTCTGTTAGGTGTTTTTTGTCGAGTCAATATGTGATGATCCGGACGTCATTGCTGCAAATATTCTGGTAAATGATTCATTTATACTGTTTAATTATGAGCGCACGTTTGTTCCCACATTGCTAAGAGTCAGTGAGTTTTAATGTCGTCTTGCACAAAGGATGTGAAGGTGTCCAGCCCCGATTACCCCGAGAGGAACAGAGAGCGCGTCATGGAGGATTTTCTCAAGAGAATAGAATGTTATAAAGTCACCTACCAACCCCTATGTCCGGACGACCATGACAAGTAAGAAGTTGTGTAGTTTAGGCCATTACTAATTTCTTTGTATTGTTTTTTTTGTCTTGGCATTGTTTAATAGTTCTCACCACGGACCCAGTCTGAGCAAGTCCTTCAGACCCAGCTGTTCTCCCGATGTTTCCTTGTGTTGCTAAGAGCATGTAGTTGCAGACATTGACCTGCAGGGGGAAACAGGAGCAGATTGTTATTGTCTGCTGTTTATTTACTTTTGATTTGTGGAGCTGATATACACTCAGTCCAAAAGTAGTAGCAATAATTAGGCTTCCTGTCATGGGTTCCAGGAAAACGAATGATTCACTGTGTGAGACTTTCTAAACCTTTCTAATGTGATTTCTTTATGAACCGACTGATAAAAATTGGTGGATCAAATATGCATTGTACATGAATTTATGAATAAAATAACCTGACTGAGATTAGGCGGATAAACTTAATTTTTGATTGTGGAGAGAAGGAATGATCTTTGATCCTCTTGGACCACGACACTATCAGGATGTTTAGACTTCACCGAGAGCACGAGATATCCCTTCCTTACCCTTGTGTTATTTTTTTTTTAACGTCCTCAGCCATTTAAAGTATGTAAACCATGACTGACTCACATTCTGTTGTCTTGTTTTTGCTCTGACCTGCAGGAACCTGTCCTTCATCCAGGTCATAAATGTCGGCCGGCGTTTCTTGGTCAACCGGGTGCAGGACTACATCCAGAGTAAAATCGTCTACTACCTCATGAACATCCATGTACACTCACACTCCATCTACCTTTGTCGGCACGGAGAGAGCCATCACAATGTGGAGGGACTCATCGGCGGAGACTCTGAACTGTCAGAGAAAGGCAAACAGGTTCTTTGACATAACCTCTCACTATTGTATTCGCAAACGTTATAAGGATAGCAGCAACTCAAATTATTCTGGGAAATAAGCTTTTGTGAGAGTCGGTTCAGAAAATCAAGACCATTTGTCTTTTTAAGTATGAAGCTTACTACAAAAGACCTTAGGGCCTTTATGGGAAGAATTTCCTTATTACTTTCACTGTGTAATGTCCATTAAGGTGTCAATGTTAAAAGTTGCTTTTCTTGCTGTCTGTCTCAGTTTGCAGCAGCTCTGAAGGGTTTTGTCAAAGAGCACCGTCTGTCAGACCTGAAGGTTTGGACCAGCCAGCTGAGACGAACCATCCAGACGGCAGAAGAGCTGGGCGTCCCCTACGAGCAGTGGAAGATCCTTAATGAGATAGACGCTGTAGGTCCTCAGTAATACCACAGCGGACGCACAGTGAGAGCCCGTCACAGGTGTTGAGTGTTTTCATTACTATGTGTTTCAGGGTGTGTGTGAAGAGATGAGCTATAAGATGATTGAGGAAAAGTACCCGGAGGAGTACTCCATGAGAGACCAGGACAAGTATAACTACAGATATCCAGGAGGAGAGGTGAAAGCTCTTCCTTTACTTTACTAAAATGACGTTGATGATGTTGTGTGTAATAATAAACTGGATGCCCCCTGAATGTTGATGATGCAGGTGCACAGAAAAACAGCAGCAGTAATAATGTTTAGAATTTAAAAACCCAGCTCTGTGTCATTTGACTTGATGTATGTCTTTCTGTCCCTGTAGTCCTACCAGGACCTGGTTCAGCGGCTGGAGCCGGTGATCATGGAGCTGGAGCGACAGGGCAATGTTCTGGTCATCTGTCATCAGGCTGTCATGCGCTGCTTGCTGGCCTACTTCCTGGATAAGAGTGCAGGTTGTGTGCATGAACACAAACATGATACACACCAAGGCAATACCTCACATTACAAAGAAATGTTTATATTTATACTTTTGATTCCTCTGCAAGCTACAGGCATTGTTGGATTAAACTTGTAGGATTATTTTGCACAAGAGACTACTTTAGAAGTGGAGACAGAGAAACATCTGAGTTCATGATGTCAAGAAAACTAAACATAAAACTCTTCACTCCAGTTAGCAGTGCAGCTTTAGTGGGCAAGTTTCCTCAAGGCTTTATTGATGCCAAAACAAGAACAAGGCCTTTACTTTTGTTGGTGTGCTGCAGAACGTCACCTGAAGCCTTACAACATTTAGGTCTTCCTGTGACCTTGGAACATGTTTTTTTCCATTTCACCTGCTACTATTCTGCTCTGTGGATTTTGCATGTGTCGAGACCTGCGCCTGAATGAGGGGAGACGCTGCTTGTAAAAAGCTCAGTTCATTAGCGCACACTTTCAAAGCACGGCACGACTGCACAAGCTTCATCCACTGTGCACATCTTGCTTTACTCTTACTTGCAGCAACAAACTACTAGAAATTTATCGCACACAAAATGTGGTGCTTTTGTAGAAATAAGAGAAATCATTTCAATCTTACATTTTACAGGTGTCACCTGGCCTTGTTTTGTAAGTCCATATATGTTATAAGGATTATTATTAGGCTTAGGTAAATAGCTTGTCAGTTGGGTTTTGTATCCGCCCGCCAGGTCTTAGTCCACACTAAGCTCCAGGTCGCTGCCCATTCAGAATAAACCCTTTCTAATCTCTTATTACAGCAGCGTGATTGACCTGTGTGGCCTTATAATGAACTAGATTAGTTGTTATTTATCAGAAAAGAATCATGTTTTGCTCAGGAAAAACAAGTTATTTATTTTAGAAAGAAACTGTGATTTTTGTTGCCACCACAGGGTGGTGCTGAAGTTGCTCATTTTCAGATTCATCACCGTGCCTGTGATTATCCACCGTACGAGATTGAATAAAACATAAAGAAGTGTTCATTATTAAACTGTGGGATGCTCTGAACGAGGGCTGCAGTTATGTTGACTGTTCACATTGGATGAAAGATAGACATTTTATTTTTGATTTCAAATAAATAAAACAGCGTTCATGTTATAAACAATCAGTTTATGAACAAAAAGTCGCACTGACATTGAAGTACACAGAATACAACATGTGTAAATGTGTGCACCTGAATAATAGGCTGGCAGTCAAACTGATGCTCACAGTCGCATCCATAATTATAGTCTTGGGGCAGACATGGTTTTGTGAGTCAGCAGGGGAAGTGGTTATTGTTGCAGCGAGGCTAAACCGCAGTGAACCCAACCAGTGTGGGTGCAGCTCTGACTGGCACTTAATCCCACTGGAACCCCTGCATGAGACATGTAGCACTGCAGAGCTAACACAGCAACATGTGCTGCTGCCATCTCAGACATGAGGGAGGATGGAACCGCAGCACAGAAAGTCTTACACGTCATTTTCTTCATTTTTCTTGGCACAGATGACCTACCCTATTTGAAGTGTCCCCTGCACACTGTCCTAAAACTCACCCCTGTGGCTTATGGTAAGTCTCTACAATGTTCACAGCTTAACTAAACCATTTCTGACACATTTGTGACGCATTTTCCTCCTGTCTTTTAACGGCTAGGTTGTAAAGTGGACATGTTTGACCTGAAGGTTGAGGCTGTCAACACTCACAGGGACAGACCACCGGTAAGCTTCTTTTAAGCCGTTTTGTGTCCCACACATCATGTCCGCTCTCTCTCCAAAGTCATAACTGTGCACCAAGTTCACTGCAGCTTGGAGAATCAGTTTAATTCGCTAAGGTCGCTGCTATATTTACGAACTCAAACCACAAGTACACACTGCGGGTTCAGCTGACGGGCCAGATATCCAGTCTTTTTCAAGAACTTCCCAGGCCCAGATGCCACAGAGAAATATGCACACTCATTCTTAGTAGTTTACACTTTGTCCTGTTTTAGAAATTTAGTTTAGAAAGTACCTGAAGTAGATTTGGTAACCTTTGAACAGCGCTATGCACTGTTTTCTACTGTTTCCAACCTTTATGCTAAGCTAAGTGGCTGCTGGTAAACTCCTGGCAAGAAATGGAAAATTAAATCATGCCTTCAATGTAAATAAACCGAATAATCAAATTTAGCACCCAGGAGGAACTTTTTCATGAAGTTCTGACTCACGCTTTTGGCATTTTGCAGATTACCCTCGACTGAAAACAAAAAAAAATATCTCATACAATCGGTCAAAGTGCCGGATGAATTTGACGTACAGACGTTTTGTTACTAGATTCCATCTCCACCTTATCGCCTCGCCCTCAGCTTGCTCAACGATAACATGCCGGATCTGAGCTACACAATAGATTCACACGTTCCCACCACACGTGGATCTGTTTTCACAAATACCAAATTATGCGTGGGGACATGATTTGAGTGCGGGCACAATGTATGTACCACCGTTAACTTTACTGAACTGTACTCTGGTAAAGTACTGGGACTTTTGTCTTGATTTCCTAATCAGCCAATAACATGTCTGTTCCACGGTTGTATAGATTGTTGATTAGTTGCAGAGAGTTTCGGCCTTGAGTCCCAGACAGAGTGGGCGTTAACACGAAAACAGGTTCACTGAGAAACCCCTTGTTAAATGAGGTGAAACATATCTTGCGTGGTAGACCCACATAACAATGTTTTTTTATTTATTTGGCGCTGTTTTGTTTGTCTTTGCCTCCTCTTCACCGAGCAGAATAAAGTCCCAGCCAAACACATGCCGCCGGCTTTCCACAGAAGAAACAGCTTCACTCCGCTGTCCAGCCAAGACCAGATTAAACGACCTCGACTTTACAGCATGGACAACCCTCCGCAGGCCCGTTCGTCCAAGGCCCCCAGTTTACCCAGCATGCAGTTCTCTGAGGCGTCGGAGGGGGCTGAGCTGCTCGAAAAGGAGGTCAGTGTGAATATAACAGAAGTTTTCCCAATGTAGCAGCTGTGGCAGTAAAATGAATATTTCAAAGAACACACCAATGAATGATTGGAGTTTTAAATGAAGATTAAAACTGTTTTTTGCCTGGACTGAGTTTCAGGGCTCCATATATTCAGATGTTACAGAGCTCATGTAAAAACCCAGTGATGTTCTGTTTTCCATGTTCGTTGATGTTTACAACAAACAGCAGCACCCTTCACAAACATCCTGGATGAGGAGAGATGGATCCTGTACTTTTTTCCACAAAGTGACCTTTTATTAAATGAAAATTTTTGCACTTCAAACACTGGGAACGGACAAGAAGAGGAGTGTTTTACTTTGGCTGGTGACCCCAGATTTGAGTGTTAGCTCACATTGACTCGTTGCCAGTGAAAAGAAGCAGCTCGTTCCTTTGCTGGTTTGGTGATTTATTTATTTTTTCTGTTAATGCCTGCATCTTTTTCTGCCTTCCCTTCGCAGGACTCTCTGAATGGGTTCAGTGCAGCAGAAGCAGACGACTGTGTTCATAGTTAAAGAAACACAAAGAGAGGTATTGTCAGCCTTACCTCCCCTCACTGCATCACCTGGACCAGCAGGCAGAATTACAACCAGCTCCGCCAGTGCATATTTAAACACTGTATTATTCGCTGTGTCTGCATAACCCAACACGTTGTCTGCTCAGTTGTGTTTTTTTTTTTTGTTGGACACATATGTGTGTGTCAGCATTAGTGTGCACATAGAGTATAGATGAGCTCAAAGTCTATGCACCTTAGCTTTCAAAAACCAGCCTGTGAGCCACCTCACATGTATAATGTAAACATTTGTAGCAACTCCAAAAGCCATTCGTTCCCATGGTAGCACACTCCTCATATATTATGCTGTATCAGATGTAGAAATTGATGATTGTGAAGTGTATACCTCAGTGGAAGCTCCGGCCTTCAGTTTTAGTGTAAGTGAGGAGCCTGAAGCGATGTACAGCCTTAAATTTGTTCTCAGCCTCTTTCTTAAAATGACTTATTTAAACATTCCCAGGTAATATGCGTTCTTCCTCTGGTGATCTGACAGGTGTCGTTTAAGTACATTAAATATTCATTTAATTTTGCCACGGGCAGACACAAGCTACAAAAAAAAGAGAAATGACATATTTAATCCTGCCCGCAGCGTTTTCCTCAGTGATCATAATCCCACTCCTCTCTCTAAGTGCCTATTTGTATATGTTGCCTGCTACTCCAATTAGAGCTTGACTATTCATTCAGCCTCCCACTGTGATAACATGAAGCCGATCACATTTGAACGCCACTAAATCGATGCAGATGTTTCAAACACAAAGTGTTCGAGAGCTGAACAACACTGGATATTTTGCTGATTTTTTATGTTATTATAACTGTTAGTTAGTGTCTTTCTGATGGAACAAACATAATATATATGTGAAGTTCCTTGATAGTATCCACATGGACGACATCCATTCACATGACTTTTATTCCTGATATTAACATATTTTAAGTAACGTGCCTTTATTTAAAGGACTACAAGGCTGTGACAGTAGTAATCAAGAGTATTTAAAATATTTTAGCATACACTGTACATTACTGCACATGCAAAATTCTGTCTTAACTGAACTGAAGCATTGGTGATTCATTTGGATGTTTCGAAAAGGCTTTAATGTGTTCGCAAACTGTTATATACACGTTTCAATAAATGAAGTTAATGTTGTACTGTTTTTCATGGAGTTTTGTTTTGTCCTGAGTGTTCTGACCTCAGAAAAGCATTAAGAGTGTGTGTGTGTGTGTGTGTGTGTGTGTGTGTGTGTGTGTGTGTGTGTGAGTGAGTGAGCTCATTGGGAGTCTCCTTCCTGTCTGTTAAACGCTGAACGTCCTGACCTCAGAGAACCAGACTCACTCTCACCACAGGAGCTCAAAGACGTTTTACACACATGTTCAGCAGCCAAATCAAATTTGTTGTTGGTAAGATCCTGTGTGGGCATCATGATAATAATACAGTGCATCTGTGTAAATTGTAAAGGATACAAACAATGTGACATCATTCACCTCACCAACACTCACATGCACTTTTTTTTTTTTTAACCAACATTATAACAGAGTCACTCCTTTTCTGTACACAAAAGTTGCCTCTGAAGCGCTAAATTAGACTTAACGGTTTTGCTATATTCACCCAATGTTTAACATTACTTAACGTGCTTTAAATGAAAGTTACTTTAATGAGTTTCTGGATGAGTCAGCAGGAAAACGGAGGAGGAAAGGGTCAAATAATCAGTTTTATTTCAAGAGAATTTAATCTGCAAGTTGCTTTGACGCCTGAAATGGTCCTTGAGTGAGCGGATTCAGATAAAAAGCTCTGATTAATTTCCACGCTGTTCACGGACATTAAACAAGAAGCTGACCACAGAAATTCCAAAGTAAAGGATGTACACTAATGTATTAGTATTTCATACTTTCAGAAGTAGAAATCCTGTTGAGTTAACGATGGGCACATTTTATGTAACTATATGCTTTGTTAACAATGCTTTAACCGGACCCCATTTAACTTTCAACAGTCATGGAAGTGCCCACCAGGCCATGAAGGGTTGGGACAGCGAGGCCTGTGGCTGACAGTAGTTTCATTTTAACATCGTCAGGCAGGACTGCTGCTTCATTAGTGTGAGGAGTCAAAACTTTCTCCTACGCCTTTTCTGTGTCGTGGGCAGAGAGAAAGAGTCTGGTTGTAACTCCACAATGCCACCAGACTGTTTGACATCATAGAGATGAGAAGTGAATTATTGGCATTGTGTAAACTTTGCATAAATCTCATACGTATGTATGTTGTGCATATATTGTTTTCACGTGCTTAGGTTTTGATACCAAGTTTTCTTTGCAATTTGTATCAGTTTTTGTTTTTTGGAGATGTTTGTTTTGTGCTCCATGTCCCTGTACTGTTTTGTAGTGTCTGTAACGTTGGTATTTTAATCAGCTGGGCTACACCCACATGCTTAGGTTTTGATAAACACTTTTTTCCTTTTTTTTTGTTGCTCCATGTCCCTGTGCCTTCTCGTGTTTATGTCTGTGATGGCGTTACTTCAATCAGCTGGGCTGTTCCCGCCTCCACCACTATAAATGACTTGACGTGATCCTCTTGTTGCCACTTGTAAGTTGAACGACGCACACGACAGACATGAAGAACGTCGGCAGGAGTTTTCTGCTCTTATGGATCGCCTCACTTGCTTCAGGTAAAAAAAAAAAAAGACAAAGATCCACATGTTGCAGGTTGTGATTGTTTTTGATGTCTTTAACTGATGCTGGCTTCACCCCCTCCCCTCAAAAAAGCTCAAGTGCCAAAGAAATGCTCAGCGCCCTTGGACTACCCTCACACCCGACTGGGCAAGAAATATACCAGCAGACTGAAGTTCACCAGCGGGGAGAAGGTTTACTACAACTGCGCCGAGGACTTCACCTCATCCAGAGGCAGCCGAGCCGTGCAGTGCGTGGGAGGAAGCTGGACCAAACTGACTCTGAAATGCGAAAGTAAGTACCCGATGAGCTTATGGGTTCATACGCGTCGGTGACGAAAAGGAGAGGAGAGACGTGATCGACGCAGCTCGGTGAGGTGGTGATGTGCTGGGTACCAACGGTTTAGAAGCAGCAGCAGCAGCATCACGCCCCCGAGCGGCCACGTGGGGAACGTGCACGTTATTCCAGCACGAGCTCTAAAATGCGACAACTGACAACAATAGTATGATTTTTTTTCTTTAAAAAAAAAAGAAAAATCCGAATTTCTATCAAGAAGTTTTAGAAGGAGAGAACTTTAGTACCTAAGTTAATTAAATATGGTTAAACAATATTCATACATCCATATGTTTTGTCATATGTGCGATAATAGTGTTGTAACTGTTCCTCCTGTCCCTAGATAACATTAGGAATCAGCTTTATTGTGCTGTGTGTCAAGTGTAGATACAGTGTGTGCTTATTTATATTTGATGATTATTTTTATATGTAAATTTTAAGGAACAGATACACAATGAGAAAGAATTACCATTACTTTAAATTCAGCAGCCTTTCCACTATATTTGATTGACAGCAGGATTAGTTTTAATTCCCCATGTTGTTAAGACAAAATGCAAAGTGCAAAGATGAGCCGCCCATAGCAGAAGTACTGGCAATTACCTGCAGTTAACACATTCCAGTTTTTTCCAATTTTTATAAATGACACACTTCCAAATGTTTGTAGCAAAAGTCTGTTTTTGTTGAGTTGGAGTTGCAGCAGCTTATGCGAGTTGTTTTGCAACTTGGTAAAATAGAGGAGTCAGTTTCCTGTAAAGTGGAAAATCAGATCTCACACTTGATTCCATTTCTGACTACTCCTATGTCTATCTCATTCCTTTACAGAGAAATCATGCGGCAACGCCGGGGATCTACCACACGGGCAGTTCCAGTATGAAGGGAATTCACTCGTCGGGGAGAAAGTTTACGCTATATGCAACGCGGGGTGAGTTGTACCTGCGGGATCTCAGGTAAAACTAGATCAGAATAAGACAGAATAAGAGAGCACGCTGCATGTCTCTATGTCCACAGATACACTCTGAAAGGACTGAACTATATGACATGCAAGAAGTCTGGGTGGACCGGTGAACTCCCGTCTTGTGAAGGTGGGCAGCAGCAGTAGAGTTTTCTTACGGGCTCACTGTCTGAAACCCAGTCATGTTCTTTTCACACTCTGCTGCCAGAATCACACGGTGATTTGAGGTGGATGGTATTACATAGTTTACATCAACATTTCACATTCAAGCTTATAAAATATGATGCATTATTTTGTATTTTATTGGCCACATGTAAGTAATTACAATTCGCTTCACCTCAGTCAACTCCAACATAAAATGATGTTTGCACATATCAGCATCAGTAATCCAATAACGATATGTTGTAATACATAACAAGGCCTATTTTCTATGTCAAGTATTTTTACTGTACTTATGTGCAGCAGCAATACAGACAGTGACTGTTATTCAGGAGGGGAAAAAAGCTCATGGTGATAAGTTACATTATCTTCTCATCAGAGGCAGAGCCCACCTGCTCCGCCCCTGCAGTGGCCAACTCTGTCAGCAGGGCTGGAGATGTTTCTGTGTACCAGATGGGCGACAACGTGACCGTCACCTGCCGTCAGGGTTTCCAGCTGGACGGAGCTCAGCAGGTCACCTGTGGCCCTGGGGGCCAGTGGCAACCTGCCCCCCCTCAGTGTTTGGCTTCACCCAATAAGACGGAGCAGTCATCCAACAAAGAGCGTAAGTTTGTATGTCTGCTGAAGAGCCGGTTTACGCAGCGTTGGCAGTAGAATATCATCGTCTCAGTTCAGCAGAAGTTGCTGCATCTTGCCTGATAACTTTGCTCACCAGCAGGTGGATGTGGTGTGCCGCTAACCATGAAGGGCTCCAACACCAACCTCGCCGACAAGTACATCACGAAGACCTCCTTTGCCTCTGGCGAGAGAGTTCATTTTGTGTGTGACGTTGGATTCATTCATGCAGGTGGCAGCAGATACTGCACATGTAAGAATGGAAAGTGGACGCCATTGTTCCTGAAATGTGAAGGTAAGAACTTCAAAAGTATAATGCTTAATAAATGATTTTGGACAGTCATGACATGAATTCACATATACACATAAACTGGAATTAGCATTATAACTATTATATTATGAGTTGGCCATGATTAAAAGATTCCAGGAGATATTAGTGATGTTCACAACATGTATTTAAATCTGAAACAAACACCTCCAGGTTTGCATGGCTCATACTTCGTAGTTACAGGTGCATTTTCAAGAACAATACTTGAGTATAGTTTTGATGTTTACTACAACACGTTGAACTTACCTCTCCCGTTGATCATATGATGACTTCTCAGATTTATTTGACCTTGCTACCTGTATATAACTGTATATAAAGTTCTTTAGTCATTACTTTAAATTGCCCACACAAAACATGGGTTATCAGAATAAATCAGGATGTATAACAGTATAACAAAGCATTAAAAAGTAACTAAAATGTCATAGTATATACTATGTAATTAAATGCAAAAAACATGCAAATTTGCATTACTGTTGAATGATGCAGTGCTGACCTTTAAATAGCTGTGGTTGCTAATATGAGAATAGTCTTAATTTTACAAAATTAAAATATGATACAAAATTGTGAAGTATAAATGATCAGTAGGAAAAAAAAAAAAGAATAAAAAAACCCCCACAAACTTTGAGGACTTTTTTCACTGCTGACACTGTGCTGTGCTTATCACCTGCAGTGCAGTGGACAATAAATATTAAAATAATATTTATCAAGTTTATAACATCCACTAAAATTCTCTGAAATTTCTTTTCTTTTCTTCCTTTTTTTGTCCTCAAAAGCAAAGCCGTGTGGGTCTGCAGGAGAGATTCTAAACGGACAGTTTACATACACTGGAGTAGTGTTTGGAGACACTGCAACAGCCGTCTGTGATGAGGGGTAAGACAATGATTTCATACACACTGCCTTTACCTACATGTTTAACTTGTGCATTCTGTCATAGAGTATTATGCTTTCATCAGGTACAATCTTGTAGGACAGGCAACCAGAAACTGCATGAGTAACGGCTGGGATGGACGTGTTCCTACTTGTGAAGGTAGAGTGAACACGTAAAAAACATTTGTCAGGTGGATTTTATATTAACCAATTCTCTTCATCCACCTGAAACTGTTGAATTCTCTCCAGCTGTGGCGTGTGCAGATCCTCCACAGGTGACAAATGCAGAGATGATAGACTTCTGGGAACCACCTTACACCTACAGGAGCGTGATTCGCTATCAGTGTCAAGTAGGAACCCTTATTGGAGAAAGGGAGATTTGGTGCACCGATAACGGGACATGGAACGCACCTCCTCCTAAATGCAAAGGTCCTAGATATTAATAGTGACACAGCATTCTCAACAAAACTTTACTTTTTTACTTATTTGTTATGAGCAGAATGAAAAAACAGAAGTTGCTTCTCTTTGCAGAAATTACATGTCCATCTCCAAATGTGCCCGGCGCCTTCTGGACGAGAATGCAGAATAACCTCTATCAATACAAGGACACTATAACAGTCGAGTGTAACCCAGGCTACGCCATGATTGGCCCCAGCACCGTTACCTGTGGTCGTGACGGCCGATGGTCGCCTGGCCTCCCCAAATGTAGACGCACATGTAAGTAAATAACTCCTTGTTGTAAATGAGGCAGCTGGTTGAGTTTACCTTTTGAAATTACCTTTATACTATGAAATTATGACTACCATACCTTTTTTTTCCAGCACATCGCAACAACTCATAATATGTTGGTGAAATGAGACAAGATAATATTCAGTCCAACCTTCTCAAACCATTCAACAGCAGACAGTGAGGAGCAAAGGTTCTCTTGAGCTACGCTAACATCACATCTTCCTTCCAAAAAAAATTACTTCTTTTTAAAAATCCACCTGCACTAATATATTTTCTAACTTGCTCATAAACCTTGTATAAACTTATTATACAGACATTAAAATTTGTTTGAAATGAAGCTGAAGTACAGTATGTTTATTTCGATAAGCGTTTGGGCAGTAACAAGTACAAACTTGTTTCATTCACCTCTGTACATAGTTTTTTTTCTTATTTTTTTTTACAGTTGATAATGTTACTGTAGGTGTATCATCTCTATAGACTAACGGTGAGTGAGCATTTCATGAACAAACAAGCTACAAGAAAATAAGAACACCAATTCCATTCATTTAAAAAGACAATACAAAATCCAAACATTTCTTTACATGAGCAATAACAATTCAAGTGCAAATATCATTATCAACTCTATGATACATCATAGCAAACTCTCGTTAAAAGGCAACAATTAAGAAAAAAACTTATCAGGTTGCAGGAAAGAAGCTGAGTTTGGTAGGAAGGGGAGTTTTGTTTGGGGAATGAGGGCATGTGGGCCGAGTTAGCAAACTGAGATGCTGTGTGTTCACAACATCTAATCACTAACATGATTTCTTCATGACTTGGCCCAACATTGCCCTCAAGTTTGACGACGAGGTCAAAATCCCTTTGCTTTGTCCTAAAGCTCAGGTAGTTCCATACTGGCTGGTACACTCCCACTTATTTTTCTTTTATTTACATGACTAGGGAAAAACATCAGAGATTAAGCATTGACTCAATTTAATATCTTTAAGAGGGTTGAACATGCAGGTTTAAGGGGTGGGGATTATCATTGTCACTTGCCCACTGACCATATAGTCCTCTGTACCGATTTTGACTGCAGTGGTGGTGATAATGACTTTACATTTTGGGAGATTTGCTTATTCACTTTCTTGCCAAGACTCCTGGCAACTCCCCCACAAACTACAACTTGTTTTTCCTCTTAAAATTTTGTACCAAATCAAACTAAAGGACATAACGTGTAAATCAGTAAACTTTAGTGATGTGGTAGGTAGATTTTTTTTTGTTACTTTTGGACAGAGCCAGGCTAGCTGTTTCTCTGTGTTTTCACTCTTTATGCTAAATTAAGATTACCATCTGCTGACTGTAGCTCTATATGTACCATAGAGGTGTGAGTGATACCAATGTAATCTGAGTCTTGGCAAAAAAAGAAGCAAAAAAAGGGTTTTCCAAACTGTCGAAACTATATCTTAACCATTGTGCCAGAACCTAACATGAAGCAAAGTCATATATTTTTATTAATCATAAATTATTTCACCCTGTTTTTGCTTGTTTTTTTGCAAGCACAATACACTACTAAAAAAAGACACCAAATACCAGTTTTAATCACATTTTAACAGACTTACGTTTTTTGTATTTCTCTAGATAAGCGACATGATGAATCCAAAATATTTTCTGCCCATGGTGACAAATATTTAATACAAATCTCAACATGACTGCAGCCCAAAACACATTTTACAACCTTTTTATGGGCCACAATAGGGCATAGCCAAAATTAAGGAGTGTTATTTTTATTCATTGCACTTTGTACTAAAAAGGTAGGATTGTGGGCTCTATATCTAGTGCACAAAACAACTTGACCCGCCTTTTTTTGGCGGTCTTTGGAAGAGCTGTCTTCATTGGGACAGAACAAAATGTAAGGGGGGTGCTGGGTGTCTTTGGATCTGAGACGGATGAAAGAAACGGATGCAGAAAGTGATTTTGGGGGGTCCTGCATTTGAAAAAAAATAGGATTAAAGAATTCAACCCTCGTCTAATTTATTTCCATTATTTACAAGATTGAAATAAAAACACATTAAAACTGGTAGTCCACAGACAGGCAATGTGAGATTATCAATGTACTGTTTGTAAGAACTAACATATTTCCGATACCAAGCTTTCTTTTGTTTTTAACCTATAGACTATGTGTGTGTAGAGTACATCAGAAAGACAATATGAGATTAAAAATTAAAGTGACCTTTTAAAAGAAGCAGCAAACATAATGTCTCTCAAAGACATTTCTTTCTCTCTCTCACCGAGACATGTTCCACTAGACATCACATTATCTCATTTCTGTGGCTCTCACAATTATTAGTTTGTTATTCATCTTCCAAATGTTAACTGTGTTCCTGGAATGATAAAACCACCTTTGTGTATTTGCTTTAAGTTGGCCTGAAAAAGAGCAACAGAAATTTTCTCAAGGTTGGAAAAATGCTGGTACAGTCTAGACAGACGGAACAAAACATAGATTAACTGTTTTAACAGTAAAACTCTTGGAAATTGCTCTAAGAGCTCAAATATAGTAAGACTTTAAATGACCTGGAATGCAGCTGTAACATGAATTCACCAACTGCTCCTCCTTGAGGACAACACACAGACATGGTAGATCGAACCAGGGTTACACAACACTTACACAACATTTACAGTCATACTTAATGGTAGGAGTTGGAGCTGGAACCCAGACCACTCATTTTAAGCAAATGCAATAACAAGCTCTATCAAGCTCAAACCGCACACAAAAAAACCTCACTCCTATTTGAATTAGGCGTGTCTATTGTTGTTGTTTTTGGTGTGTGGTTTCGTTGCACAACCCAATAGAAGCTTAACCCACTCACATACGCTACATCCCCATAAATGTTTGAGCTTGGGACTGCAGACCTGTGCTTAATGGAAACTGACAAAAAAAAATTCCTAAAACACCAATAATGTTCCGTATTCTTCAGGTCTGCATAGTGTTTATTGTCAAAGCCTATGGAAAATAAGAGAGGGTAAACATGGTGGTATGTTTTGCGTTTTTTTAAAGCCCTGTGAGAGGCCTGTAAGGCGGAGAGGGATGTCGGGGGTGGGGGTGGGGGTGCGCTGTGACTATTTTTTACTTGTATGGTCGCAGAAAAGCAGAGACTTTGCTGCTTATGAGACGAATGAAAGAGCGAGGAAGCATCTCGTTGGACTCCCGAGTGGTGTATTTAAAGTAGTTGTTTGGGTGAGCCAGCACATCAAAAAGAGTCTTAATCAGTTTTTTATCCTGTGGGGGAGAACAAACATGTGTAAATGACACTGAATCACAAATTTTCATCATTAATCACTGAATTACTGTTTAAACTGTAACTCAATTACACAGTGTCCATATGATTATTAAAATTATAATTCATATTTTTTTCATTGATACACGAGCTGAAGGATCCAGAGCTGCCACTGCATTATTTTATTATTATATTTTTATAACTAACTCTACTATGATGACCTTCATGATGTTTTTCTGTCTTACTATGTTATGAAATTTTTCATGACATTTTTCTTTGAGGTTTTTTATTGCATTTTTATGACATACTGATTTATGGACTTTTCTCAAATTTTTTACTATATTTTTACTATATTTTTTACATACTATATTATGATTTTTTTTCGTGTTTTTATGACATATTAATTTATGAACTTTTTTGCATTTTTTTTTCTGAGGTGTTTAAGAAATTCTTTTTTTGAGATTTTTCAGATTTTTTTTGACATACTATACTATGATATTTTTTTTGCCTTTTTATGATAAATTTTTTTTTTTTTTTTAGATTTTTCACATTTTTACAACATAGTATGTCATGGTGTTTTTTGAAGTTGTCAGGACATGCTATCGTATGACCTTATTCTGCATTTTTTAAACACACTTTTTCCTATGGAGTTATTATAACACTTACCTGATGATTTTGGCATTTTTGGGGATTTTTTTTTTTTTTTACATTTTACAACATAAATTACTTTTACCTTATTCTGCATTTTTAACACACTTTATTCTATGGAGTGATTATAGCACACTCTTACTTGATTTTTGGCATTTTTGGGGAAATTTTTTGACATTTTACATAGTATAGTATGTTGTTTTTTCCTTTTTTATGACATAAATTACTTTGACCTTATTTTGGATTATTAACATGTTATGCTATGGAGTACTTATAACTCACTATTACTTGATGATTTTTGGTGTTTTGGGGAAAAAAACATTTTTGAACAATAAGTAACGACTGAAACTGCTAACCTTGAGGATTTCTTGATGATTTTCTGAGGCATAGAGTCTTCCATCTCGCACTATGTCCTCTACAAGCTGTTCATAGTCCTCTGAATTCAGAAACATACAAGACAGAACAAAATCATATAATACACAGGTATGAAACATTAAGAAAGAAATCCACAAACTCGCTTTGATTCAGTTTGTTGGCACTGGATGTTGCAAACCACTTCATGTTAAGAGGTTTTTCTTTTAACTTCTTTCTTTCTGTTTTTTTTTTTTTTAAATTTTACACACCAAGCAATTCAGTGAAAAAGAAACAGCAGATTATGTAAAACTGGAAAGATGTCTTACTTGCATGCTTTTCAATGTTGTATGTTAATCTGATACTAGCTTGTTGCATACATATCAGTATCAGCCTATTTGTCTTCCAGTGAGAAAAAATAACTGCAGAAAAAAATGCCAAACATCTGTTTGAGATCGTTTGAAGACAGAGACCCACTAGAGAGTGCTGACTCCAAAAACACAAATGTCTTCAAAAAAACTTCACAAAAATGAAAGTTCATTGTGTGATGAATGAGCATGTTACATACCATCATAAGTAACGTACGGGATCTGAAATCCCCTGGCACTGTTGGCCTCATTGGTTTTGAAGTTAATCCAGAGACGTCTGGAGCGAGCTGTGAAGGCAATGGGCCGCTCGTACGTCTGACACGTCTCATAAGTCGTTATGGATGTAGCTGACCCTTGCAGAGGCAAAGAAAGGACAATAATGACTCAACAGGTTTTCAGAACTGTTCTTTGTGCAGTAATCTTACATATTCTGTATATTAACAGTAATTTCCAGTCAAACCACAACCCAGTAAAAGAGGCACTCACAATTCTTCCTCATAACCAACACATCTCCACACTCATCCTCTGAGGGAAGGAAAATCTCTGGCACTACAATCAGGATCTTGCGCTTGCTGGGTGGGTTGATGTTCCAGATACATTCCACATTAGCAGGGTAATTACCAGGATAGTTAGGTGACTCAATGTAACCCATGAACTCGCCCATCTCTCCACCACATTGCCTGTCTAGACACACACAATCAAAACAAATTAGATTCCAGTTTTGTGTTTGAGAAAACAACAGCGACTTTCATACTCACTCTTGCATTGCGAGACACTTGTGGCACCGTCAAAATCCGTGGTGGTGTTCCCAGGGCAGGAAATACAGTAGTTCTGTCTAAACTCTGTCTGATAGGTCCCCACTGGACAGCGGATACACCGGTGGACTGTCGTGTTGTAGTAATGACCTGGAGAACACTGAACTGCAGAGTAATGTCAGAGACAGACAACTCATTAGTTGGCAATATTTAGCTGGTTATTCGGGGATATGTTGCTTTCTATAGAAAAAGAGCAAACCTTTGACTTCACAGTCATGGAAGGAGCTGGCACCTTCACGCTTGGTGCTCAGCCCCCCTCCACAGGGGAAGCACAGGGTTCTTCCTAAATCTGGCTGGTAGGTTCCTTGAGGGCATGGCTGACAAGGTTTGAACCCATCGCTGGAGGAGGACCCTGTCGGACACTGGCCTGGATTCGATGTGGAGTGCAGGGAGAACAGGTTTACAAAGAACAGCAGCCATTCACAAGACCAGAAACACATATATATTTTAAAATTGTCTTTTGGGATCTTGAATGAGGTCACCTGCACAGGAGGAGATGTTTCGTGCCCCCACCGGCCCATGACCATCACTGCCTGGGCAGAGGTCACAGGCCAGCTGCCCCTCCTTCTCCTGGAAAGTGCCTGGTGGACACTGAACACAGCGCTCTTGCTCGCCATGGTAGTAAGACCCCGGCAAGCATCTGACTGAGAAAATATCCACAATGGCCCCAATCACAGATGACACACATGACTTTAATTAGTAATATATATATGCGTGTGTGTACACACACACATACATGAGGGGGTCAGAATATTAGAAACACCTGAATATTATATTTTATCTTTATATCTTTCTTTTTTCCCTCTAGTCTCCATCATCCCATCTTGGTTTGGGTGTTTATAATGTTCTTTGGAACACCTCCACTAACTTACTTAAATGTTCTACGGTGCTGTAAACAAAACCTTAGCTTGTCATCAAAATACATGTTATGGTGGGACAGTTTATCTGACACTGCTGGTTCCGCTCTTTGGTCTTACCACATCGGCCACTGTCCCTCTCCCAGCCTGGGCCACAGTTCTCTTGAATTGGAGCTGCATGGGGAAGTTTCTGGGCCACCTCATATTCCAAACCAGCAACTCGGATCAGGAAGCGCTCCTGGTTGATGGACTTCTTCAGAGCCTTTATGTACGTCTTAACCTGCCTCTCCATTCGCTGTCTCAAGCAGCTGAGATTGCAACTGCCTGGTGATGAGTAAATACATAAAAATTGAGATTAAAAATAAATTATGGTTTTGATTGTCAGCACAGGAGGGGACTGTTGGGCGTGTTTTCTTCTAAATTAGATAACCAACCTGTAGTGTCTCCAGGTTTGACTTCAGCTTCCAGCTCCAAGGTGATTCGTGTAACCTCTTTGTTAGAGGGGTTGCGAGCACGTCGCCCTTTAGCTTTCTTGGAGGAGTCGCACTTAAGGTTGACAAATGTTACAAGACAGTTGCTGCAGGGCTGCCCCCCTCCTGTAGACACATGATAGTCTGAGGAAATACTGTGCAATGCCTGCAATGCCTGCATACCCCATTAAAAACAGTAAATGTTCATAAATTAGAGAGAATTACGTTCTACAATTTCACAAAATAGGTTTTAAAACATTTTACTGATGCTTCAGAATGAACACTTTCAAAACAGGCCATGGATAAACACTGACATGACATTAAAACCAGTTCCCAGCTTTAATGTTGTGGCTGATATGTGTCGTACATCCTGTTTGAATTTCCGTAAATAACACCGTACAGAGATGACAACTGACCTGGTCCTAGTGTCCGTCCCCTGTCCTCCGTCCTGCCTGTCAGTTTAGGGTGCAGGTGACATTTGGCATTTTTAATCTTGAAAGAAGCGGTCTGCTTCACTGGAGGGGCCAAAGTCTCTACAGACAAACACAGCTACAGTGGGTAGGAAGCACACTGAAAACACACTGCAAATTTCAGCAAATACAATATTTGCATGCCACTGCCATTGACAGGTTGTGTTGGTGAAAAAGTGTTTGATCATAAGAATGTGGAAAGTAGCCAACCTATGCAGCTCTGACTGCTGCTGGAGTTGAGCCTTGCAGGGGACTTTCCTCTGAGGATGGGGATACCACAACTGACTGAGTAACTGTTGTCAGACTCTGCAGAAAGGTTGCACACAATCAAAATAAGTTTGTAAAATGTTTTCGGGATGACTGATTGGAATATTATGAGTACACTCTTATTGGGGAGGGACATACCTGCCAGATAGTGAGCTTTAGAGGCGCAGGTAAGGGAGCAACTCTCTTTCTTGCCCGTCTTGCTGCAGGTCAGAGTGGCTTTTGGTACAACCAGTCCAGGGGGACATTTCACAAGCTCTGAAAAGCAAAACCACACTGAATCACACACTGTTGGCAAAGATGGAAAGACAGGAAAGAAAGAAAACACTTCGACGCTGGTTTGTGGCAACGAATGACGGTGACTCGGTGTATCGGCCACAGGGTGGCAGTGCTGCCACATACCAATACAGTCTTTCTTGTTCCAGTGCAGCTTGTACCCTGGTGGACAGGTACACTCGTAGCTCCCCAGAGTGTTGATGCATCCGTATTTACAGCCCCCACGATTTATGCTGCATTCATCAATATCTGTGAATAGATACATTTTACATGTAGACATTTAGAAAACATACACAACAGGATTTTGTTGCACAAACTAAATCTAAACTACGAGAGAAAAAAACACTTTCATTGAAAGATGAAACACTGTGGTCAGTCCAAAACAATCTTGACTGATTGATCAAGAATTTTGCTGAATAAAATTTAAGAGAAACAGACTCATTAAGAAGCAGTACAATGATGAAGGTGGAGTTCCTGTGAGGTCAGTTTGACTCATCCCATCAGAGAGAGTCACATTTGGGGGAAGATTAATGTGTTTGCGTGTACACAGAAGTAAACCCTTGTTTTGATGTCGCCACATTAAATTGCATGGTTGGAACTCCTCTGCTCTTCACTGAGGAAGACTTGTGGTAAGCAATAAATTATCATCACCTTTTTCAAACACGCATGCTGAGCTCAAACCACTAAAAGGCATCCGGGATCCAGATGCAGGCTGGCTGCCACTGACGCCAGATGGAAAATTAGTTTAGGGAGTGGAGCTGAGGATGCGCCAGGCTGCGGACAAGTGGCGGAGACACCGGGCAAGAGACTCAGATAATGGCAGTGATTGATGATCTAGCCTGCTGATATGAAATGCTCCTTCCTTGTCTCATTCAATTATTCACCCTGAATAAAAACAGTCTGTGTGCCTCTGCACTCCCAGAAGAAGATGATGACTTCATCAGCAGCGTTTTGCCAATGACGAGTCAGAGTCTCTTAGATACGTTGTGGGAGACGCGCCGCTTATCCCCTGTATCAAAGCACACAATTTAAAAGACAAAGAACTCTTAATGGATATCTGATGGAAGCAAAGCTCATCTGCCAGAAACTGCTGTTCTGACTTCTTTGTTCCTCCCTTACTTGTAACCAAATAGATGCATTCGGACCTTTGTCTGGATCTCTTTGGTTTTTTCCTTTGCATGCTCATACACACAGCAGAGCGGCGAGGAGCCAAGGAAGAAAATGACACGACAAAAAAGACAATCTGACATTTAAACTCAACAATTGCTTTGTGTCATGGAGAGGAATTTCAGGGCGGGTTGGGTATGCTCATGGAAATGTTGCCATCTTTAAAATTTAATTATTTTGGTGTGCATATCTATTAACAACACCACATTCAGAAAATGTTGTAATTTGAGTTCTCAAGTGGAAATTCTTCTTTTAGGCAAATCTGGACAGCTTTTTCCATGAATTTTATTATTCTGCTTTATAAATAAACTAAAATGCAATTGTGCGGCTTCAGTCTTCTTTCTTAGGTCCATTCATACATACATTTGTCGGTACAAAAAGAAAGCAATTCTGTTGAGGTCAATGCTGACTGGATGAAATGACGTGAACTCAAAAATACTTACAAAGTATTTAGTCACAACTGCTCCCAGTCTATTTTCTTACCAGATAAGTAAAAAAATGTGTGGATTGTTTTGCTAGCTGAGAGAGAGAATAGCTGGACATACTTTCACTTGGGAGGAATGTTGACAGGCCTCGGCACAATGCTTGACAGCAGGTCACTGACCTAATTGGGTTTGTTTAGGGTGAGTCTATTGTTAAACACTGAGCACGGCTTTCTGACTTGTCTGACAGCTATATTTCTGTTGATAAACCACACAGGGAATAACATAACCTATGTTACGGGCAGGAGTGAAGGAAGTACAACAGGGAGGGCCATAAATCTCCGGGGTTATCTAACAGTTCCGACAGCGCCAATGAAAGGCGAGGGGAAAGCATTCATCACCGGCTCTCTGGACAATGGTATACAGAGTCATTTACGCCTGACCGTCCTCCCCTCACAGCAGCTCAGTGTGGCCTGATCACAGTCCATCATGTGAGCAAAAAGGCTCACAAATCCAATTCTGGTGCTTTTATCCCCTGATCTGACAGCTAATAAAGCTGCCTATTGTGGAATGGATCCTATGAATCTACAAGACTTTTTTTAAAAAAAAAAAGGCACTGTTACCTTTATTGGATTCTGACAGGAGATACATAAAGACAACATCAGATAACTTTTGGAGGGTGTTATTACGTGCAGATCACATGATTACCATACATCTACACTTTACTGCTCTCTAGTCTCAGCAACATTCCTTATTCTACATTCTGTTGCAACATTCCTGATCAGTAGACTTGTCAAACTACAGACAAAAAAAAAAAAAAAACAGAACAAATCACTGCAAAGCTATGTCTTTCGAGTGCATATGCCGTCTTTCTCTGTCTGTCTCTTCCACAACTACTGTGAGGCCCTGAGGCGCTGGAGACAGCAGCAGATTCTAACCGGTGATACACACTCCATCAAAGGGCTGCCGCAACATCCTGATGTGCTCTGACGGGGCCTCTCGCTGCCTGTCGGGCAGATCTGATGCATCCCAACACACCTCCTCCTGACACCAAAGGCTGTTTCTGCTATTTGTTCCACGCCAGAGTACAGTAGGCACCTTCAAATGTCTGACGGACATGGTCACTCTCCACTTGTGGCTGTGGTTTACCATCTTTCAGTCCACTGACACAACTGCACAAATCAGCCACATTTTACATTACTGCCAAGTGCTGCATAAGTTCTTAGATTGATTTCCTGCCTTCCAGGCAGCCACCTGTTTCAGCTCATTTCAGTCCACTTGAAAATCAACTCGCGGAGACTTAAAACGGACTTGAGATAGGTAATCCATCAAAGTGAGCATTTAGTTACATTTACTTTTTGTCCGATAATGCAGCCACATGCAGGAACTCTTCTTTTCTGATGTTATTTAAGGATTGCCGTGACATCCAGATTAAAAGTCAGCTGGTGAAAAGGCAAACGATAGCAATACACTGACACTGGGAAAACAATAATGTTGATTTGTTAGTTTCTTAAATTAAACAGGTTGCTGTTCAGAACTCTAAAGTCAGAATAAAATAAAATAAATTAATTAATAATTTAATTAGATTGTGTGTAGAATTTTAATTCATATTTTATCTTTCTCCTTTTTAGATTTGCATTTGTACATGTCTGTTCACATTTTTTGGCAATCGATAGCATCTCTTGTTGAGATGTTTGGAGCTGGACCAAATCCCCATCCCCTGGTTGGGGTGACATGCTAGCTCACCTCCACAGTGTGCCAGACCATAAAGGACGTAGCCTTTGTGACAAAGGCACTGGAAACTGCCAGCAGAGTTGACACAAAAGTGGTCACAGGCGCGATCGAAGGAGCATTCGTCAATGTCTGCAAAGATAAAAAGGCACGCTGTTAGAAACTTCAACAGTTCAACAAATTACAAGACAGGATCTTTTTCAAAGCAGGGACTCTCTCCTCCTATCGTGGCTTGTTTTCCTGTTTTCATTGTCCCCATTGTGAATTGCAAAGGGTCAAATCACATCACAACAACCTCCACAGAAAAGAGAGTCTCTTGACAAGATGTTGTCTACTGTTTGGTGCGTGTTATAGTAATTGACCTCCTGCAGTCACGCAGTATTCCATTTTGATGCTCTGAAATGGACTTCTCAAAGTATTTTTGAAATAACAAGCAGGAACAGCGGGAGTCAAAAAAGTCTCATCTTCACCTGATAATAGGAGATGAAGGGCTGTTTTTTTTCTCCCCACAGAGAACATGCCAGGCACTTTCCCTTTTCACTTCTTCACCACACTGTGAACGACCTGGGATTGTTTGACACCCACATAATCTGACTGCTCATTCTTTCTACTACTACTACTTCTTTCATTCTATGGTCATATAAATAACATTTATTGAAAAATGATTTAACAACACTCTTATTTAGTTAAAAACATACGTGTCGCAGTTTGAATACAGATAAGAAGAAACCTGTCCTCTCTGGTCCTTCTGTCCACACCTGCAGCAGCTGCTTCCTGCCTGTCAGGAGCCAGTCTTATCTTTTTGAGGTTTTTCTGCTCTCTTACATGTGCATCATGATAAGTTGCTAAAATGTCACAGGCTCAAGTCCATAAAGATTGATACGTGAAGCTACAGGAGATGGATGACATTAGATTTTATTACGATCAAAGTTGCCTTTAATGTCAGTAATAATCTGGGTCAAGCCCAGGCAGCACATTCTGGCAGAAAATGGGGGTTGTGCTACAACTTTGCTGGGATATCTAATTGGCTAATTTAAAGAAAGGTTCCCAGGATTTTCCCAGGAATATCACGCTTTCATCCACTACAGCTGAACCTCCTCTGGGTTATGAGGCAGCGCCAGCCACCATCAAACAGATGACGCAGGTATTTCATAGCAATTACAGGCGTTCAGTTAAATAATGGGTTACCGTGAAGAAACTGAGAAGACAGACTGATAAATGCCTGCACAAATCTACCATGCTTTTATAATACTAAACCAAAGATCCACATATTCACACTAGGCATAATCCCTCGTAGACAGTACAGCTGAAGCCTTTGCAGACCAGTAAAGACCGTCATTGTGGTTAATGCCTGGCAGAGAGCCAAAAAGATGGAAAAAAGTGCTGAGATTAAAAGCTTATTAAGTGATCGGTTTACAAAAGAGCACACAAGCTGTGGAGGACATCCACAGGAGATTGAGCATGAAAACCCAGAATGTTTCATTTGACGCACACAACTCGACTACACCTCATCAAGATTAACAGATACCCTCTTATAGAAAAAAAAAATCATAATCTAGGTTGTACATCTTTTCCGGTTCCTGAACCTGATGCAGCAGTTCTGTAATGAGAGGTCAAAAGTGACCACAAAACAAAAATAAAAAGTGCTGCGTTTAACAGAACAAACTCTTACAGTCCCTACTATTTGCCCCCACTGGTGGCCTCAGAAGATTCATAACAGCATCAGTAGATGAGAGCAGCATGGGCTGGCACACGCTGTATGAGGCATTGCAAAAGTGATTGTTTTCAGCATATTGAGCATAAACTGTGCTCAGCACGCTTTTAAGTGACGAGTCTAAAAACCCTCTGGGAGTTAGGCGTGGTGACTTGAGTTTACCCTCAAAAAATGTTGCACCAATTGACGCCAGAAGTCGATCTGTAACTTATCATTATATCGTTCTGTGTTGTGCCACGCAACAGAGTGGATGTGTGAAGACATCTGGGACTCTTGCAACCCTTATTTACCCAGCAACTAAGGTGAAGTATGCAGTGGGTGGGCGAGACGGCATCGTGAGATGCAGCACATGCAGGGGACCAAGGAAAGATTAAGTGAGTCATATTGCTGCCTCGCACTGCCCTAAAGACTGAAAGACTAAGATGGGAAATCACAAATAAATTTGCATCAATTTCTTCTACTTCTCTTTGTTCTCTCTCCGTTCTTCACTTTACTCTCCACCCTTGCTCAAAATATAACTCTGGGGAGAAAGCTGGAGCTGACTGAAATTATGAAAAGGGTCACTGTTGTTTATACAGAACAGATAAGAGCTTTATCATAGATGTTCCCTCTGGAGAAAACACGAGGTCTGACAAAAATCTCCCTGAGTGCCCGCATGCGGATTAGGAGTGAGAAGGAGATGAGAAGGAGACTCTGGAGGGTGTTGAGGGTGGAGGAATGCTTGACAGGGGCTCAGCAAGACATGTTCCATCCTGACTTATGGGCCATGGTCCACTGACAGCAGGGAAACACCGTGACTGTTTAAACCAAGATAAACCCAGAGTTCAGTTTACACATCTCAACACCTCGCAGCGACAGCAAACGTCTAAGTGTTTAAGCGTTTGTCACTGATGTCACCGTGACACGTATCCAAGCACTAACGTCTATCAACACAGCTGCAGTATGACAGTTGTGCAATTACTGCAGGAGTAATTAATCTTCTTAATATGCCTGTGCCCAGATTTATGCTCAAAAGTGATATGCATGTTGGGGGTCATATTGTGTTTCATGAATATAAAACCTGAAACAAAGATATATTTAAATTAAAGAGGCACGTCACTGGTTTTACACATGAACACAAATGCATGTCTTCTATGGCTGTGCACGACCACTGAGAACAACCATGATGATGTCATACAGGGTCATCAGGGTTACTTTGAGTAGGGGTCAGAGAAATTAAAAGTTTTAAAGAGAAATCGTGGTTTTAAAGACATGGTAACAGTAAAACCCTATCCCACTATCGCAATCATGTAAGCCATCAATTAACCTCTGCTGAGAGGCATTCTGCTCCTACACTGTGTGGCTCTCATTCCATAGGTGAGAAAAATGACAGGAATGAGAGGAGAGGATAAGGAACAGACAGGTTACTCAGAAGTGTGGAGCGTGTGAGCCTGGCAACACCTCACTCAACTGGAGGTGAGTTTTATCACAGCCCTTCTCTCCAGACAAAACACACAACAGCAAACAAGGACGACACTGTTCCGACGTTGCCCCCGCGCACCCAAACAGCACATGGCTGACTCGGTTAAGGCATGGTGCCACAGAAAACAAGCTGCGATTTACATTCCTTCATGCACAGGCCACATTTTCTCAGTTATCTATGCTATTTTGGCAAAATAAACTTAGAATACTTTGGCTCCAAATAATGAGAGAAAGGCATCCCACTAAAATGAAATGTAAAGTGACAAGAAAGTGGCTGCAAAGCACAGTGATGTAGTTTACGTTTCCAGTGACCACATATGATGTTTGTGCACTGGGTACAGAGTGGTGTGATTTAGGAAAGCAATTCCAAACCCATCGCATGACACTGATGTGTAGCAGGCTGGATATTGATTGACCACATCAATAAAGAAAAGAGAATTTTAAAAAAAATTGCATGTCATCTGTTTTTCCACCCGGAGAGAGGCCGAGCTCGGCTCCACAGTTCTAGTCTGCCGGTCTTTCACCAGATGTTTCTGTAGTGACTTGATTCTTTCAAGGACCAGAGGTTTTAAGAGTCTGAGCTTTAATTCCCCACACCTGTGTTCAACCATGGCAAACTCTTTATTTGTTCTGCAGCTAGTCCTCCCGGCTCCTGATGAGTGATGGCTGCCACCAAATATAACAGACAAACAAGCCAGAGAGCATGGTTTGGCTCCTCTGCAGAGGAGCGAGCATATTTCTGCACCACTGGGAAGATATTTTTGGTTGACCACTCTGTATCTCAAAATCTATACTCTCTACCTAACAGACAGGTATGATCTGGGGTAGTAGTGCACAAAAAATTGCATTATTCAAGTGGTAACAGGTAGTCAAATGCCTTACCCACCTTGACAAGTTCTCTCATTGGTCAGCAGCTTGTAGCCTTTCTTGCAGCTGCACTCAAAGCTGCCCACTGTGTTTCGACACACGTGATCACACCCCCCATTGTTCAGACGGCACTCGTCAATGTCTGTGAACAGAAAATCATCGAGGAGGATGAACACATCAAAATTGCACATCACAAATGAAAAAATAGAGAGAGCGTGAACCTGCGAGACCTGATCCAGCACATAAACAGTTGTCTGACGCAGAGCGACATTAGCATGAACCTGGAGTCACGTTTTTGGCCACTTGTCCTTTTTACCTTGCTTTTTGGTCTCCACCAACTCCTGAGGGAAATATCTGGATCTTTGGCCATTAAGTGCTCCACTCTGTTCACCAGCAAGTTGCCAGCTTTGGCTCCGGGCAGGGAGCGTATAGCGAGTATACTAAAACTTTTTTTGATGAAAACAGCTTCCAGCAAGTTGCAGGCCACAAAACCACAGAAACGAACTGAAACACTGCGCAGAGCTGAGGGGAACTGCTGAATAGGGTGATAATTCTCTCAGGGTTTGCCTCTAAGAGCATCCCCTGTGTGATCCACTGTTTGATTATAGCAGCTTTAACAAAATGTTGTATAAGAGCAAGGAAGAAATTGGAAATGAGAATCAGGGATTTCCGCACTGGCCCTCAGGAGGGCTTAAATCAGTTTGTGTGTGGCTGTAATGGGCTGCAGCTCTCACACTCTAAAGCCTCACAGCACTAAGACCTCTAAGTCATCACTGTCCACCTCCTTACGATTACTCTTTATTTCTATAGCCAGTATCCAACTGATATATTGTGTTCATCCCACCGTTTGATGGTGCTCTGCCTTGGTAAGTTTGGCAGCGGATCTAATTAAGTCTGATTCATCATCATAAATGAGGCGTCTGTCTCTTGAGGGAGTCTTCATCATCTGGTTAAAATAAATGTATCAGATATGGAAGAAAAATAATCCCTTCCTTACTCCATCTTTGTCTCTGCTCTTCAGAAGTGTCTGGCCTGCAGGGAGCCCCTGTCATCTTGTGCCAGTGCTGCCAGGATTTGTTTTCCTCTTCTTTCCTCTCAAACCAAACTAATACAAGCCAATGTACTTTTATCAGAGCTGTTAGCGTGACATTACGAGCCGTAGACAGCAGACAGATTCCTATCTCCGCTCTTCTGGAAACAAGTAGTGTCCTCAATTTCTCCAAATTCGCCTACTCCAAGATTGTCAGTAGTGTCTTTGTTTCCTCAGTCTCCTAATATACTTGTTGGTAAAAAGTGGAATTGATTTTACTCCACGTGATATAAAAAACTTGTTGAATGCAGGTTGCAGAGTACTCCGCTAACATCAAGAAAGGAAGATGTTTGCAATGTTGTGGAAAAACCATCAACAAAACCAGTGGCTTGATAAATATTATGGGTGAAAAACAGTGACAGTGCACAGTCAAGAAAGAGAAAATCCAACTAGGTGGTTGGCAAAGGTGCTAATGTGGAGGGCGGCAACAGTGTAAATTCTCGATAATAATACTTGTGAGCTCCAGGTGGAGAAAGAAGCTCCAGCGCGCCTGGCAACGCGACAAGCGGGAGATTAATTTGCTGACAGCTGGACAGGTGCGGGCTGAACGCTGCCTGGAACTGTGGGCGATGCTTTACCTTTGCAGGTCTTGCGGTCCGGCTGCAGAGTGAAGCCAACGGGACAGCTGCAGCGGACTCCTGTCACTGAATCGTGACACGTGCTATCACAGCCGCCATTGTTCACTGCACAGGTCTCTGCAGGGGAAACAAGCACTCACAGTCAGACAAATCCCTAGAAAAATATGCAGTAGATACTCTCTTGACCTACTTATATTTTCCCACTGAAACAGCATACATGCATAATGGTAAAAATTAGAAGACACTCGATTATATAGAGCATTCCCTTTTGTGTGTCAAGCAGGAGACAAAAATAAGAAGCACAAGAGGCTCGGCGTTCAGCGGTCGAGAGGAATAAAGAGGAAATAAAGATAGAGAACAGTCATAAATGCAGCAGCTGAATGACATTAACAGTGAAGGAACTGGAGAGAGGTTTGTGAGCAGTGAAAGAAGAAATATTACACCACAGCCAAATATAGTGTTTTACATGTTTCTCTTTTGTGTGGATAAGTGTGTGCATGTTTGCTTCTATTTGGTCAAGGTGAATTACGACCTCCAAACGTCCTCAGTCCTGCAGGACATCTGTCTCCCCTCCATCACCAGGGCGCAGGTTTGACTTCCAGACAGATGCGGACAAAACCGCCACTTTTTCCTGGTTCTGACTTCCAGGCATTTTGGGGATAAAAAAGCAATTTCAGCTACCTGGCCCCTGTGTTGGCTAGACTGATTTGAAAAGTCAGACAGGATAGGATAGCTGAGGTCTAGACAGTGACAAATTTCACAGAGACTTTCCTTTTAAGCAACAGCACAAGAGAAATTTGTTCTCACATACGAGAGGCTGCTGTCTGCCTTAATAGTTTTACCAGTGTTATTGAAAGCCTCACACACTTCGGAACAAAAAAACAAATAAAAAAAAGACTCTTTGGGACCTGGAACAATCTCTTTAACTTGCTGTAAGGCAACTGGTCTTCCATACAGCTCATCACTTCTTTCTAATGGGCTGTAGGATGCTGGCTGGCAGCAGAGCTGGGTAAGTCAAAGACTTCACGCTGGCAAGGAAGTAGCCGCTCACATGTGGCACTAAAGTGAAAATGCAGCTGCACTACTTTTTTTTTTTTTTTTAATAGACAGTGAGGATCCCTTTGGGGAAACACCTAATCCTCTTCACTTAAATCTAAAACTGCACTGCCTGCAGCAGCAAAAATGAAACTTTCAAAAGCTCTTTCTGTAAAAAGTGAAAATCTCCACTGGAATTATGTATCAAAGTAAGACAGGTGCCCACAGTGATGTAATGATTTAATGGCTGCTTCACAGACAAAAGCCCAACAGACTGAATGTGATGCATCGATACATTTGAGTGAATATTAACACAAAAGCTAAAAAAAAAAAAAAAAAACTCCATCAAGATGATCAAGACCGCTTTAAAAGGTCTTGTGTTAAATTACCATTAGCAGTGTGCATGTGTGACCACGCTTTATACCCTACTGTATATGTTTGGCTGCTGGTCTTCTTTGTCAGGACATTTTGTATGTTTAGTTTACGTTGTCATGGTTTGGACAGTTTCTGTGGATAACCAGATTTATAGTCAAAGGGAGACTATTGAAGAAAAGCCCATACAAAATATGCACAATCTGCCTAATAGCAATTAAAATATATATTGTATATCTATAATCAATAAAACACATCCTTTAGTACATTTCACATGGATCAGTCTGCTTACAGAAGACTTCAGGGGTGGGGGGGGCTTCCAGTTAATAGCTCAGTCCCAGGCTTGAGTGTATGGCACTGCGGGTTTGCATAATTGCAAAGTGTGAGCAGAGACAGTTGGCAGACGAGATGACAAGACAGTGTCAGGACATGCCTCCAAAACGCTTAGACAGGCAGCCATCTCACCAAACTGTAATGATCGTGTATTAAGAGAGCAGAGAAATATTTCTGACATTATGGTTTTGTGAAGACAGGGGGAAGAGACGCACGCTCTGGTATGTGTGTGGGTTTGTGTGTTTTGGATGCGCACCAGCCACAGCTACAGTGCACCAGGTTGGTCGGGAACTGCAATTACAGTAACAGCAGCAGACTTTTGTAAATACTCTCCAGCGTGATGTGTAGGGTGTTTGGTCTAACGCTGAGCCTCCATAGTATACATTTCATACGGAGAGCTTCAGACGGTGTACATCATCTTTTAACAGAAGCCACAGGATTTATAGCAGCACCACTTCTTGACTTACTTCAGAGCTGTTGACAAGCGGCCTCAGTGCAACTTGTCATCAGCCATTTATGATGACCACAAACAAAATACGTCAGCAGGCGAGTGGATGAAATTCACGAAAAAGGCGCAGGCCATCGTTTCCCTGCGCGTCGATTCCAGGGAATTAATTGCTTTAGTGAGAAATACTGTATTTCCTTGACCAAACAGCAAACATGCAGCTAGAGTAAAGTTTCTCAGAAGGTGCAGGGGTTATATCAGACGAACACCCGACTAAAGCCCTGAGGTGAATGCTCTCTCAATAACACACCACAGTAATAAGGGAAAAAAAAAAGCAATGAAGAACAGTCTGCTGACATTCTCTGGGGTCAGTGAAAGTAAACCTCAAAACTGGTTCCAAAAATCAGGAGACGAACCTGATAAGGCAGGATGCAAAGTACATCTCTTGCTCTTAATGTTTCTATTTATGAGGGGGGGAAACAGAACTAGGACACAAAATCCTGAAATAGGTCAGACTGTTGTATTGTAACATGTGGGGAACTCGGTGTTCATGTACATACAGTCGTAACAACTATTTACTTAACACACTAGTGTCTCGCTTCTTAGCTTGAACAGGCTACTCCTCTGAGAACTAGACGCCTCCCCTGATTTCTTACATGGTATAATTAAATCGTTAATCTCTTTGATGTATCAAGGTTTGATACATCCTCGCAGATTTATGAGCTTATTGTTCCTGGTGTCTTTGCCATAGCTATTTAAACATGGCTCGTCCTGAAAATTGGGCTGAATTGCATCATTGATATGAGCAAAACGCAAAATTTCAACATCCCCCATCCCCACATGTGTTCCATTGCTAATTTTACTGGAAGTGTTGTGAAACAAAATTACATTTGGCTACAAAATAGAAAAATAAATGTTGATTTATTCCCTGTCCTTGATTATTTTGACCACTTCAGGACACAAGATTACATTTGTAACAAAGAACAAGTTAAGAGGGACTCTGTGTTTTATCTTCTGTACAAAGAAAGGCTGAATCATGGACACATTATTGGCTCCCTCCCCAAAGCTAATAGGCCATGATGATGGGAGTTTAGGAACACTGTGGCCGAGTGCTTCAAACAGTGCAAGCTTAATTTGACTCATTTCACTCGTATCAAAACACAAATAAAACTAGAGTCTTTGGTCTGCCTCTTAAAAGCCACCACTGTTATACTGATGGTGTTATGGTCTTTTGACAAAGGCCACTTGCACTTATGCTAATATCCTTGTTCTTATTCAGTAGATCAGTCAAACTGCGCTGGTGGAGAAAGTAGTCTGGTCTTTTCCTTAAGTAGAGCCTTCTGAAATACATCAGTGTTATCAACCAAATGTACAGAAAGTATCATAAGTAAAAGTACTTGGTCTGCATAAAAACAGACCCTTTGACTGATATGTTATTATATATCACAGAATTAGATTAATGCGGATGCATCAGTGTAGTGTCACTGTGTCAAGAGGTTCCCACCCTGGGGGACGGGCCTCTTCCAAAAAGGACACTGGATAAATCTGAGGGTTCATCTGATGATTAATGGGGTAAGGTCAAAAAGCACAAATCCATACTCAATTTTTTTTCTTGTAATCACCACTTTTTTGTGAAATATTGAATTGGTTCTTTTCTTTGAGCCTCCATTGGTTATTTAAATTAAACCCTTTGAACAACTCAGGCATCTGGGGCCCAAGCTGCACACAGCTACTTTAGTGGGAACCACTGGTTTTAGCATTAAAAATGTAGTATGTTTTTTACATTCATCATGGAGTTTTGTCAGCTGTCAGATAAATCTGGTGGGGTATTTTCTTCTACATCGGAGTGGAGTGCTATCAAATGAAAATACTTAAGTACAAGTACCAGAAAAAACGCGCCCAAGTACAGCATTTGAGCAAATGTACTTAGTTCCACCGCTGTCAGATTGACTGCATGACGGGATTTGACAAGTAAAATCTTGTCACGGTATATCTCTTTATATAATGCTCATTATGCTGGTCAGAGACTCCGTGTTTGCAGCTGTGTTTGGAAAAGGTGCGGCCTGACACGGGCAGCGGTTGTTATTGAGAGGGCATTCTGCTGGGTTAGCTTCCTCTATTCCCCCACACCCACAGACCCCAGAGAGAGGAGCCACAGGAACACATATTTACCATTGGGGAACAGCTGTGGGGCTGCCTGGGACGGGACACTCCTCTCCCCTGCACGCACGCGCACACCCACACCCACACCCACACACACGCACACACCGCAAAAACACCACTTTAGTTCTCCATAGAACCACGCAGCATTCGCTTGTCATGTAAATCAACAGGAACTAATCCAGTGCGGCCTACTGTACATCCACTTTGCTCCGACCCATGATGTCATGCATGAATTATGGGCGGGACTGCTGGTTATTCCTCTCACTGAAGCAGCGTCTGTGAGAGATTTTTGGGAAATAAATGATGTGGGAACGCAAGCTGTCACATCTTAAATGGGGTAATGTGATCATACCGTCGCCCTTCACCGCTGAGGGCTTGAAGGACGACCTGAAGAAGTGGCCTTTGATAATACATTAGCATATTAAGCTACTTTATTGATTCTCTTGGTACTAACGGTGAACTGGCGGCATGTTTTAATAAATGGATTTTATTGAATTTAAAAGCAGACAAGTTTTGGCTTTGTCTCCGTTTGGAAGGCAAAGGCAACTATATGAATACTGACAGGAACAATCCCTCTTCATTTTCACTTCATGTTTAAAGCCACAAATTTACTTTAGCTTTACTGTTTGTGTCACCAGCACCACAAATTGCCCCCTGAATCCCCTGAAATATTAAGTGATGATAGGCTAACTTATTTTGTTTTTGCTATCTGATGCCACACGTTCAGGTCGACCTCCCGTCCCTGAGCAGCAGACGGCAGGGATATGATCATATCACCCTATTTATCGGAGGAAAGGTTGTGTTCAAAAAATCATTTGTTTTCCAAAAAGCTCCAAGGAGAAACACCCGTCCCAATACAGCTCTCTCGTATACACCGGTTCATCGACAAGAATGACCAGACGCTGAGCCCATAATTCATACCGTGTCATGAGGCTCGGAATAAAGTGGACAGCTTCGATGTGAGTCGATCATCTTTCCTGAATTAAACACATCATTAATGTCCATTTTTGCCCACAGTGATAATGACATGAGAGAATGACAATATGTTGTTGCAAATGAAAAAGAACAGCCTATTGCTGGTAACTGAGAAAACAGCAACAATTATTTTTTCAAACTTATGATGACAGGTCCTCGTCTAAAATGAAAAAGGGTGACATCACAAGGCAAAAGTGTTACCTCTCAACATGCAGTCATGCAAATACACATTCCACACGGTGCAGATAAAGTGTGGTGTGTGTTTTGTATGCGAGCTGAAGCTTTCGCTAGTTAGTATGAGCACTGCGAGCCTCGACAGAGTGAGTGTTGGTTAGTGCTGCAAGCTGATAGACGGGGGACAGCCAGATTCATGTCTGCGCTTCATAACCTTTATGGCCAGATCATTTCCTAATTAATCTTGTTTGGCTGTTATGTCAAGTCTCGAAATGCCATCAGTGGCCCAGCCGTGCAACTCGGGTGTCACTAAAAGCTATTGCAGAAAGCAACAGTGTCATTTTACCTTCTATATAATTTATATTGCACTGTGCCGTTTAATTGACTGACTTTTAATTTAAACTAGAGTTTGCCAGCAAACACACTTAATACTTATCTAGATGTCCCTTTATACTTAATTACAGGCAAATATTTTAGTACGTAGACCAGCATTAAAGCTACTGACAAAACCCAAGAGTCCTTGAAATTGCAGGAAGAACTTTGCACAATTTCAGTTAGGACTCAAAGTTAACGCACAGGCTCTGGCCCGTGGACGTCCGCTCTTTTGGGGATGCCAGCTGCAAGAAGCACACGTAGATGCTCAGCTATGACAATGTTGGGTCAACGCCCCACAGCATGCACGGTTTACTTTGACTGCCACGTTTCGACCAACACGTCCCAGTCCTAACATGCAGCATCCACAAACAAAGATTCACAGCAGTTAGAGGACAGAGAGCACTGTGGGATACCTCTGGATACACCAGCATGAATGCAGAGACCACCCGAAATGAGAGCAATGTGTTTATGTTATGGGCATATGCATGTAGACTACACGTGTTTACATGCATGCGATGCATGCATGCTGGATATGTATTGTATGTTTGTGTGGCTGTTTGTATAGCTTTCTGTTTGTATTATAAAATGCATCTCTAGCTCTGTGCATGTGTGTGTGTGTGTGTGTGTGTGTGTGTGTGTGTGTGTGTGTCTGTCCAACATAGTGTGGCCAACTGTTCAGATGATTGAACTCCTGAGCATGTCTGCATCTGCCTGCTATTTGTGAATGTTTATGATTTGCTGTGCTAACAGCATGAATGCTTCCACATGATGGCTGCTCCTTCCTGATATCTGAACTGACTTGATGCACAGATATTATATGCAAAAAAAATTTTTGAACCTGATTTTTTCAAAAGTCTGATTTAAAGCCTATTCAGACAAAAATTTAAGTGTGTTTGTGTTTGCATGAGTATGTTTCAGAGTGCGTCCGTGTGTGTGCCAGCCATACAAGCCTTCCCAACATTAAAATTCCCACCTGTAGTTTGCACAGTGATAACTGAGGTGAGATAGGAAGGATAAAGAAGCAACACTTCCAACCAGAGCAGCATAAGGTATATCATTACAAAATGCATGACCAAGTCCGGGAGAGGAGAGACACCAGAAAATGAATGGAAATGTTGCAGAATGCATATGAAACACCCCAAGAGATGAATTGAACAGTGAAGCTACAGCATACCGAAAGCGCCCAGACTAACGACGGAGCCACTGACAAGGCAAAAGCTGTTTTGTAATCATGTGCCATGTTCTCTATGTAGAGACTCAGTGAATCATAAATGTTTCTAAATCAATAGTGAGGCGAAACAGGAGGGTATTTTCACTTTGTGTTGTTGCTATGGATACACTCTGCACTGATCAGTACTATTTCCAAATGCGGGGTAATTATCACTACGTGCTACGCAAACGGCGCATACAAATATAACAACCCAATCGAGCTATTTTCATCTTGTTTGTGACATTTAAGTCTATTAGAAAACTAATTCAGGATTCGCATGTGACATCCTGGCTCTAAGAGAGATGATTTGTTTTTTTGCCCCAGGGTTAAAGTAACTGTGTTGAAGTCGGGCACACCAACTTTAAATATCTGCGTAAACCTCTGCAGGTTTTTTTTTTGATATGTTATGTAAAAACCACAGCAGTTTCAGCAGACATTGCTTTTGAATATTTTTTTTCTACTGTGGAAACCCCATAGAGTTACAGTCCTGGTGCACGGTAGTCGAGCCTCACTGGAGCTTTTCCATTGTTCTTGTCAATCACTCTCCCATCAGTGGTTTGTTTGGCAGATTGTTTGTTTTATTGAGGTTTTATTAACTAATAGAGTGTCTGGGAGATGGAGCACCCCCCCGTCGACCGCAGAGGAGCCCTCCCTCCATCCCTGTAACCCCAGACTCTGCAGGGGGAGGCAAGAGATTTTAACCGGCTGACTGCTTCCTAATCTGGCTCACCTAATGTACATTTGCTCTGCCTTGAAAATAACACAGGCTAAGACATATAATTTGGTTGTGGGCAAATTTGTGGCGTCCCCCTGGCCTAGCAGGGTACAGCTATAATGACAGGTTGGCTGACCAGGCCTCTGCACGGGTCTGGCTCTCATCAGGTCGACGGTAATAAAGGGGATCCAGAAACAGCGAGCTTATCAGCCACTACCCCAAATCGAATTCTCAAAGTTAACAGCTGCCAAAACCGAACCACCGCCTCCCCAGTGCGCTCTTCAGCTGTAGCTTCTAATTCTAAAACTATGTTTGTCTTTCTAACAATAAAAATATGTCTTGCCCAGCTCACTGACAGCTCGCATAACAAAACCAGCTTACTCAAACACTGCAAAGTAGTGGCTAAATTGGTTTAAATGGGTTTGCGCTGCAAGATAAACCATTAAGGACATTTTGTTTAAATAGGCAGATATAATAAAGGCCCGTCTGTGCAATGCTGCACAGCCAAACGTATACGTTTATCGAGAACCCGTGCTTTGACTCTTCTGCGCCTGCAGGTCCCGTCTGATGGAACACTGCCCTTCAGCGTGGTTCAATATGCCCGAGTGGCTGAATGATTTTTACTCAACGCAAGTCAACCGAGGCAAACATTGATAAATGCCAATGGAAGGTTAGGTCAGGTGTGTGAGTTAATCCCCAATGGGAAGCATGTGGAGGAGCTGACCCAAGGCCTGATAGAAGGTGTGCCTCTGACTGCATGGCCGAGAAACAACAGGGGAAGCGAGAGCCGTTGCACAGTGTCCAGGAAAGGAGAAGAGGAGGAAGAGGAGGAAAAGCCGAAGCAGATGCAGGGACTGCGAGGTTACTGGAGCAGCAGCAGAGGGGAAAGCACAGTGGGTGGTAGCCTTTTGTCCTTGTATGTCACAGATCAAGAGGAAAGGCTCAGGCGTACAGTTACTGTAACAAGGCCTGTATTCTCAACTTGCATTTTATCAGAGAAGACCTCATTTCACACAATGATTAAATATGCTGTCGGAAATCAGATGCTTAGATAATCACTTGTGGCTCTACATTTTCTCATTCAAAAGCATTTCTATTATTTTCTTTGTGGTTGTACATCGGGGTGAGATGACTCACCTACACAAGTCTTTCCATCGCTGTGCAGGACAAACTTCATGTGGCACGAACATTTGGGGCCGTGGTCCGTCTCCTCACAGATGTGCTGGCAACCCCCATTACCATAGTTACACGTCACTATCAAAAGGACACACAGATGAGTTAAACTGTACTTGCAGGGTCATAAAAATCTTTTAAAAGTATTTCCTTTGCATGTTATGCCTCCTTTTTGAAAGTGGGCAGCAAACAGTGACAAGAAATTAGGGTAGCGAGACGAGATTCGTTGAAGGTGACCATTTGGAACCTCAGGATACTACACACTCTTTCCTTAGGCCATAGAGTCCGTTCAGACTTCATTCACTCCTCCTTCAGACGACTTCAATGAGACACGCTCGTCTTTTGGCTTGCTCAAATGAATGGTTTAACAAAATCACTCAAAACTCAACGTTTAAACAATATGGAGAAGACGCTCTGAAAACTGCCTCAGATTACTGTAGGTGTACACCAGCTTGCTTTTAGTGAAATTATTGTTTGGATTCAAAAAAAATTTCAATGCAATTAAGAGGGCTGCCTTCCACATTTTTGTTGCTTATGCTTCTGCACTGTGTGCAGCTGGATAAGATTAAAGACATTATATCCAGTGCCCCATAATGTGAAGACGGGCATGCCACGATTTACATATTCAACACATCAAGTGGTGAATGTATGTTAATTGCATTAATCACTGTCATGGCTTTCGTTTTGCATTACTCCCCATACTAAGTCTTTTGATCCTTGTGACTGAAGCATTACACTGAGGAGGATTTGAGAGGTCATATTTTTCAAACTCCGCCAGCAGCCTGGGGACGTGGCCTTGAGGCTGATCTTACTCAGTCATTGTAAGTCACGCTGAAGAGTGTGATTTCTGGTCCGAGTTTGTGTGTTCATGTGTGTGTCTTTGCAAATCTTTAAGTGCAAATACACTTACACGCTGGCGGGCGAGGGAAGCATTAACCTTGGCACTTTAAACACACCTGTGATGACAGAGTGAAAAAGAGCACGAGCGAGCCGGGCCCTCCACCGCCATCCTGTCTGCACCCTACCATCCCAGTGCCTTTTGCCCTTTTCCTGGGCTGTCACAGAAAAACTATAGAATAACACTTCTCCAATCCTTATCCAAACACAGACAAATCCCCCATCAGCCCTGGCCCCAGCTCTGACAGGATGATCTCCGTTGCACAGCAACAGGAAGTGTGCGCTGTCCATCAGAGCAGTCCCCTTCGAGTAACCTCCTCACTTGCCCTGGTTGTGTAAATGATAGCTCCTTATTTGATAAACATGTTTTTCTTTTACGAGGACTATTCAGAAGATTAGTCACAGCTTAGTAATGCAACGTAAATGTCGGTAAGCTACTTCAAATCTGTTGGAAGGCATTTGTGGAATGAGAGCAAATATCCATCATCGGCAGGTTTCCAACCCCAATCACCTTTTCATGAGAAGCCTATAAATCCTCCTCCTGTTCGTGTGTGTGTGTGTGTGTGTGTGTGTGTGTGTGTGTGTGTGCACGTGTGCGAGTCTTTCGCAGTGCTCGTGGTTGAGATGACTTACATTTGCAGTCCTTCATGTTACGGGTGAGCTGGAATCCAGGTCGGCACTCACAGGAGATGCCACCCTTCTGTGTTTCCCTGCAGATGTGTGCACAGCCGTGGTTCTTGTCCATGCAGGTGGGTCCCTCCTTTGTGCCTTCTGGTTGCACTGTGAAATAAACAGGGAAGAGTTTATCTCCTGACTGCCCCAAGAGAGCAAAGTAAGAGTTTTCAGTTTTAATTAGAAATGGCAGAGTTGGCGGGAGTAGTAAAGAATGTTCAAATGCCTGTCACACAATCTGACCCTCAGACATACATACATTTGCCTACTGCTGGTGACTGACATGCCCTGTGCCCCTTTGCAAAGATACAAGCACTTGTTGGAACACGCTCCCTTGTCTCAGGCTATAAAAAGGAGGCTGCCTACAGAAAGGATAAAACTCCCAGCAGGAGCCGATCCCATAGACCTGTAATTTTAATTGAGGTAATCCCCCATGAAGAAAAGAAAACGCTGAAAAAGGTTAACTCCTTGGTTAAATTCTCCCCACAGAGACTGCGTTCAAAAGGGATTGCACTAAAATGAGGGAGCATATTTTCTTGAGTCAGCAGTGTTCAACACTTCAGTTAAGAATGTGAAAACACACATAATGAAGACGTTGGGAAAAAAAAGACACTGAATTATTCAAAGCTAAACACGGCACACAAAGATTGATAATTCCTGTGTGATGTCTAAATGCTTGATGAAGAACAGTAACAACAGACTCCCAGCATGGATTTGACGTGAGACCCTCATGTCATGAATTATAACTCAAATGGATGAAGTGCTCCCTCTACTTTTTTCCACACTGTAATAATACTTCTGCCTTTGCGGGAGGAGACTGATATTTGACTTATGCGTTGTGAAACCCTGCCAACGCTGTGGATGCAGTGACAAACCCCTGCTCTCTGGCTCATTAAAAACCAAACAGATCTCGTTTTCCCTATCTTCTGGCAAATTCAGCAGCAGCGTGCAAGGAGACATCTCCATTAATGTCTCATTAAATCTGCTGTCGCACTGAAGGGTGTTTGGAGGTCTAACATTCTTAATTAGACAACTTTTTTGGTATAAATTCAAGCATTCGCATATGTTTGTAGACGCATCAGCAACGAGGAAAGCTCATATAACCTTGTGCACGCTTCCTCAAAAGTCCAAATCTGGTGTGTCAGTCTTGACAACCATGTGCTGTCTCAGACTTTCTGTTCAGCTGCCTCGAGGGCTACACAGAGAAACAATCTGAGCTCGACAGAAACAGGTTTGCACATCATTCTATTCTTAATTACTTTTTTTGAGTTTAACTCCTGCCGCTATAACTTCCTTTAATTGTGCCCTCTTGCTTTCCATGTGTTTCGCCAAAAACTCAACCTGCCTTTTCATGTATTTCCACTCGTGGCATATGTCAGGAATCTATTCTGAGCTTCTCTATACTTCACAGAGCTGACAGTGCAAGTGCAACAGACAATCCTGACCTTCTGGTTAAATACTTCCCATCACTTTAAGTCTGTCACAAGGTCCTTCAATCCTCTCAGACGTCCCCCTGCCTGAGCTCATGTCTTTCTTGCAGACCAGGTGAGCTATCAGACACTAAACTGCAGCAGCAGGAAAACCCTGCAACACAAACACAGAGCTATAGTGCTTTAGGTATGAAGGTGAAAGGAGAAAAAGGCAGGGCATGACAGAGTGAAGTGACTATGAATAAGCAACAGAACAGCTGCTTTAGAGTGCTGCAAATTTCACATCGAGCCATGCGGATATTTAAGTAGGATGTGGAATTCATTGGTCCCTTTTCTTGCCGTTGTGTCTATCTGAGGGCAGCAACAGAAACAGGCATCTATGAACTTAACAGAGGATTGAATTTCCAACTACGTAACCCCAAAGGACTAAAGATTACTTACTGAGGTTGTACTATGCATCCCAAAACCCACTTTGCCTTCATTTTTATGCAACCCCTCTACCCCAAGGCTACAGACCCATCCATCAATAACATGTCGAGCTGGGGCCAGAACCTGGGCCTTCATCTCTCAGAGGACCAATAAAAGCCAAAGTGTTGACACAATGGCCCTTTTCTCCAAACCAGGCCCAGCTATCATCCACCATGTGCAGTTCCCTCTAACTGGCTGCCAAAGGCCTCCAGTTTTTATCATTACTAAATGATGGGAAGCAGAAAGAAAAACATCCATTCATAAGGAGGTGGAGAAAAAACCCCTCTAGATCATATATGCCACGATCCCCTAAAACAATCTGCTGACCCATAAAACATAACTCTATATGTAGAAACTAATAAAAGCTATCACAGACCACTTTATAGGCTGAGAACTGGACAGGAAATGGAGTCCATGGTCTTGGAATTGAGAAGAAGTCCTTTCAAATAGCTACTGAGGGACAAACCAGAGTGGATATTCAAGCAGCTCCACACAGACAGTTGTCCCCAAGGCTACTGCACTTGTGGGAAAAAATGGGACACTGCAATGAACTGAGAAAACAAGTGGGAGCGTTCCTTCTGTGAAGCGGCCACAGCCACTTATCCTTCCAGGTCAGGTCGTGACCTCTGCGCCCAAGCCTCAAAGGTGACGCTGTTGCCAGAAAACAATAAATCTCTTGCTTTACATGTACACTGAGGGTGTTTTAACAGGACATATCGATATTCTGGGAAATATGATTATTCGCTTTCTTGCTTTCATGTGAAATAACCAGAACTGTTCTAAGACTGACAGAAATAATGAGTTCCTGTAGGAGGCCTCCACACATAGTAAGAAGCTGACTGAGAAAATAGGTTTTCACGGCCTTTAAGAGTGGAGAATAAGGGCAGATACATTTGTAGACCAGACTTATTTTAGTAGTTCTCAGTATAATTGCAACCCAGTAAGATTTTGTTGAGCATGCTAAAATTTCCACTGCTTACTTTTTCCTATTCTCACCGAAAAAAATAACAGCACAGTCCTCTAGGGATAAAATGACCACTGAGAGTTTCTTCTCACGTGCGTCTGTTGATGAGTTGCTGGAACTTCAACTTAATATACGAGATCAGCCTGAGCAGCTGCAGGATACGGCATAAAGTGCAGGTCACATCACACTGCTGCTTTTTCTGAAAGCAGCATGTCAGGCACAACAGAGGAAAAAAGCAAAGGGAACATAAGGATTTACTGATGATGGCTACTCCTGTGGGCAAGTACTTCTGAATGGATAGCCCTTTAGAGAGAATGACTGGAGCTCAAATCACTATCTAAGGCAGCGGCTGGTAATTTACACTCTCCAGCCTGTGAAACAGGTTGTTTCTCCAGCTCGCTTAGAAAGAGACCAGCTCTGTAAGAGTCCCTCCTGATACAAAATACAAGTAACAGTAAACTTTCAATAGCAGGGTTTGAGCTTTACCATGACACAGGAGCTGTGCAAAAGAAGAAAAGTTTAACATGGGTTCTCCAGCTAAGATCCCGACAAAAGAACCGAGGAGGCCACAAGTTCTTCACCACAGCACTGCAAGCTCTCTTAAACCTGAGAACCATGTCATGGAGAGACTGAAACAATGGGGCTGAAGTGGTGGAAGGCATGCCAAGGGTTTATAGTCTGCTCTGAGTGCCTGGGGCGGTGAAAAGAGGGCTCATGGTCCGGGTTGAGCTGCTGTCATATGTCTCAGAGGGCGACGGTCCCCTCTCTGCTCGACGCTGGCTGGAGAACATTAAGCAGCGAGCTCGTGCTGGTTACGAACTGAAAAGAAGGGGCCTAAGCATGGAGCCACCACACTATTAAAGCAGCATTCCTTCCTCTTAGATAATGGGCCCTTAAAACTTTTAATAGGAGAATAAAAATGTCAGTGCATGGAAAGGAGAAAGGAAAGGAGCTGAACCGGACTGGGTTGTGCTGAGCTGCAACGCAGATGGTCAGACGGAGCAACGGGGCAGCCAGCCGGTCAAGGAAGTAACTCTTCCCCACCGACTCCGTTCATAAAGAGCAGCGAGGATCCGTCCAAGTGCTACTGTTTGGTCTGTTGTGCGAGCGCTCGACTTTCTCCAGCTCCCACAGGCCTTGTTGAGGCTGCTCATTTCACTCCCCCGTTTCAGAGAGGAGCCACTGAACGCATAAATAACCAGAGAATGGAAAAGACAGCGAAGAGCATTCTGGACGGATGCATGTCACTGCAAAAGTGCTTAATGCACAACTTTTATTATTATATTGTGCTCCTGAGATTAAAAGAAACCACAAGTTTAGCATTTGTTCCAAACGCTAACCGGTATACAGTTACAGTGATATGCTTGAAGTGACTACTTGTAAAATAGACACTGTAGATAGAAAAGCTCTTTTAAATCTCTCATGCAGTGGCAATGGAATACAAATTAATGTATTCTTGATGCTACATGTGCTTGCATGTAAACTTGCATTAATGTACGTGTACGCATTGACACGCGTTGGTTTGTTTGCATAATATATGCACGTTGCGCGCCTATTTGTGTGCGTCTGTCCATCTGTGTCACCCACAGTCTCGCAGCACCTGCTGGGAATGTCGACACTCTCCCCTTCACTCCTCCCCTCATTCTATCAAGGTCACCTCTCTGCGCAGTCCCAAAGGAGCCATGCATCCTCCCAGCAGAAAAGACTGCACAGCCACAGAGCTCATCCAGCCAGCTTGCTTTCTTTAATATAGGAGGTACAAAAGATATGAGATACAGTACGTTATTACAGAGCCACATTCTTTCCAGAAATCAAAGGGAGAGGCAACTGAAGAAGGCGTCTGTCTCTGCAGAGCTCAGTCTGGCCCTCTGGTTAAGGCCATGACAGCCAAGTGTTAGTGGAAAAACCCCACTGGCACACAGGCAATCCGCAGCAGCATGCTGGGCCGGCCAGCTTAGAGATGGCCTTCAACAAACCCACGAGCAAAAGGGATGCCCATCTCAAATGAGGTACGGAGAATTCAGTGGCCAGGCAGCCAACATTTGCTAAATCCCAAGCCACTGATGTATATTTGTTCAAGGGGGTGGGGGTGGGGGCATGGGGGTCTGTGAATGTCTGGACAAAGAGGGAAGATAATGTAGGAAAAGAGACAGGGAGAGAAAGAAGAGGACAGAAGACGGGCGGACAGAGAAAGACAAGAGGGACACAAAGACGTCCTGTCTGTCTTCACCTCTGCTGCTGGACTTACGGAGGAGACTTAAAATCGGTAGCAATGGAAGCACGAGGCGTTCCTTTCGCTCCACTTCCCTAGAATAGGAAAAGAGCCTGGTTATACGGTTGGGCTGCAGAGCAATGGAGCAGCGACTCCTGCACTTGTAAAAACAGTTCTGTGGCCAACGCACAGACAGGCAGGCAGACCTGCTGAGAACCAAGGGGGGCATGTAAGAACCACGTCGGTGGGACAGCCACACAGCACAAGATCCTGATCACGAAATATATAATTGACTTTGCATTATTAAACACTGCATCACTGAAATGTTGGAAACTGGCCCTATCAGGTAAATGTTGTAACAGCCTTGTAATTGGATATAGCATTGTAAGACAACAATTAAACAGGGTTCATTGACACTGTGCTTGATTCAGTACAGAAGGAATGTCATGGCTGCAGAACAAAACTAAATGAGAATACGATGCTGCCTTTCTCATTTGATCGTATTTATTGGAAAATTCCTTGCACTGCTACAGTTCTGGCCTGGCACAGATGCTGCAGTTTCTGGTCGGCATGCTGAAGCTGGCGTGCCACAGTCTGCATCTAAATGTCATAGGAGAACGTGTCTGAATATGCCTCAGGCAGGATTAAATTGAAAATTATTGAGTTATGTGTGTGTGTGTGTGTGTGTGTGTGTGTGTGTGTGTGAGAACATGTCTATCATGTCCACTGTGTTCATATTTGAATTTGTGAAAGAGACAGCGAGAGAGACAGAGGAGAGATTAGCTGCACAAGGGGTAACAGCCCCTTTGGGAAGCTAATGAAAGTTGTAAACACAGGAAGAGGTTTTCATTGACAAAGTAAACATTTCCTGGAAAGACAAGGCACATGGCACAAAAGAGAGTTGCAACCAGGTAGCTGATAAAAAGTACAAAAAGAGGAAATATATAAAATTATATTAATATTTTCTAGTACGATCAAGATGGTTAATGTAAGTAAAATGATTAGATTTGAAGAATTTGCGGTGTTTTGGCCCCCACCAAACTAGGGCTGCAACTAGCAGTTATTTTCATCATCGATTAATCTGCTTTATCTATAAAATGTCAGAAAATATTGAAAATTTTGTTGCAACAGCCCAAGGCCAGCATTTTGCCTAAAACGATTATTCAAAACAGTTGCCAAATATAGTTTTCTTGATTGCCCAATTGAATAACCAATAGATAGGTGAGTCATTTATTTTGCATTTGATGCAATGGTTTTCTGTAATTTTTCACTTTCCTGCTTAATCCTATCCAGTAAAATAATGCAGGTTAAATTTTGCATAATAGGGTTGGGGTTCGTTCCTTCTTAATTTGAGCTCATTTATGTTCACCGGTTTGTGACTGTGCGCTCGAGACACTGCAGTGGCCAATTGATATATTTATGATAGCACGCAGGGCTGATGTAATCAAAGTTTTCCCTCCAATGAGTATCAGACCATAATGTAATCATCAAGCTGGTGTGAACTTTCAGACTTCCTCGCTGTCACCCACGGCCTGCCTCACAATGCCAGCCACACTTATACCATAATGACTGGCAGAGTAACAGGGAGCTTGATCCAGACGACTCAGCTTCTTGTTAAAAGTTACATCTCTCCTCTGCCTTGTGCTGGTTCGGCGTGTTCAGCTACATCGTCTCACAATGAACTCCACAGAGCTCGTAATAAGACTTTCCAGTCACGCATTTGGTGTCTTTTAGTCTGAAGACAAAAAGGACTGAACACATGAGTTACTCGACGTGACTTACATAACAGCCCATCAGTGCACACTTAAGGTAACAGCCCGACCGGATATTCAGAAACGCAGAGGACCGAAATTATGGACGTGTGGGTTGACTGAGCCTGAAATTCCTGAATTCCAATGCACTGGATCCCGTCTCACGCACATACGTCCCTGTTATCCTCCTATATGAGAGAGACAATAAATCAAACACAAAGCAGTGGAACCCTTTTTGACCTTAATGGCATTCCTATCAACCACTAAGCACCTTGGCTGGCCTTTCAAAGGCTTTCTTTCTTGACTGGAAGAAATGTTTGTGGAGAATAAATGAACTGTTACATTTTGGCCAGCGAGACGACAGAGCCTTCATTTGGCCGGAGTTATTCCTGTTCAGGGGGGCAAGGGCAGGTCTAATAAGAGACAGGCCAGCAGCAGCCTTGTCATTAGCTGAGAAGCTGGCAGACCCCTGCTGCCTAATTGGCACAGGCTCACTGCTAACAAGGGCTTCCTACCAGCAGGGGAAACAGACTGGTAGCGCCAGGCAATGCAGTGACCAGATCTCCACCATCCCCAGAAGGACTCACAGAAGTTGCCCGGGGAACACCTGACCCATTAATGAAAGAAATGGAAAGCTGATGTCTTTTTAATGAGAACAATAAAGCTCATGAGCAAAACTGCACCCCAGGCTTTGCTCTTTAAGAAGAGACTTGGCAGAATGGATGGGGGGCTGCATCTAAAGCGACTTGGCCAGGAGATTAGATCAGTTTTAATGTTCTCAATTTTCAGCTTTTTTTCTTTCGAGCCACCTGTGCATCATTTTTCAGCAGCCGAGGGAAGTGATGTTAGCGACAATACTGCAGGCTTATTGTCCAATAACTTGGCAAAGCTGCTTCCTAACCACTTCCATTTTCCTCCAGACACACACAGTGTAATAAGAGCAGTAATAATAAGCAGATGAGTAGTTGTTCTGTCTGTTAGTCTTTCATAAATAATGAAACAATGACAGGGCGGCTATCTGATGAGTGAAGGAAGTTTATAGATTGATGGCAGCTTTTATCTCTTGATTCAAATGGACCTCATCTGGAAGCAATAAAGCCAAAATTAATATGAAAATGGAAGATTTACAGGAATTGAGGGAATTTATCTGGACAGACGAAGAAGAGAGGAAGTGAAAGAGAGATGGAGGGAGCTTGACGAGACTGGACCGGTGCTCATAGTCTGCCTCTGACACCACTGATATAGTTGTGGTGCTTTGAAACACATGATCCAGATTTTCACTCCACTCAAATAATACTGCATTTATGAAATGTAAACATTGACAGTTCACTAGGCCAGACCGAGCTCATAAACCAGACTTCCAAGATCCTCGCTTCACCATCCAGGGGACTCAGGAACATCACAGTGTAATGACTCCCAGCACGAGCAGTTATCTTACAAAAGACAGAGGGGAGACGGGGAGCACAGGGACGAAAAGAGACACTTCGATCCTGCTGCACATGCTGAACACGCTCCTCTGAATGAGAAGCTCTGCTGCAAAACCACGGGAACCAAAAGATCTGCAACACAGTCCCAAGCCCAAACTGTCGGGAGCCGAGGTCTCCGATGACAGCTGGATAATTACTTCTTGAATAAATGTGCATTGTGATAGTGATAGCAGCTGTTCATTTTCTCTGATGTTGCTTTTTAAGAGCAATGAAGAAATCTACTGCACAAAGTACAGAGGCAGGGCACACTGTGAAACCACATGCAGGAAAAAAATGCTTTTCCGTTATTCTGTGATACATACAGCATGTATGTGCAAGAAAAACCAGAGTGCATTTGTGACGAATTACATTCAACCGCTGCAGAAAATTGCTGCAAAGCTATTTGCAAAGTAGAGTTGTTGTTTTTTTAACCAATGCCTTGCTTTGCTTTAAATACAGCTATGACATTATAAATGCATGTACTCTATGTCCTCAGTGCTTCTGCGCATGATGAGTAAACCTCAGAGCAGGTTGGCTCTGTACTTTCTCATGTCACGTCTTCAGCCCAAAGGAATGCTCTGGAAAAAAAAGAAAAAAGAAAAAAAAGGTGTGTCTGCCCGCGGCTGCACCTTTAATTGTTTTCTCTGCTCAGTCCCCCGCAGGCCACTCTCATACCATGATACCTTAAAACGCTGCCAAGCACTAGATTGGTTCAATTTGAAAAGGGAGGGTGGAAAACAAAAAGAGATTTATCCCCACTCTTCTTTTTATTCCCCTCAGTCTGGAGACACTTACCTTTGCACACCTTTCATTTAGGCCTGTTAGGACCGATCCCATTCTGAGTTTAAATCTGCACAGCTCATGCTTTGACCTGAAGATCCAAATATCACTTTAAAAATAATGAGCAAGTCCAATTCATAACCCCTGAACAACATGTATCCTGCTATTTTCCATTACACATCAGTGTGTGTGTGTGTGTGTGTGTGATTAACCTTTAGGCCTTTGGATACAGGTATGCTGGTTGTCACTCAGGAGGAACCCTTCTCTGCAGCGGCACTCGTAGCTGCCCATCATGTTGACGCAAATCTGCTGGCATCCGCCGTTGCCTTCTGAGCACTCATCCACATCTAGGAGAAGAAGATGGACAAACACATTCAAAATGAATAAGTCGCCCTTTAAGACAGGGCAGGCCAAATACTGCACAGATTACTGTTCCTCTCAAGGTTGTCTGTGATCCAATGGGGTACTGTAGTAAAAAATCATTGTGAAATAAAACACATCTGAATCAACAATACTTTTGAACTGAAACAGAATTTCATCTTATTACTGTTGAGATATTGCAGTGTTGGACCAACTGATCAACCTCACCAGCCCCAAAGACACAGGGCTTATATTTGATGCATTTACTTTGTGTAAGAAGTTTATTTGAAGTCAAATTCATGAGTTTATTTAATAAAGATTGTAATTTTTTCCTCTGACTCATCCAACCCTCCACATATAAAATATTTTAAAAATTAATTTAATGGCTTTTAAGATGATTTTTAAATTCCTCACATCTAACATTTAGTGGCTAAAACAACCAGAGGATATTTGATTGTAAATGTCATACAAACAAAAAAAAACATTAGCTGCAAAGAAGTGTTTGGATATCGTGAAAAGCCACAGGAGTTTGTCTTAAGCCGTCTGAAGAGGCCATGTCTGCCTTAATGGTTATCAGACATGGCAGCACACCAGAGTTGCACTGAAAACCTCCAACCGTGCAGCACTAAGCCATAAAAATGCTCATGCAGCACAATCCCTTGGCAAAGGAGGGAAACCTGATCCACCTGGGTCAGAGTACCTGCTGATGACGAGTGTCTGTCAGCCCCCGTGACGGCAGGAATGCAGGGAGCGGGAGGAAGGAGGATGAGGAAGGAGAGGAGTGGAGATGGAAGGAGGGGGAGAGTATTAGGCGGGTGGGGGTGGGGCAGACTAACAAGCAATCATACGAATCTGCCTCAACTGCAGAGCGTGAACAAAAAGGTGTCGCCTGAGGCCTCGGAGAGAAAAGGGAAACTGACCACAAGTGAGAGTTGCTGACTTCATTTCCACCAATAATGAATTGTGCACTTCCAGGTGTTCGCTCCTAATTGTGCAAAAGCTTTCCAACTCTACCGTGTGACTCGACAAAAGGAAGCAAATTAACAGCTGTGGACCATCTATTAATCTTTTGATATATGTGTTTTTATACATATACACAGCAGAGCTTGGCGGCCGTGGCCTCATGTGCGTGACTGCGCTGTGGCTTCCCTTCCCTCTTCCCCCGGAGACCTGGGCCCTGTCCCTCACTACCGACCACACTGGAACTTTATCCATCCCTCTGCTCGATGCATCAATAATCTGCTGTATACACAAAGCCTTTTTTTTTTTTTTTTAATAAACCGTCATGCGAAACTAATTTGCTGTCTATTTGTCCAGTCTGAGAAGGCCTCTAGATTAAGTTTCCTTTCTGGGGGGAATTCTCAGCCCGGCAAAGTTAGAACTTCACTTGTCCTCTTCTTTCTTCTTCTTTTTTTTCCCCCAACACAGAAATCCAGAGAAACCTGGATTCAGTAGATGTATAAACACACACACACACACACACACACACATACACTGCACCTTCAAAGTGGCACCTGATTAGACAGAAACCTCTGGGGCTGATAAGTAGGTCACTGGCAGGTAGCATTCATGAACCTCGCCAACTTGCCTGCCAAAGTCTGCTCTCCTGGTCTCATATTCCATTAGCAACACTCCCCTCTAAAAACAATGTGTCATGTCAGTTGAGGTCGAGCGGGTAAAGCATCGCTCTGCGGCCAGGTGAAGCGGAGCACAGACTTTAAGTCGCAAGAAAGGGAGGCGAGTTTAGAGGGGAAAAAAATCCTGGCCAGGCTTTCATTCACCTGTGCGGTTGCTTTGGTGTGGACCTCATGGTCTCAGCTCTCTATCATGAAAGTTGCAGCAACAGAGCAGAGACCTTTTGAGCTGATGAAAGCTGCCAGCAATGTACAGCTGCACCTTTGCAGATAAACTGTTAGCAGGCACCAGGAAAAAAAAGACCAAACTCCACAACTCATATGGGAAAAAATCCTAACACATGCATAAACCCCCTCCACCCCCACCCCCACCCATTCTCTCACTTCACACACCCCCACAATTCCAACCATGTAAAGGCTACACAAATACAAAAGTGCTCAACGCATGCACCAAATGCCCATGAGATATGCAACCAGCTTCAGGGGGCCTGGGGGAATTCTCTTTCCATACCCTCAGCGCATCAATGAAGGTTTCATTTCCTGATTCCTTCATCCCTTCAAATGAGGCATCGCCTGTCAGTAGATCTCTCCTGTTTAAATAGCTCCCATAATTGCCTGTGTTGTGTGCTGTGGAAGGCTGGCGTCCAAAGCAAATATTTCCAAGCGGAAAGGGGTTCTGGCATGGCCAGGAGAAGTGCTCATGTTTTTTGGACTTAAAAAGGGCTGCCTCACTTCTGAAAAATGACACATGTCTCTGCTCTATCCCTGCTTTACCCTGGGAAAAGGAAGGTTCAAACGGAGAGAGATTAAGAGATTGGTTGTGTTTGCGGAGGCCATGTCCGCTGGTTTCTCAGATAGCCTTGACTGTATATATAACATTTGGCCTTGCGCAGAGCTTTAGAGCCATGTAAACATGGTGGTTGCCTTACAGAAACTCCTGAACACTTATTTCAACTGCTCTTTTTTTTCTTTTTAAAGGTCGAGCAACTCTGGGGGCATTTTACAAACTACTGCTGTGTGTCATCAAAGCTGTCCATGCATCCATGCTTGGCTTCTGTTTGGATCAGACAGAACCGTCTCCGTCGTGCAGGCAGACCAGAAACAAGGAAGTGAGCGCATGGACTGTGGGCGTCTTATTTGCAGGAGTTGAAGAACTCTTTAATGAGCTTAAAAAATGTGTGTGAAAAAATATGACTGACATACATGATGAGCATGTGTTATTCGGACAGTAGTCAATGGGTAAAAGTGGAAAAAATTATTTCTTCAATTTTATCAGAGGTGTTTGTGTGTGTGTAGATATTAGATCTAAAACTGCATACAAAGTGAATTAGTGCGGGATTGTGAAAAACCCCTCAACCTGTCAGAATGTCTGATTAAACTGAATAAAAACGTGTTTATTTCCCACAAATTGTTAGAATGCTCCCATGTTGTAGTTTAGTGAGTGTGTTGCAGCTGTCACATGGATGTGATTAGTATACGGAGGCTGTGTCAGACCTCCTTTCATCCTGTGACCGTTTTTGTTATTTTATGAGGGTGACATTGTTGTAGACTGCATTGGATGACATGTTTTTGTGATTGTCATGTTTTTTTTTCCTGATTGATGAAATTCATGGGCCCAGTGGCAAGGAATTTTATCTTTCTACAGCAATAAACGGCAATAAAACCACATATCCTTCCCAACACACAATGAAACAACTTCCTTGACCATATACGGGATCTCGTACATATTGTGTAACAACAGATGGTTACACACACATGCTTCACATGCTCGTATGGAGGGGTGCACTTGATTCATGACTAACCAGCACCAGCAGCACCAGCTTGGCTTCAGCGGGCATCAGTTAGTAAGAACTGGCACATACACACCCAGATTACACCAAACAAGACCCTTTCTTATTTTAAACAGGAGAACAGGATTTCCAGGCTCCGGCTTGAATCCGGCCGAGAGAACAAACTGTCTTACAGCGCTGAGTCAAAAGACTCTGACTTTGTGTTAGCAAATGTGCAACCTGTCAGCTGAGCTGTTATAAAGTGACACGGTCTAAGATGTCCCTAACATTCATCCACAGAACACACAACTCTTTTGACTCATGTGCACGAGTTTGAGTGACAGCCTGAAAGTTGAGGCATTAATTTACTTACAGCTTACTTCAGCTTTGATTTCATTGATCATTTAAGTAGTCCCAATGCTTCCCGTCTGTCTGAGCCACTCTGTATAATACAGCTAACCGATTCACATCTGCTAAGCAAGAAGAAAGAAAATCTCTGTTTACTGTAGAATTTCATTCTCAAATCAGCAGTGAGGTTTGATTTTATGCTATTACATAAACAATGCTAATACAGCTTTGATTGAACTCAGATTTTTGGACTTTAGGCCCATCTCCCAGGTAACCATCCTGATAAATAAGCACAGGCTTAGACTCCAGGTCCAATCTCTTGCCGAGTTCTTTCCTAAATGAAAAACTAGATCATGCTAAATGGTATTTCTCCGTTCCTCCAAAACAAGTCTGGAAGTATTTTAAAAACAAAACCCCAGGATAAGTGTTTGGGTGGACAGCCTTATGCCAAGGAGACAAGAGGCCCTGCGCTGACGTCTTGACGGCTCCCAGTCTGCTGCATGCCTACATCCCTAAAACCCAATCTCAGGCTTGAGTTTCCCCCCAAAGCTCTGCCAGTGGGCTCAGCTGGAATTGTTCATTTCATGGTGCACGGGACTGAGCAGTCCTTATAGAAGAGAGAGAGAGAGGGACTGACGATGAGTTGATTTAGTCCTCAGGAGTCTGCTGAGGCACCAAATCCGTCCTTAAACTCATCCCTCGAGTTCCTCTCCTCTGAGCTGTGGAGAGACTCTCATGTCCGAACCCGGTTCATGTGCATGTCACAACAAAAGAAATGCGACCGCTCACCGGGGAACGCGCAGGGTAGCTCTGCATCGGCAGCAGGGAAGCGAGCAGGGTTAATGCTAAGCCCCGGCAGCGTCTGTACTATCCTGAACCCCTCTGGGTATAATGGGTGAGGAGTTAACCAGATCATCATCGCCCCCACCAAATCCTATATATCCAGGAGTTGAAGCTGGTAGTTAAAGGCACTTTATCCAGGCTTGAACCAAATATTTTTCTGCTAACGCCAGGGGTGCAGAGGTCATCGTCACCGCCTTGGAAGGATGACCGATGCATTTAAAAATCAGGATGACACTCTTTGATGGTCCCCCCCTGCCATCAGAACCTGGTCAATAATACATCAGTCTAAAACCTCCTGTTTGATTAGACAACCTTGCAGCATGAGGAGGTAGAGCGGGGACGTCCGCTAATCAGAAGGTCAGCGGTTCGATTCCTGGCCCATGAGAGAACAGGTGAGTGAATGAGAGTGTGTGTGTGTGTGTGTGTGTGTGTGTGTGTGAATGAATATGGCTTGTAACGTAAAGTGCTTTGAGCGGTTGAAAAGAGTAAAAAAGCGCTGTATAAATGCAGTCCATTTAACCGGCAATGACTCACGGGCTTCATGGTAGATGACAGCTAAAGATTTTCTATCAAACCTTGAGGGATATTCTCGATGTGACTGTCAGAAAAATAAACAATATTACAGCTAATAGCAAAACACTACATGTGACCTTTTCTTAGTTACTCCTTCAAAAGCTGTTCTTCAAGGGGACAGTTTCAAAACCGCAAAAACGCCGCTTTTGTGTTATAGATCATGTTGCGTCTTTGGGGAAGGTGAAAGTAAAAGGGCATTCATTTCCCTATAAATTGCACAGGGGATTGAGCGCTGCTGAATCAATACAAATCAAATCAGTGTTGGTCAATAGAAATCAAAGGAACATGGTGTGTTAAGCCGTATGTGTGTGTGTGTGTGTGTGTGTGTGTGTGTGTGTGTCTCTGGCAATGGGGAGCACCATGCGATGAGGGAGTGATATAAGTAAACAATGCAATGACGAAAAATGATCTCTTACAGTCTGGTGACGCTCTCAGGAACATCTGTAATGTCCATTTCAAGCTTGCCTTTGTTACTCCAAAGGAGTCGCGTTAAGGCCGCGTGCGATTGCGGTATTTCCACTTTTATTTGTGTCTTTTTGCTCCAGATAGAGGAGAAATGCTGTGATTTGTGGTGGTGAGGACACGGGGTGTTTGTGCAGATGCTTATGATATTAAGCTACTTTAGATGGTTTAACGAACTAGCAACGATAAGAGGGTATTTGGGTTTGTGTCGGAACTCAACCAAAACACATAGGTCATAAATGTGGGGACGGTGGTGCTACAGTGGGGAACTAATAGCCTTCCTGCATCTGGTTTTCATTGTAAAGAGGATGTGTGTTTTGGATTAAACTGACATTGATTCCTCTGTTTTTCCTAAGACTACAAAAATCCTTTTACAGCCCCACCATGAAAAGAGGTGCTATGATTAAATACCATCCCTTCTTCACCTCTACGAGATAATAGTAATGACTGTTATAAAAAAAAAAAAGATGTAATCAAGCTTTTATATGCTTCACTTCTTCTCCTCGGTGTGAGTTTATAGAGGGTACAATGGCTCCCCGTGAAGTAAATTATACAGTGAGCGACATCTCTCTCCATGCAGACGGCAGCAGCGTGCTGTGATTTTGCATTGCTTCCACCTTGCTGATTCCCTGACATTGTGTTGGGGTTTAGGGCAGACAGGGGAGACCTCAGGAACCAGAGCGTACCCCCGCGAGGCGCACGAGGCGGCGTTCTGCTTCACGCTCCGCCGCCTACCGCCACCGCCCAGCGTCATTATGCTGCCAACACATCCAATTACAAGGAGCCGCACGGCACGTGCCACAGCGAGCAAACAAAAAGGGAGACATCGACAGGGCACGCTGGCCAAAGTGCACCTGAGCCGACAGTCCACCCAGAGAAAAGCCTCAGAGGGTTGAGAGCAGGAAGTTATCCTACACCGCTTGGAAGTTACACTGCAAAGTCACAACGAAAAGCAGAGGAAATTAAATAAAATAATTGGAGCTTTGTGGAAAAAAAACAAGATGGGGCAAATCCAAAGCAAAGCACCTTGAAGATCTCAGCCTCTAAACTCAGTGTGAACCATTAGAGGATCAGGTGAGGGTCTCCTCCTCCGCAGCCCCGGGCACATCTGGTCTTTAAGGGCTCTCAGGGTTTGACCTTGTCTGGGAACCAGCCACTTAGGCTCTGCACTCCCAGACCAAGGGGAATAATCTTTTTTTCGGGGGCCAAAAAAAGGAGCTTAAACCTGGAAGAGGAAGCCGGGGCCTTAACATGAAACCTCGGCTCTACCTCTTCCTCTCCTTTCTTGTGTTTGTGCTGAGGATTATTCCCTTAGCTGAGCAGAGCAGGGGCATTAGAATGAGTTAAATTCTCAAAGTCTTTGGAGTCCTTGCCGTTCTCAAGGCAAAAGTTGGATTTGTACATGACAGCTGCACACATACCACTGATTATGCCCTGTCTGCTGTGCTGAGATAAAAAAAAAGACTTATTTCAAAGCGTTTGCCCTCTTGCATACAGGTCATTTGTGTGATTAAAATTAAACGTAAGGCAGAAGTAGAGAAAACTCTCCCTGTGTTTGATCGTGTGTGTTTCACTATGACAAATTATATCAAAGCGATCGATGGATGAAACTCTGTTTGATGCCACGGCAGCTGCCACACAACCATATATTACACACCTGCACGCAAGGCCGGAGCTGATCCACGGTTAAAGCAAATGATCCACGCACAACTGCACGCCGTTGCTAAATGGCTTGGAAAATAGCTTCGCTTTACACTGAAACAAGAGCAAGGAGCGGGGAAGAGACGGAGAGTTGAAGGAGAGGCAAGACGAGAAAGAAAAGCCCAAAGTGAAAGAAACGAGAGGACACTGTCAAGTCAGAGCAGGTCTAATACCAATCGAAAGACACGAGTGTTTTTCATTCCAAAGCACCTTTAATCCCAACATTACATCAATCCCACGCTACATCAAGTAAATGTGGGACTGATACGAGTGTGTCGCCTTGTAAGCCTGCATGTAGAGGCCCTTTTCACAGTGAATCTTTAAGCACTGATAAGTTTTTTTTACGTTGTCACTTCACCTCAGCGTGAAATCTACTGTTAACCTGTTGCTTTCCCCTCCAAACAAACTCTCAGCAGGTACCGGGGTTAAGATGGCTTTCGGTATCAAGTGCAGGTTGTAACTAAAAGGAAGAGATGATTTCTGAGGAGCTGCAGTGGGTCTGACTTTTATGAATGTGAGGTAGGTGGATGGGGGGAGAAGGTGCAAGACAGAGAGAGACAGAAGAGGGTGGTGGTGGGTGATATCTATGTTTAGCAGATCCAAAAAGCAAGGAGAGCACTGTTTCTGCACCTTCATTTCACAACATTTTCTGTGCAATATGTTCTCTGTGAAGCTAATATGAATGGCACAGCGGTGAAATATTAAACCATGGGAAAGCACGGTCGGCTGATGGCTCACTCCGAGCTCCCAGCTCAGGGTCAAACTCTTCATAAATTCAACCCTTTTTCGTCATTCTCATTACAAAGAAGGTCTCCTTTTTCCATTAAAGAAAAATACATTTGGTGACTACCTGCTATGTGAAGTGAGGAAATGAGTAATATGTGATGCAGCGGTCGAATAAGAGCTCATTGCAGCCCCGAAACATATATTACCATCCATGATGTGACATTAAGACATGCCGTGAGCAGAATTTATGCAACCGCATGGGTTATGTCAGGCTGAGTTTGAATTTTAACTCATGCAGTTTAATATATATGTTCTCCTGACAAAAACCTGATGTAACGGCACTCTCCCGCATAATCAACCCAGCTGCAAAAAATTAGAGGGGAAAAAAAAATATGTTTAACACGCACACACACACTATGGTAAGTGCATACATGCTCCCGCACATCCCATACTCACCTAGACAATTGTGCCCATCATGTGCCAAGCGGAAGCCATCATAGCATGTGCATCTGTAATTTCCTGGGATGTTAATGCACTCGTGGACACAGCCGCCGTTGTATTCAGTTGCACACTCGTCGACATCTGCAGAGAGAGGGAGGATACGTGAGGATGAGAGCAGGTCCTTCAGCAACTTGAAACAATTAAGATCAAGTTAGGACTTCAGGATATACAGGAACAGTCTTAAACAGAAAAGCTTGAGATTTTAGAAAATATGCTTGTGCGTTTTTAGCAAAAGCTGGATGAAAAGATAGATAGCACCTCTGAAGCTCACAGATGAACGTGTGTGTTTAATCCATACTAAAAGTCAGTAGTATAAAAACAAGGGTTTTAAATCTGAGGGTTTTACAGGAAGACTGTTTCTTGAGGCACAGCTCCCAGTCAAATAAATAGTTTCATACAATCCCTTTTAACCTCTTCTGCATGTTTTTTTTTGTATGGATTCACTAAGATATGTCTTAATTACCCAGCTTTAGACATGGGGATAGGAGGATTTTTTACCTTCCCCCTGCGCTCAATCTTGATGCCAAGCTAACCTAACCAGATGTTTGCTGCAGCCTCATATTTGCCATAAACTCTTGAGGGTGGTATTGATATTCTCATCTTACTCTCGACAAAGAGTGAATTAATGCATTTCACAAAATGTCAAACTATTCCATTAAAATCTGAGCACCATTGAGGCATTCAGTACAATTTTAGAAACATGAAATGGTTTGTTTTGTTCCATCTCTACATCCATAAGAGCAGTTAAGAAGTAAACAGGGATGGGGAAACAGCTGTGCTAATTAGTAGGTTCAGCTGTTACTGATGTAACTTGTTTTGTTTTTAAAGCATAATACAAACAGCCAAGATTTTATTCCATATTTATACTATCCTAAATTTTGACCAGTTTTATGCCAAGCATTGCTTTTTCCTTTTGAAATTGTAATGTTGGCAGGATGTTAAGCCATGTGAAATAGCACTTTGTTCACTATGGGCACCTTTCTACTGTTAATGCAGATAATAAAGTCAATGCTGAATACATAATAATTTATATGAAATCCATTCCTGGGCAGAACGGAAATAAAATTGCTGCAGAATATTAAACTACTTCATACTACATATGTCATCAGAAATGAATTTCCACTAAATTAGTCCTGACATTACAGACCGACTGGAAGCCAGTTCTTAATAAAAGGCAAATACCGGTCACCAGACAGATGAATCAATCTAACTTTATAGTTCATCAGCCCCGGTAGCTAAAACTAAAGAAATGCAAACGCATACGTGAAAGAGCCCAGGCAGAAAGACTGCGGATTGATATGACAGCACTGAGTGAAGTTGTCTGTTGCGGTTATGATGATGGCTGATGGGCCCACGCTGAGGAGACCCAGACAAGGTGGATTGAGAACACACTGCACTTCCACTCAGCACTTACTGGCCCATTTAGGGCCGATGATCCCGGTTGTTCAGCTTCTCTTTGAGGCCGCCTCACTCAGGGGCTTAATTGGACTTGACAGCAGAGGGATGGGACTGCAACAAAGAAACACTCTGCGGCTCCCCCATCTCTCAACCCCCCCCCCCCACACACACACACACATCTCTGTCATTCCCCCAATCACAGCACACAGTCAGCCATCACTTTCCTACTCCACTTTGAACCTGAAACAGCCGGCACACATTGATGCAAACCCATTCTCCTCCAGTGGCTCTGAATTTGTTTTTATTCAATGCTTGTCACGTCCTGGGACTGTTAGTCATCTCTAAAGCTTAGTCCTTTTATATCCACTAGATGTGCTTTTAGTCAAACTTATACGCGCTTCGAAAAATTCAGTTCAGTCTCAGCCTGAAATGTATTAAATTACGATGTCAGAATAACAATGAACTGAAAAAATCTAATAGCATATGAAGAACATTATATCAGACTTTTTCAGAGATAGAAGGTCCTGAGTTAATTCTATTGTCAGTCCTATTGTTTGAACTAAGTCATAAAAGCTGAGAATATAAAATATGTTTTAAATAAGCCACCACCACCCTCCCCCACAAAAAAATCACATCATTCATTTGTGAAGCGTTAGTAGAAAACAATAAACCAATAATTATAGAAGCCAATATAAAAAAGTAATATGGAACAGGAGAAATGAATTAAAACCAAAACCATAAAGTCATTAAAATGAAAACAAATTAAAAGTGACATTATAAAAAGAAAATCAATTGACCTTCAAATGTCCTGTAAGCACGTGTTCCAGGTGATGATTTCTTTTTATATTTTTCCAGTCGAAGCGCCACAGAAAAACCTCACAAATCATAAAGACCTGAGCGGCGGAGGACAAATCAGGATGCTCCCATTTGATGATAACATCAAGCTTCAACTTATGCAGGCAGATCTTGGCAACAGCTACGGGTAACACTGAACAAAGCTTTTAGATCAATCACTGAAGCTTAAAAAGTCTGTGCAGACATGAAGGATGGAGAAACATGAGAGATCTTCACAGCTTGGAACCATAAATGCTCCACGCTTTCTTTTTTTACCCTCTTTTAACACAAATAGGTGCGCACTGAAATTTTTTGTGCTCGAGTACAGTCAGAACGCACACTCCTCCAACCTTACCGCCAGTTCCTTAAACACTTTTGCATTTCTTCCTCATTTTATCAGTATGACTTTTGAATTGTTTATAACAAGTATATCAGCCTTGAGGAGACATCAGCTAACCTTCAGCCCAATGGAAACCAAACCTGGCACATACAATAGATTCAATAAAGCGAACTTTTTATAACCCGCAGGCTGAAGGCCATGAAAAACACTTGGTCGAGAAAATGAAAGAATAATAGTAGTAAGGGAAAAAAAATGACATTGTGAAATATGGTTTTGTAATAATACTAATAAAAATTGTGGGATATAATGATCCGGCTTTGGGCACGTTGAAAAAGGCTAGAAAAACAGACTCGTGTCTGACAGTCTACACGGCCTGCCTCTGGCTATAGGAAATATCCCTGCCTGCTTGGCAGGGCCTCTGACTGCCGTTTCAGCCGCTATCTTAATTCTCTCCTCTAACATGTGCAGGAAATTTACTGCTTCATTTCATCTTGTCACAAAGGAGCACTGTGCACCTGGCTTTCCCCCTTCCTCTGTCCGCCGCTCGCTCCCTCATCTATCCGCCCTCTTCAGGAGCATCTAATGAGCGATGTTGAGCGAGACAAAAACTCTTCATCAAGCCTCGTCGCCGGCCCGGAGACTTAACGTTCGGAGAGATACGGCGAATCAGCGTGACTGCTGTGGCTTTTACTTCAGCGTGCTGTAAAATCCATGCCCATGAGTCAAAAGTTTGTGCCCCCAACCACAGGTGAAATCAAGCGCATTAATTCGGTCACACATTTACCTTCACAATGTTTGCCATCCCCTTTATAGCCGGACTTGCAGATACATTTGTATGACTTCAGGGTGTTCTGGCAGATGGCATCGATGCTGCAGTTGTCAAGCGCCTCTGCACACTCGTCCACATCTAGACAGGAGGAAAGGGGGGGGGGGTTAGTTGCTGCAGAAAACAAAACTGTCTTGATGCTGGTGTGTCCAGCACAGCATGTATAATAATCTTGAATGTTCTTCAATAAAGCCTTCTAAATACCACTGCATATTGATATCAGTAAAAAACTGACACAGTCCACATAGAAAAGGTCTATTTTCATTCCAGCTCAAAAATTCACTACTTCGGTTGGACCCTCATCACACATTTACAAAAATGCTGCGCTGTAATGACTTGAATGATCACCTGGACATTTGACTCTCAGAAAAGGGTCGTGTATATTTGAAAAGCAAAAAACTTATGAGAGATATGTAGGAGCCTGAATAACACATGAAGGGAAAAAATATTAAAACAATTAAAAAGGTATTTATGTTCCCCTCTTTCTAAAGGAACCATAAATATTGAATTTCATGGCTATCCATGCAATTTTGATTGAGGCATTTAAATAAAACAAGAAATGTTAATCCTGGTGTGGATTATTACAGAGTATTTCATCAAATACTTTCAGTCTGAAGCAAAGTGGAAAACCGACCAAAAGACTGTCAGACATCATGATCCTTTAAAGCCACGTTGTCACCATGGCTAAAAATCAAACCAATAAAACTGTGAAAAATGCCTTTTCACTAGCAGCATTCACCAGATTTCAGATTTCAAATGCCGTGTGCAAATTTCAAACCACAGACTACAACAAAATTTCGAGCACTTAACTAGCTCTCCTCACCCTAGCAGAGATTAAAGAGCTCAGTGTAAAAGGTAACTGTTGTGTACCTGCCTGACAGACCTTTAATTATAAAAGTAGAGAATGTGAAAAGATAAGAATGGAAATGGATTTAACCAGAAGTATCATCAGGTTTGCCTCATGGAGCCCCTAATCCCACCAAATCCCAGTTAACTAGCCCAGGTGTTTAGGATTACCCCCTGCACACAGGGGAAGGGCAGCTTAACAAGGTTTACATAGCTTCCAGTATCCACTCTTATCACAAACCCTCCACAGGAGCCGGCTGATCCCGCTGGGAAATGACCCGCAACCCAAACCCCTGAGCTTTTATTGACTATATCTGCCTGTTCCTGAAGGACATGAAGTCTTGCTGTGGAGAGGAGGACAATGACAGTGCAGCACTTACAAACGTCTGTGGAAAATTTGCATCACCAAACCGAATCTAATACAGCCATTACAACAACTTCAGGCAAACTTAGTGGAAACATCACAATAGCTGTTTATTAATGCTGGTATTACTCCAGGAAGAAGAACACAAAGCTGCAGGGTCGGATTGTTACGCGTGCCCATCCCGCTCATGATGGCGAGTTTAACAATTGACTAAAAAGTTTGCAGATGTTTCGCTGATACTTGATGACTGTGTGAAAGCCATTAAGTCTCTCAATCGAGGAAGACTGGCAGCCTGTGCAGCCATGCCATTGGCTCTTTGTGGTGCCTTGAGCTAAATCCTAACATTTGCATTCTGCAACGTACTCACAATGACAATAGAGAGCTGAAGGGAAACTGGAACTTTGAGTTGTGTCCCAGAAGTAATTCAGTCTCTTTGAAACTTGTAATAAAGCTAAAATTTGAGATTTGGGACAAAGCATTGCCAAACAGTGTGTGATAACTCAGCAGTAATGTCAGTCCTGATCATTCACTATTTCTTTTTTAGCAGGCTTTACCGAAAAGCATTTTCCATAAGCCCTTTACCAGTGAAGGGTAAAACGTCACAGCTTAACAAAAGAGGCAAGTATAGGCCATGCGGGTCCCTAAATAAACATTTTAGACAGAAGATATTTGAATATTGTGTTGTGACTATGGACGCAACTAAATTACCCAATGATTTAATTACCGAGTGGATGCCAATTTTTCTTAGAACATGGAATGAACACACCAAACATGCCATTTCAAAAAGATGGATGAAAGAAATTGAGTGAGAAATTACTATAATTGATAGAAGCCGGTGGAATAGAGGTCAGCCCGGATATATGCTGAAACACTGGACTGAGCCTGTTGGTATAAACCTGCCACCACCCCTTCCACTTCCAGTGTATTTCCATTCTTAAAATCCCAACTCTAAAGGAAACAACAACCACCTCGAGCACCCTGCCATTTACACCTACACACTGGAAATGGCAGGTTTTGATGAAAATTTAAGTCGTGCAAGCACACCTTCAACAAACTGTTTTTTGTTGTGCTTTCTTTCAGCAGTGAACTAACATTCTGCTATAGGGGCAATAAACACTGGCTTGTCCCCATTTCTTTAAACCAATCACAATCATCTAGAGTGGCTTTTAAACCCTGTGTGCATCAACGGTGCTCCTGCAAAATACTGTCAGGAGGCACCTTGAAGGAATGTTTGCATGTGGGGAGGTGAGAACTATCATTAAAATTGCTAAATCGCTGAAACACACAGATAGTGGGAGGGAAGGAAAATGCCACATGAAACATGCAGCCAATGGCAAACTTATACCTACAGTCTACATCCGACGAGTCAGACAAGGTTTTGTGTGTAGTATTTCAGTTTGTGTGCAACATTCAATGAGGAATAATGGCACCTGGGAACGAGTTGTGGCTTATTCCTTGCTAAGTTTCCACTAAGCCATTTAGTAATGCAGGAGCTCCCCCAGCCCTCTATTGATTTATATTATGTGAGAAAAATAAGAATTCAATGTGAGGAGCAGCCTGGGTCTTTTTCCCGACAGTCTGTCTTCCAGGATAAGAGCAAGAGAGGCCGTGTGAGGAAGCGTTTTTCAATAGAGGAAGTATTAATCACAACAAAATATCTGTCTTATTGTCAGGTTTCTTTGTGCCAAGTCTCTGTGGTAATTAATATTCATTATGACAGAAACTCAAAGAATCCCCCATTTCATCTTGTTATTAATGTTTCCATCTGGAGCATCAATTCACTTTATCTTTCCAGTCTGCAAGGTTGTCAACCCTCCTGCTCGCAGCTTTGAGCCTCACACAAACACACACTCCTTTGGCTCACACAGTCACATTTTTCAAACATGCCGAGAGTCGGAAGCTGCATTTATGATTCAAAGATTTACAGCATCAGCTGTAAGTTTAATCTGTATAGCTGTGATATTTTCTTTCCCCGAACGGAGAAACATGGACTGTATATGTTGCAGAAAAACTGTCAGTTATCTATATTTTCACCACAATTCTTGTTTTCATAAGTCACATTTGCATCTCAAAACAGGTTGATGCTGTTATTGCTTCAGGCAATTGATGAACGCAGACGTGCAGTGCTCGATGTTGGGTTGTAAACATCTCTAATGTTAAGTAAGTGCCACGTTATGACACATAATAACATCAGTGAAGTTTTAAATGATGACAGAGAGCAGCAGCAGTGCTATGCATTTCAGGTTTTAGAACAAAACAAAACAGGCTCTGTGTTTGGTGAAACCACCTAAACCGGTGACATTATGTAACGAACTGTGCAAAACCTTCCCCCGTCCTCAAAAATTTCCTACCAGCCAATCAACGACAGCTGGCAAAGCTGCACTACAACTGCATCTTTGTACAAACACTACTTGTAGCTTTTAACCTCTGTAGTATGGCACATGTACAGCACAGGCCAATGCTTCCCTAACAATGAATACCAACATGTGAAAAATAAGTGCAAACTGTTTGCCTGCAGAGAAAAACCTATTTACTGAAATCCAGAAATAAACTGGGACGCAAAGAGATGAATAATGAACACCAATGTCAAACGAACACATGAGACATTCCACATTCCTATCGCCTTTGGTGCGAGCTCCCCAAATTGAAATAAATACAAATTAAGAAATCCTGGCCCACAAATTACAATCATCCTTGTCTGTCAGAGCATTGTTTAAAAAATCCGCCCATGAAAGTTACTGGGAGTCTTCCAATGGACACATGGACAACAAAAGCTAAACAGGCTGGTCTTGTCAGAAACCCAAACTGCCTTTGCCATGGAAATAAACATGTCAGAATCAATACATCCTTCGGTTCAGTCCAGAGGACACTCCTCTGAAGGCTAAAGGAAAAAAAACGCAACGTTTTCAGTAATGCTGCCCTGGTAATTGACTCATGCCCAAGATGAAAAGATTGTTTTTCATTGAGAGGTCCTTTCATTCTTTTGTGCTGAGGAATCACAGTTGTTGGGAACAAGTTAAGGCAGTGGAGGATGAAGCCGGCGCTTCGAGACAAGGATGAATAAACAAAGTCAAAACAAGAAAACCAAAGAAGAAAGAGATGTTAGGCAATGCTCAGATGTTTAAACAGTTTCCTCCGGGGAATGTGTCATTTTGAATATTGCTGCTGCTGCTGTATCTCTCCTCCGGTTCATGCACTTGAGCATATTAAAGCCACAAATAGCTTGAGTCTGTGTTTAAACCCACGGAAATTCTTGGAATATTGTATTCAATGATTTTGTTGGCTGAAACCGAGTCGCACAATAGTGGAGCATGTTTTCTTTCTCTCCTGAAACCAATTTACTTCATGCTCCATTGTACGCTCAATAAAACTTTAAAGTTTGCAGTGTGTCAACCGTCTAAATCTCTCAATGAGCTGTTGCATGTTCTTGACCGAGCAAAGCAAACTTTTCATTTCTGGAGGGAGGTGGGAGGAGGTTTGCGGACCTAGGTGGGCATATAAATGGGATTGACTTTAATTGTATTAAATTTACTGGATAAAACATCCTTAAATGCTCAGAGGGGATGAGCAGAAAAGTTACTCTGGAAATCCATTAGCCCATTTATTCCAAAGCAGCCCCAACGTGAGGGTCTGAGCTGCCGGATAAAGGCCGCTGGCCGTGGAGGTGAGACCTTGTCGGAGGTGCTTTCCTCCCTGATTAATGGGAAGGGCCCGGGATAAGCAGTGTATTTAGCTGGGCCAGCTCGAGGGGGTGCTAGCAGGAAAAAGACTGAGAGGGGAGAGCGCGAGCGTGTGGGAGAACTGTAGGCCTGAAGGTGTGTAGTTCAAACATGGGGTAATGTTTACTTTTAGTGTTGAGACCCTGGGTGTTTGCTTTACCCCAGTGCCCCCCCACCCCACCCCTTCCCAACCATCACCTTTCCTTCAGATACAGAAATAGATTGAGTGGAGCTGGGACACCCATAGGTGTAGCTTTACTCACATTGCCTGCAGCCAACTCCGAAATCATAGTCAAAAATATGGAGCAAATGATGCATTCAGTCAGCCAGAGCAATAAAAATATTTTCAGCTGTTTCCTGACAGAACAACTGGGAGCAACATTTAAACATTAGTGGCTTTGCGTTTGAGACAAAACATTCTTCCCTGACAAAAGGCATTTTCAGAGGAAATCCTTCATGTTCATGAGCCCCTTGTGGCAGAGGAGGAGGGTGCTGGGTTCAAACCCATAAAAAGGTGTTCTTCGGATCACAGTGTTTGTTATACCATGCATAATTACAAAGGAACAAGTATTGTAATTATCCATCTTAGAACCACACTTACACTGTACTTAGGGTTGCGGTGGAGCAGGATGGGGTTAAGGTCAGGATAATTACTTTAGGTAAAGAGCAACAGAGTCTAAAAGGCTTTACTGTAACTCTTCCTTTGTCTATTTGTTGTAAATGGTTTTTCTGGTTTTTACTCAAAAAAAGATCCATTGGCCAGTTAAAAATTCTCCAAATCACATTTACCCAATCCAGTCCCAGTGTGTGAGAGCTGGGGGCTTTCAGCTTTCCACATCACACTTGTGATGTGACAAAATCCCACCTGTTCATACACATCGCAAACTCTGAATTCATGCAGGCGCAGAGAAATTTTTCCACTTCAGCAGACGAGTGTGAAAACATCCTGCACTTTACACGTCTAATGACAACCAACAGAAGCAACAATAAGCAAAACACATCACATTCACAGTTTTAAGGTCGGGTCTCACTAATGCAACGTGATGCCAGTCTTTCCTCTAATCTGGGGGCTTGAGAGGAAGTGAGGACGGTGGGGAGTTTGTGGGGAGGACAGGAACTATGGCTGGTTGTCGCAACATTATCACAGCACACTGTGAAAAGTTGTGCAGGGCATGAGACCAGCCCCCCCCCCAAAAAAAAGAGTGGTTTTGATGAAATGCAGACGTCAACATTAACACAAAATTTAGCATCTCACCCCCGCCCCACCCCCTCCTGCCCAGATCCCCCTCAGCTAATGAAGGGACACTCTGTTGGCTGTCCGGCAAGGCTCTAAAAAGTTGTGAATAAAAATATCAACTGCTTCCATTCGGGATATTTACACTCATCCTTCACACACTCTTAATGTTTAGGAATCATGACCACTGACTGATCCTGTGCTTTCAAAAACTGTGATCGCAACTTCAAAACCCTGGGTCCCTCCCTGCTTATGTCCACCAACCATGACGCCTCAGAAGAATCCGAGGGCCACGGCAAAACGAGCAGGAAGATGCAAGCTGAGCTTCAGAAGGGCAACGCTATGTTAACATGGTGAAAGACAACTGTCAAATCTAAACCTTTACCTTATTTGTACCAACCCATACTTTCCTCTTCAGTACCAACGTCTACTCATTGTCTACTTAGTTCTATGAAATGACTGCACTTTGTCATCTCCACCAATTTTACGCATCAACTTCAGTTTACTTGGCATAAGGGTTGCCACACAGTCCATCAAAACAGTTGCATAACGTCCTGGAGGGAGTTTTCCAAAATGTGGGGGGGAATGAACCCTGATTATGTCATAGTGATGTTATCAGAGTTGTCTTGGCTCGGGCTGAAGAAACCTTTAACAGAAATCCTGTGTTACAGACCTGGAGCCGTGGGGTCTGAATGAAGTAGTCATTTAGGAGGCAAAGAGGGTTGAATGAAAAGATGCTACTAAACTGCATTTCGGGCATTGTGGGATTCAGCGTTTTTCAAGTTTGATCAAACATAGGCTGCAAGAATTTGTTTCTTTCGAGTCCCGTAAATTTGTAAAATTTTAAATTGATAGAATTTGAAAAATACTTTTTTCCCTCTTTACTTTCTAAATAATAATCCTTTGGTCTTCATTACTACAGCTCTCTTTAAACCTGTGCTAATTAGTTTGTGTGCTTGTTTCGTCAAATAAGATTTTCTCTAAAAGGCACAATAAAGTTTCCATATGGTCATTCATTCATTGTTTCATTTTAACCAAAACCAGTGCCCAACTGTTGTCTACTCAACCAAATTTTTTTTGAATAAGAGTCACTAACCTAGTTCAATCTAAATATTTTTACCTTTTTAATGTATAGTTAGTCATAAGTGGAAACTATGGGTTTGACCCTGTAACATTTATTTTGTTTTGCAAAGCTTCCATGGTTTTTTTCAGCTTCTTCAGCCAACAATAATATCACACTCCTTCATTCTTTAAAATTTTGACAACTCTGCTTCTGTATTACGCAAACACTGATATATAATGGACGTGTGTTTGGGACGTCATTGTTACAACAGCTTGAGCCAACACATACAAGATCTTTGCATCTACTTCTTCAATCTGTCAACACCTTTGTGAGCCTTTTACAGTGTGTGTGTGTGTGTGTGTGTGTGTGTGTGTGTGTGTGTGTGCTCTCTCCAACAACCCAGGACAAGACAGCGACGAGCCGGGAGACCGCAGAGTGAGGAGCAAGCGGACCCACCTTGTGTCATTTATAAAACATCTCAAGAAGGAGCCCAGGCTCGGTGAATAAATAATGGCCATTCTCTGTGATTTTGATCATAGACCGAGCATCTGGTGTTGTGCCTTTTCCCTTTAGCATGTGTGGCCTTAATAGACTATGACTCACAGACCTCCGGACCACCTCCAGAAGGAAAACACTTATTACTGTAATTAAGTGAATCATAGAGTAATACCAAGAGAACAGAGAGAGCCTGACATGACACACTCTGTGTCTGACATCTAATACATACCATGCTGAATTATTGAGCACAACTTGTAAACATTTCCCATTAGGGGCCGAGTGACACGAAATGCATTTGTACCTCTCAGGAGATTTTTCACCCGTCCTGGCATGTGTCCTTCACTGTTAATGACTTCTTGGCCTCCTGCAGCATATTTTATAAGCGGGAAGGGTGGCACTTAGTCCAGCTGTATACCTTATATTTATACAACCAGAGCTAACTGACATGACACTCTCCCCTCTGCACACAGCAATTACATTCATTGGTGGTTGCTTTAGCCAGATACAGTACCAACTATAAAGATGGCAAACGTAGCAATTACAGCACAAGTGTGATATTTTTAGATGTTTCCTGTCAAACTGAGGTATAAAGTCAATGGTTCTCTGTGTAAGCTGTGAAGCAGGCATTAACTACTAAAGCTCAGCAATGTGAAGTTCAGTGGGCTGTAGCCCACTGGATGAATGTATGCTTCATTTAAATGCTGAGAGACAGCACAATCACTTCAGGCAAACATTTCACTTAAAAAGACATCTCGAGCGTTTAATGGCCTCTCAATCATTGTTTGTGCTGTACATCAACCACAGGACCGCGCGAGGGGACGCCATAGAAGAAAATATAAACTCTGAAGAGCTTTTCACCCTCGTACACAGGAGGCAAAAACGCATGGGCTTAATATGGAGCGATTGATTTTCCAAAGTAAACACAAGATAATCTGATGCAAAATTGATTGTGGCAGGCAATGTGTGCTCCTCCAAAACATTTACAAATATTTGCATGACGGCCAATGTGAGTGAAACAACAGCCAACTGTTGGATATAGGCCTGCTACTAACAATTATTTTCTTAACCGAGTAATGTATCTATTGTTTCATTTCTCATTTCACTGTCAATTAACATCATATATGACACAAAAAAGCATTAATTTTCTTGAATAGCAGTGATTTAATAGTTGTTTTGACTATGCCATTATGATTATTGCGAGTATGACTCTTCTTATTATTGTCATTACTGAAAACTAAAATAAATATTTTGCACTCACGGTGAACATTGTGCCATCTTCACTCCCCAAATTGTCGGTAGCCTGACAATTTTGCCCACAAACTTGGTTGTGTATCTTCACTTGAATTACAGGCTAAATTCAAAGTGTACCCTGCAGTTAATCGCTGCAGAACCATGTCATGTCTGGCAACTCTAAAAAGGCTTCTATAATTACAGAAATATAATTGTAGTGACTTTTTTTATTATGAAAAAAAAAGACTTTTTAAAGACTAAGGCAAACGCTGCTACTCTCACATTTCCACCAACAGATGGATCCTATCAAATTTGAAATTCCATTTTCCCCAGATACACATGTCCTCATCTGTATAAAAGAAATATAAAACAATGCATTCTAAGAAAATTGATTTTATACATAAACAGATGTGTTTTTTGCCTTCCAATACTTCAGAAACCAGGGCAACAGGAGTACCTAATGTAAACCTGTGAATGTCATGTCAACCAATACCACAGTATATCAGGTTCTGTATTCATCACAGAAAATTTTCCAAAAAGTTCATTCCTCATCAACCAAATTATTGATAATCAATCAGGTCGTTTTGTGGAGAAAATAAAGAAAATCCTGTGGTTCTGATTCCACAAACTAGAACATTTTCTTGGTTTCCTTGTTTTCAGTGATAGTAAAACGAGCATCTTTGGGTTTTAGACTTTTGGTCAGATAAAGGCATTTGGATGTGGCCTCTGGGAACCCATGCTTTTTTCCTATCTGCTGGCATTTCAATAGAAAATAAGAAAATAATCATCCGAGTAGTTGATGATGCAAATAATTAGTTCCAGCCTATAAACTCTTATATTATGGATAGTTGTAGGAACTTAAAACAAAAGAGGCATGAACAACAAGTACTTGCCATTAATCAGAATGATAAGCTATTACAGTGTGCAATAAATATATAACTGGAGTTCAGCAGAGGTGATTAAACACTGCAGAGGTCATGTGGTTTTTCCCATGCCTCTGTCCATTGAGGAAGTCTCAAATTCATCAGTGAAGTCATCCTTCTTTCTACCCAGAATGCATTGGCCAGAACCCATCACATAAATAACTAGCCATTTTTTTTCATTTTTTTTTCATCTGGATTCCTTGATGTATTGGGTTGGATTTTTCCATTACTAAGCAGAATAGGAGCATTTCCTTTCACTTCCAGCAGTCTCTAAAGCTGGCGCTCACCATCAGGAATGTAAACACACACAGTCTGTAAACAAGGCTCTCTCTGACCCCCAACCCCCCTCCGACAACGCTGACCACCGCAGACCAGCCTAATGATGTCCCTCACTGACCCCCCCTCACCCGCCCACCCATCCCCGAATTCTCAAAGAGAGACGCAGCCCCATTATTCAGCCAAGAGGTCACAGGAGGGAGCGGGGAAGAGGGCGAAAGAGGAGGAATGATGGTGTAGAATCAGTCAAGGGCCTAAGAAAGTGCAGAGACTCTGATGACAGTCCCACTGATATTTCCCCCTGAATCACACTATCCCCAATCAGTGAGTAATGGAACAGAAAAAACAAATGTGGGCTCTGTGGTTGGGGGGGTTAGAGGATTAATGATCTAAAAGCCACTGCAGCTGGCTGAGGGACAGCACTGAGGTTCCTCAGCAAGCCATCAACACTCGTGAAGGGGGGGGGCTCTAGAGGTGAGTTTAAGACTGTGGGGTCAGAGTGCCGTCGACACCGACTCCATCCTCCCCCGAAACCAACAGGGATGTTGTCAGCACAGTGCCGCATCTGCACAGAGAACAAAGACCACTGACAGGGTGAGAGGGGAAAAGGAGGAAGAGATGGAAGCAGGAGAGTTTTCTAATTTTAACCACAATGCCACAGTTGAGAAAAGCATCACAGGCCTCATTTGGAACATATTGTTCACATTAAAGCCCTGTTAAATAAACAAGCTCCATGCAAGCTCTGCTCTCTTTTCTCCTGAGTGCGAGGGTTCGAATGTTGCACACTAGTGCACACAAAGCAGTCTGTCCTAGGAAAAGTTTGGGTGATTCAAATTACATTTTTTCCCCCCACCATCCCTCTGTTGCACCACCTGAAATCCACCGCTTTGTCAGCCCTGCAACCATAGTAAATGAGGTGACAAATAGCGGTCACAAGGGCCTCGCTACTTGCTGATAAAGGGAGTTTCTGCTTGAGGAAGGGAGAAAAGGTACCACGACAGAGGGATCTCAACAGCTGATGAGGTCCCCTGGGGAGCAATGGGGAATCTGCAGTGTCCACATGTTATGGGTTTTGTTTGGCTGCGACCAACATTTGTACCACATTTAAAATCTGTAAGCCATGGTTCAAATTCAGCGTATGATGAAGAAAAAGCAGAGGCGATGATCAAAGCCTACAAATACACACCAACTTCTTCCAGGAGAGTTCAAAAGATTGACATTTTGAGTAGCACTATTTTCCATCAGAGAGTTAGATGAGAAGCTTGATAGCGCTCTCACACCTGGCCATTAGATGTTTAGGAATCAGTTAGCTTAGCCTAGCTCTGTACAGAGACTGGAAACAGGGTGAAACAGCTAGTCTGGCTCTGTCCAAAAGTAACAAAATCCACCTGCAAAGCTCCTCTAAGGCTCACAAGCTAACATGTTACATCTTGTGTGTTCAATCCATACAAAACCCAAAGAGTAAAAACAAGATTGTGGGGTCTTACAGGGGTTTAAGTGACTGTTCAGGAGTTGGCGCACAGCTCCCAGTGAAAAAAGGGGTTCTAAACATAAACACTTTGAAAACCACAAATTGTCACTTTTGCTGTTTTGCATTTTTTTTTGTCCCAATGAAACAACTGAAATATGACTTAATTACTGAGCTTTAGACATGCTAGTAGGTGAATGTTGGGCTCTTCCCCTTGTATTCAGTCTTAATGCTAAGCTAAGCTAACCAGAGGCTTTCTGTATGCTTCATCAGGTATGAGAGTGATCTTGATCTAACTCTCTCTAAAAAAAAAAAAAGACATTTCCCAAAATGTCAAACTATTCCATTAAAATCTGAGCAGGGTTAGGCCCTTTAGTTCACTAACAGAGAGACTGAATGATGTGTTCTGTTCCATCTCTACTTCCATAACGGACTGGACGACAACTGTGGTAATGAGTAGGTTTACCTGTGCTATACCCAAGTTAGCTTACCGACTTGGGTATATGCAAGAGTTTCACTAATATTATTATATCATAATATCCCCATATTGACCACTTTTATGCCACTTTTATTTCTTTTCCCCTTGGAATTTTCTTGTTGGTAGGATCTGAAACAGCACTTTGACCAGTATGTGCTCGTTTCTAAACGTGACACAGAACATGGAGTCAGTGAAATCTTTAAAAGGTGCTGCCAGCCCCTTTAAACTTCACTGAGTAACTCGTTACAACTTGTTTGTTTAATCCGTACAAAGTACAAAGCGTGAAAACGACATGTCAGAGGTTTATGTCAGACTATTTCTTGGCTTTGAGCTGTTGCCAGGGAACCAGCAAAGAGCTAAGGAAATTACTGGTTTGATTAAACAAACAAAATATAACATGTTAATTAGTGAGCTTTAGAGGTACTGGAAGGTGGATTGTGTCACCATATGGCAGAGCCATAGTTAAACCAGCTGCTGGTTGTAGCCTTGCATTGAAAAAACAGATATAAATCTCAAAAATCAATCTCATCCAGCTCTCCACCAGAAAGGTAATAAGTTTGTTTCACAAAAAGTTGAACTACCCCTTTACATTAGTGCTGGCAACATTTTTTTATGTGATGCTGATAAATTCTTACTTTCCTGAATGGAAATGTTGCAGTAAAACTTCATCCCATACCCTGCAAAAGAGTACTATGATAACTTCTTAACAAAGAAAATCTGTTTTGGCAAATACGCAGGGAAAATTACTGGGGGGAAATAGATTGTTTAAAAGTTAATCATTTGGAGAGTGTACTTTTTGAAATTCTTGTTCTTGAGACCTTGAGAGGGGAATTGGGGCCTTTTTTTAAGCCAGAATCTTTGACACTCTGCTGCAGAGAGGAAAATGTCTTGGTTTTTACATTCCAGCGGTCAGGACGAAAGTGAGCAACTGTCCAGAGAGCATAGGCCCTCTGAATCGCCTCGGGTCACAGCTCGTGCCAGGCGGCCTCGACTTTACATGTGCCTGTAAACATGGTGCTCAATCTGTATGTAGCTGCAGCCCGCCCACCCTAAAACTGAACTAAAGTGTTTGTATAAAGCTGGGGCTTGGCCACACTTAAGCCCTGGAATTAGAAGAACCAGGCACAATAAGCCAGGCTCGTCCTTCCGCGTCTTTAATGGAGCCTCATACTGGGATGTGAAAGCGCTTCTGCCTGCTAAGTGCAAACATTAATATCCAGTTGAAAATCACTCATCACAGTCCTCCACACTCACTTGCCCTCACAACACACCCACAGATCAAAGTCATCTTTGTGATTCATACCGCATTGCTCTTGGACAGAATTGTTATCAAGTGTTTTCACCACTCAAGTAATGCCAAGATAATAATCTCTTCTCTCTCGGCTGCTCTGTAACAACATGTACAGTGGGGTACTGGAGCACCACTTGTCTGGCAGACGCTTCGCTGAGTGTGTCTGCTGAGTGGTAAAGTGAAGCTGGATTGATCCCCCTCCACCCACTCATCAGCGAGTGACCGAGGGCTACCCCGAGGCTCGACCCGCACTCAAACGCTCTGATGGTAACGAGAACACAACCATCCGACGCTGAACGCCTGCTGCGGAGAGGGGAAAAGACAGACTGAGACGAGCACGGCTCCAAACGCAGGAGGGTGTTCTTCTGTGTCAGAAAAAAAGACATTTACAGGTTAGGAGCTCATCTGCTTTAATTGGACGTATGCAGATTGAAGTAGATAAGCCAATGAGTGATTCAAACCGCAGTGTCCTGATCCACAATGTCCTTCTCAAAGTCACAGAGGTTCCTGATGACGACAGAAGTCATCTTTTTTCCTGGTTGACCTGAATACATCTTCCATTCGCCTGCTGTTAAAAATTACTTACAAAAAAATTGTGCTCCGTCACCTTGGCAGACACACGGGGACTTTTGGGTTTGCTCGTTTTAAAAAGGCACATCCAGTCTCTGAGGGGATAAGTGAAGCAGTTCAACAAATACGACTGCAGGAGGTTGTCAGGATTCAGGGGCATCGCAGACACCCCACAGCCTGAGAAACGAGAGTGAAGGTGATGAAAGCGGTGTCAAAATGTTAAAGTGAGATCACTGGCCATTTTCACTGAAGATAGCGTCTCTGCCTGCCTGCCCCCTTTTTTTAACCTCTCCTTCTTTCTACTAAACAGCAAACGCTTGTAAGTTCAAGGCCAAAGGGATAGGCAGGGAAAAAAATCCCCATTTAAATGCTCCTTTTATGTGGCTGCACATACATTTTCAAAAAACTGTCCAAATTACCACAGGCACAGCACATACACTCTCTCCCAATTATGTACACACATACAATGACACTTGCATGCTTACACAGACCTGCAGCATATCCAGCCCTCTATCAAGTAACAAAAGTGGGCTGGACGGGATTGGAGAAAGCAGTGAAGGGGGTTCGAGGGGAGCCATGCACGTCTTTAATGTTGCATAAATATAAATAGCACGTTGGCTGACAGGGAGCTTTCTGACACAGTGGGTGTAATGCAGTCATTGCTTTCGGCAGACAGAGAAAAAGTGCAGCTACTTCATTAAGTGCAAAGGAAAGGAAGCGAGGACAAAGCAAACAAAGCAAGAGTTGGGTGAAAAAGGAAAGGGGCGAGTGGGTGTTGGGGGTGGGTGGACGGGGGATTTCTCCTTCCCTTCCATTGCGCTCACAGTGGAGACTCAGCAGCATCTCTAGGTAAAGCCTCCCCGTCACTTGGGCCTCATATATGCCAAGGCTGCTCGGTTCCCACAGTGCGCCCGGGCCTGGGTCTGGCCTTCCTCCCCGCTCCGGCAGCCCCTGCATCTTTAGACCCCCAGGCCTCGGAGCAGAGGTTACACCAACACAGCCAGCCACAGCAGCATGTCAGCCCCACACCAACCGTTGCCTTGGTGCCGCTGCAGTAGCGAGGAGCTCCCGAGTCTGTTCGAGGGAAAGTGATTTGCCATGACGTCTATGGCTCCCCTCGTTTCTTTCCCTCTCAGTTTGTCGCTGCTCGCTCACCGAGAAACCTTCTCTCTCACTGTCTGTCTCTGTGCCCTTAATCTCTCCTGTTTCCCCCAGTCTCATTTTTCCCTTCTTTGTCATTCTCTCCACCGCATCCCTAAATCTTCCCTCCTCATTCCACTGCTCTCTCACTTTTTTTTTCCTCGAGTAATGACTGATGCCCGAAACACTGTGCCATGATTAGACTGACAATGATGAAAGACAATGACACTTGTCGTCAACATCTGCCTCAAATAAATACTGAGCTGACAAATTGTGGGTTTTTTTTTTCCTCGAGTCATTGTTCAACTCCAGTTCTTCATTTTTCAAAATTGTTCCCAGCTTGCAGACTCGTCAGTGCCACAGAGTTGCCACCAACATCAAACACTGTGTTTATTTTCAGTTAGGCACAAAATATGCTCACAAATAACTTCGGAGCCAAACACAGATAATATGTCACCACAGAGCTGCTTGTCTCACGCTGATAAATGGGAACCGGAGGAAAAGCCTATCAAGTGGTCAGCGGTGGCGTTTCACTCACTGTGACCGACAAACAGGTGCACGCCACTACAGAGCCACTCTCATACAGAAGCATTCCACACGACAAGGAAGTGTGTAATCGATGTTGTGGAAAATAAAGTGAGAAAAAAGTAGTTCTAATTGCAAAATGTAAATATTGAGTTTTCCCACAAGTGGGGGCAGACCACCCAGGATGCAAAATAGTCACCCACCCCCTTTCTCTTTTTGCCTTGTCGACCGCCCGAGAGATGTCTTTTTGTGTGTGCAAAACATCACCAACCACAATCAACACTCACACAGAAACCATGATGTGTCTTTGCATGCAAATACTCCTTGGCAGCTCCGGCTTGGCCTTTGTGTTGTGGGAAAATTAAGAGATGAAAACCTGGGAGGAGAAGGCGGCGTGGATCACAGATTGAGTGTATAACACTCGTCTGTCCTTCATGGTCACACATAAGGTGCCGGGGTTTTTGATCCGGGCTGCTCTTGTCTGGTCTGAATAATTTCTCACAAGACAAGGGAGCAAGAGGGGAGCGGGCTGGGCAGGAGGCACTGTGGCTGCAGTGTCTGACAGAAAGAGCCTCCTCCATGTGTGTGTTACAGGCCAGTGTCAAATACTTGTCTGGGCTGTGACAAATGCCTCCTGGTAGTCTCACTACAATTACCTGCAGGATTAGCTATGAAACATAACTGTTCACACTGCCGATGCTGTTTGAAGATCAAAGACGACTGATTTTTTTTTTTTTTACCGACAGTAAACTCGGTGAAACTTTTAATTTAAGCCTCATTATTTCCTCTCTCTTCTGCATTGGCAAGTCTGCATAAACATAAGGAACGCCGAGCGCACTGACACCACGAAAAAGCAATTAAGTGATTGCAAAATGAGGCACTGAACCGAGAGAAGGCGCCTGTTTGAATTAAACTGAGAACACCTGATGGACTAAAGTCACTACAAACTTCACTCTTTACCCTCTACATTTCAAAGTAATCGGCTCATAACTCGTCTTTATACACAGAAATCGTAGTTTCATTTATGTAGACTGATACACATTGAGTAGTCTTTGCAAACGCATCCAATAAATCAATTAATTAGGCACCCAGCAGTCAAGCAAAAAAACAAACAAACAAAAACCAGCAAATTCTCTGCAACGAGGAGTCAATTAAAGGCTATTTAGAGGCGAAAACTTACCTTGACTGGTTTTACTTCCTGAAGCTGACTGTTGGACAAAGGCGACCAAGCAGAAACCTACAAATCCAAGGCTTGCGCGTATCAAAGCGTGCACATACATGTTAACTTTCACTGCAGTTCAACGCCAGCACTTTCAAAGATCTACTGCGATGCGCAAGAGCACATACAAGGGTGTGTGCGTGCGGTATAAAGGTCTCTGGCTGTTCCCCTCTGAGCACCCGTTGACAGTGTACCGTGCGATCCGTTTACCCCCCTCTTTACGCCTGCTTATTTGAGTTTCAAGTGATCGGGGTTGAGGAGAGCCCGACAGCGCGGAGCGGAGGAAGGCTTTTTTGTTATCATGTTTCCAGCCAGACCAATGTCAATTTAAGAAAGAGAGAGGGGGGGCTGGGAGAGGGAGAGAGAGAGAGAGAGAGAGAGAGAGAGAGAGAGAGAGAGAGAGAGAGAGAGAGAGAGAGAAGGAGAGATGGAGTGGAGCGGCGGGGTCTGAAGGGGGAGGAGAGAAGAAGAAGAAGCGTCCGCGCTCCGGACTCCTCCGCTGCTCCTTCTCTTCTCTGACTGGCTCCTGAGGCTTCCTTCTCCCCCGCTCTCTCGGTTCCCTTTTTTTGTCCTGCAGAAATTTACACACACAGGTGCCGGTTGGACACTAAAGGTAGACCGGGTGCACCGTGGGCACGGTGTGTCGGTTTCGTGCGCTCACCTGGCCGGTACCACCTGCACCAAAAAAAAAGAAAGAAAGAAATTATGGAAAGTCAGCGTAGTAAAAGCAACGGCTTAAAAGGCGGGCAAGAGGGCGGATGGATTATAAGTGACTCAGATGGAAAAAGTAATAGCCTCGAGATTACATTTTGTTCTTACTCCAGCAGACTGCGTGAGAGCTCATCCAGTCCAACTAACAAACCAATAAACGCTTATTTTCATGGGGTCACGGGCGTAGCATTTGTTGTGATGATGTCTGCTCTATCTCACGGATGGAAGATTAACGTTGCCAGTAAAACCGTTTGTCAACAACAAATGTTGACAGTAAAAAAAAAGTCAAAACAACAATCGAGCATTAACACTAATTTTCCACGGCATTTAAAAAAAAAAACTAAACTATTTAACTGGGAAGGATAAGATTAAAATAACCTTCATTCCATCTGTTCAGTAGTAGAAGCTAAAAGTTCACCTGACAACAGTTAAAAACTAAATTGCTAAAACTTATTTGAAAATGGGAAATGAAAACCTACAGGGTTTTTTTCTCCTTTATTTTATACCTCACCTGATTTCTCTGCATATCATCCTCATTCCAAGGTCAATTGAGGGCTCTAGGCAATTTCATATTCTTGTTATAACTGGAGCTGGCCCTGCACGAAGAACTGGAATCTAAATTAACCTGTAAGTTGTTAAAAGAATATGCATATGAGGGAAACTTTCTTAATAAAAATCTCTGCTGATATTAAGTTTAGACGTTGGATGAATAAACCGCACCATCTGCTCAAAATGCAGTTCAAAATGAAACAGTTCCTCAGGTATGATAACCAACAATCAGTAATTGTTTACAGAAACACTGATGAAAGCTTTATATAATAATCATCTGGTATAGTAGCCAAAGCCAAAACAGAGCCGGATGAAAATTATATTTTGTGTCATCTGGTTCCAAAACCATGACCAACACCACATTATCCACCCATTAGTATTGAGTATGGAGTTTTTCCCCTGCAGGAGATTCAGCTCAACTGCCATGTTCCCTCACTGATTTTTGCTCCTGCCTTTCAGTAACTAATAATGAGATTCACTCAGGTATTTCTGAAGCATGTTGTAAAAAAAAACCTCACATGCCAGTATTTCCTTGCACAAAATAAAGATGGAAATAGCATGCCAAGACTTTGGAAGTTGGAGATTTCTTTCACTCTCTCACCATCAGCCATTCCTGCAAATAACTGATCATGAGGCGCTCTGTGCACACCATTACCCCCAAGACCCGAAGAGGAATGAGGCTTGAGGAGTTACATGAATCAAAACAGACTTCTCTCACATTACCAGCAGCGCAACCCATTGAGCAACTGTGCCACATTTCGCCGTCAACGGCATTTGTTTTCGGGAGGCGTGCTGCAGAGAAACATCATCTGCGGTCCCACACCTGCTGCCTTCTCCCGCATTAGAACCAAAATTAATCAGCTGTGTGGATGCATTTATGTTTCCATTTCAACGTACCGGCAGATTCTACACATAATCACCACGCCTGCTCCAGTGTGTCTCTTTTCTTCTCAATCAAACATAATTAGGGCCTCACAATGAGGTTGATTGGAGAAAACAACTCTACTTTCTTGAAACAATGCTGAGTATCTTAACCACACACATTCACTGTGTGTGTGTACGTGTTTGTGAAAATGGCTGATGGCACAGAGGGAGGAGAGAGGATTATTCTTCATTATCTTGCATCTTATCAGACTTTTTTCAGCACCTTAAAGATTACGTGTCGAAAAGCAACTGTCTCAGATTCAAAGACAGGTATTTCCCATGCTACCCTGTGTTCTGCCAGAGACGAGGGGCCTAAAAAAATAAGAGATCCTGTACAACAGAACAACCTTCAGAGTATCCCCCCTTCGCATCCACAGGAGAAGAAAAAAAACATGCAAATCCACGGCACAAAGTCAAGCAGTTCAGTGTAATTAAAACAACATCCGTCAGGGATATGGAAATATCCCATGTCCCCGTGTCCAAATCTCTGGGTAATTGTGAGCACTTGTATAACCAAATGAGCTCAGAGTCACTCTGGGAGTTTGAGAAAGTCAGAACACCGTTGCCACAGAGCCTGAGCACAAGTCACACTGGAGGATCAGTGCACTTTTCATGGCAACACTTCATTAAAGACAAAGGGCTGTGCACAGGCATCGCACTGCGTGCACCAACCCGGGCTATTTTTTCACCAACAGACACACAAGGGAAGCCCAGGCTATGTTTAATTTATGATGCTCGTCATGAAAAGGACTTCGGCTGCACACTAGGTAAGGAGGAGCGAGGGAGTGTGGAAGGTGTCGAGAGAGCGCTGAGGGTCTTTTCATAGACGATAAGTCAGATGAAACTGTATTGTGGCCCTTTTCACAGACAGTTTTCATGCGACGTGTTCATTAGGGTTTGCTGCACCGGGACTGACCACAACCTGCACTGACTTATTTTGCACTGAGTGAAGCACAGTTCTCTTTTTTGGATTCTAGTGAATTTGAAGGCAGTATCAGTTTGTAACTTGTTTCTTCTCAGGAGCTGAAGCATGCCACTATCTGCATCTTTATGAAAAATGCATGATTGTCTTAGATAAGCCACATTTAACAACTGCCACGCCTGTTTTGTCTCCACCAACAGCTGTTTGGAAACTCCAAATTTTCCACTTCTCAGAAATGAGACGGCAAAAAATATATATTTTCAGACAGAGAGTTTAGAGCTGTTTTAGAGAGTGTTGGTGCAACCTACATTTAATTTTGACTCTGAAAAATCAAAGTCAGACAGTGCCCCAACAGCTGTTGCTGTAAGATAAATGCAAGATGGATGCATGTTGGGGGGGCGTGTGTGAGAGCCACCACTGTACTACACTGAATGCTAATGAACTGAAGAGTTAGAAGCCCTGCAGAGAGACTAATGTTCTCTTCCAGATGGTTGTACACAGGGACACGTCACCTCAGCTCCTCATTTACTTTCTTTCCAGTTCAACATTTTCGCTCCCCAATTGTCTAAAAGATTTATGTGTGAAAACGCCAAGACTCGCAGCTCAGAACCCTTTTCCCTCTTTCTTCCCCTCCTTTCTCCTCTCCGCAGGGGCTTCACATGCGAGGTTACCAACACCACCGCAGGCCCAGCAGGATCTCTTGGTACTCACCGTGCCAGCACCACAGGGGAGCAGAGTGGCTTGCTGAGTTCCACACATTAGTACAGGCATCCCAGCGAACACTGTGGGCTTGCCCCAGGAATGCCTCCTGACCACAGCCTCAGTCACTGGCACTAACAGGGAGCAAGAGGGGGAGAAGGGAGGGCGAAAAGAGGAAACACAGTTATCAAGTTGGACCAAACGGAGGTATCACACACAGCCAGGCTAGCTAAGTGAAAAGCTTACTCCGGCCTGTCAGAGATCACTTTACTGGAGCATCACGGATGAAAGACACTCCAGTGGCACACTTAAGTTGTGTTGCACTTGCAACATTGCATGACTGGAAATGTTGGGATTGTTTTTTCTAGAGCCCTTTAGTCTTTAGTCTGCAGCAGCAGGGAGGTAGACAAGATACGGAGAGGCTTGTTAGCTGCGTGAGGTAGTGTGCGGGTGCTGGAGGGGATACAGGCCTGTGCGCATTCTGCATCTGGCGTGCGTGTGTGCGTGTGTGTGTGTGTGTGTGTGTACACCTGTAATCAAATGGACCCATCAAGATCAAATGAGACAGAGAAGGAGACACTGTCCTGTTAAGATCCTAAGTTTAATCCTTACTGATGAGCCCATATCACTCAAAGTATCAATCATCATCATCATACAACAAAATTGTATAACAGTACTTGCACACACACACACACACACACACACACACACACAGAGGAGAGAGATAATACCCGTATATTTTAAGTAAACTCTTTTGATGACACAGAACTGGGCCGGGCATGCTTAAACCCCAGCACACTCAGCAGTCGCTCCGTGCCACTTTGTCTCCAGTAATCCTCCATGATCCAACTCACATGTGGAGAAAGGGACGAGGCTTTTGGCGGGCCCCCTTTTCAGGCAGACAGGGTGTAAGTAGGTAAGTACAGGACAGGACCAGGACGGTGGGGAAGTCCCATGAGCTCACTGTCTAGCCTGATAGCGCAGCAGCAGCTACCCATACCTGCTCCGACTACTAATGCCAGGGAGTGCTTCTGAGGAGCTTTGTGGAGGTTCAGCTTGTATGTGTGTCATAAACACCAAATATTACAAAACCTGAAAATACTTTTGTAGTGAAACACTAATGTTCAAATCCCATTCAAACCATGTCAGCCTCTCTAATCAAGCAACGATTAGGTTTGAGGGTCATGTTGACACTTCGATGAGTAAAACCTTCCAGCAAATCGCCCACATTGGGTTCTCACATTCTTTGCTAATACTCTGACCTGAATCACTTCCTCTGGAAGGAACTAGACAAAGCAATTTTGTCTGGAAAGATTTAAAGAATAAATAAAAAGCACAGGAACAAACTGAACTCTGGCATTCACACTGGTTTAGCCCTAGTGTAACCTCATAAGGAGTACAAAAAAACTTTTAACAACTACTTATTCTTTCTTCAGACCAAAAAATATAGGTCCGTAGGTCCTGCTTCCTGCACGAAAGCCACTTTTATGAGACATTTCATGGATCAACAGCTGAACCCAATTCATTTTATTCATTAGTGAACCAAATTTAATTATTGCAGAGGCAAGATCCCATAATCTTTCCACATTGTGAGTGACCAAACTTCAAAAGAAGTTGGAAATGTCAGGCAAATAAAATGGAAACTGAGTTAAAGTCATGGTTTCTTTCTTTCTTTTTTCTAGCATTTCTGACAGCAAGGGATTCATTGATGATTCAAGTTATTTCCCTTTGGCCCAATTCAAACTGACTTGATGCTCTTTCATCAGCTTTTATGGGAATGATAATAAAAATTATTATATTGCTGTTTATTGTGAATTAGCGGATGTGAAGCCTTACCAGATCTACAGCAAACGCATCTAATCCATCATCTATGCCCTTTAAAAACACATTATCTCCTGTTATGACCTCATATGATTCATAAATGAGTGTGATGACAGATAAAAGAGCTTCGCAATGAATCATCTTTAAAGGATTAGAACTCATCCAGAAAACATAAAGAGTATGCAAACAAAAGACATCTGCTAGTTACAGGCCAGACTCTTTCCCTTGCAGGAAAACGTATCATGCACTGCTATTTTTGGATTCACGTGAGTAGCAATATGCAGTTTGAACCCATCAATTTTCTCTCAGCCTTGACTCTGTTTTGCAGTATTTACCAGTATGCGATGTGAAATATATATATGGCTCTGTATGAACAATATTAACTTCTGTCCACTATATGAGCCCTCAGCCACCAGTGGGCAGGTATGGTTAACGCATTACTGGGTGTACTGGGAAACGTCAATCTGGTCTGCCCTCTAGTGGCAGTGCTGAAAATACGTTTCCTAAGTAGCAGCTCCCCCTTCAGACAGAACTGAGACACCTGTATACATTATGTGTATACAGTATATATGAATGACACAGTGTCAATTAGTAGAAGCCCTAGTAATACCATAAAATATTGATAGTGAAAACAATGAAAGGTTACGTTAATATAAATGTATTTTTCTTCCTGATAATCATTCTTTGTCTTTCTAGGATTTGGAGGCTAAAATTGCTCGACAATTTAGAAATTCAATTAGTTCCATCTAATTATGGCGGCTGTAAACGGAAGTCAGCTTCTGGACTACAAGCCCTCATTTTGTTAAAGGCTGTTTGTTTACATTCTGTCAAACTGGCAACATTAAACGTATGCCGAATCAGCTGATCGTGTTCGCTATGCACCAATGGACGCAGAGAAAAATGTCGCTGAGGTTCGGATCAGAGTCGGGGAAGTTCGGCGGTTCGTTTGTTTTTCTACGATTTTTGCGCAGGTCTGTGGACCTTCGTTGAAAATCGAAGTTGGAATATCTCTGAGAAGTAGAAATCTCCGTGAATCTAAAATAAAGAAGCCATATTTGTGTTCAGGCCAAATCACAACAATTAAATTACCTTTGACCTGTCGATCACAGCTCACCTTGGTATCCGCCTCGGCACTCTTGCGCCCCTCACTGGTCTGGCGTCGCTCACCTCAACCTCAACTTATGCTGCAAGAACATCTCCAAAGGCAGAGCTGTACTCTGTTTAATAAAATAAACTTGTCATAAAGTTGTAGCTCCTTTATTCTGATATCACAGCTACATGCAAGGATGATTTTCTTGCTTCCTTCATCTTCCATTCCATCTTATGTCTCTGTATTTTTGTCACTGCCAAGAATGCAGGGAAATTAGGGAAGGTATGCAGACTGATACGGTGTGTTATTCATAGCAGCTAAACTGTGCCGACAACCCAGGGTAACAGCAAAAGTGACGGGAGCCGTCACTGAGTCCTTGTTCGTTGAGTCTGTTGGCAGCGGGACAACAGGCAGAGCAGGTGAGGAGGAAAGATAGTTCACATACCATCATAACCCACAGCAGCACAAAGCAGCCCCTGTTGGTTTGACAGCACATAGCTGCTTCCTCTTTACCTGCCTTTACTGTAAGAGAGTTTTCACTATACGATAAACTAATAACAATTATCTCATTCTAATGATATTTTTTGGTGTCTTGGAATTACAATTGCCTCTAATTAATCTTTATTGCGATCTATGCACATGTTCTTTATCTTTCAACTAAAGTATTCAAAACAATATTCAAATTATTTTGCTACCTGGCTCTGGCTTAAATTTCAGATAACAGTCAGGGGTTTGCTATCATATGAAACATAAGTGTAACAATACTCCCCCTCCAAAAAAACCCAAAACAACAACAACAAAAGCATATTAGATCAAATTGTATGTAAATTACATCAGGGGTGAAAATGCATGCTGAGAAAAAATCTTGGGTGTGATTAAGAAAACAACAAGACAAAAGAAAAAAATAGGTGTGCAGGGCAGGGCTCAGAGAATAAAAGAAAGTGACAAATGAAGTGGCATTTGGCACCGATTCAGTCATTTAGAGACGACACACCTACTGTGCCATATGTGTGGATCTTATTGAACTAAAAGAGTAATGCTTACTGCACTGCTCCTCCAGCAAAGCTCTGGTCACTTTATGACGTGTCTGTCCTCCAACCCCGTCTAGAAAGTTATGTTTTAGTCCGAAAACGGCCATATCCTCAACAAGTTATAAACGTCAGCACCTTGGTTTGAAACCCTTAGAGAAATATCTTTCAAATTGAGCTCAATTTTCACAGCAGCAAGTCCATGTCTCTTAAAGCCTGCTGCAGTAATTAAAAAAAAAAAATCAGCTCATCGGTTCATTCGTTGGCCATCAGGAGCAGCAAAGGTGTTGCATAAAGGCAGAACCAGGAGGTGAGAAAACAGGTTGCACCAGTTCCCTCACCATCATATCAGATAAAAGGGTACGGAGGCTGAGACAGAAAACCAGCACCTCAGTATGTGATTTGACAGGACACAATGAGTGTCTGTGTGTCAGGCGCCACCAGAAGAAGACAAATTACATATTCCAAAATGCAAATAAGGGACATTTGAGGTTTGTGGGCAACACAGGGATAGTGTATGTTTAAAAATAATTCCTGTAATAAAACCTGTTCGATCAGTTTAAGTACAACACACAGGCCCATAGTGATAAACTTGCAAACAATGTAATAAACTTGTCTGCTTTGACTCCCTATGCAATCATGCAATCCACGTGTTTTGGATTCTTGTCACCTACTGGCCACATGCTTTGTGATGCAGCAAGGTATGTTCTAGCAACGCACAACATACTTTCTACATTTATATTCAACAGCCTTCACGCATGAACCAAACTGCACAGAACAAATAGGTTGAGTGCAGTTCTTACCAAACACGAATAATAGCCAGTGCTTGCTAGAGGAAAAAAAAGGGAAAACTTCTTGTGGTCAACAAAGCCAGACAGTGCATTGTATGACGTGAACATATAACAACAGTGACCTTTCAAAGAACATAAGAAAGAGAAGTACGAGGGGAACCGACCTGACAATGGTGTCATTGTAAGGCTGAATAACATGAGACAGACACTTCACACCTGTAGATCACGAGACACATTAAAATGACAAAATAAGGCATCATTGCCTCTTACAGGTAACTGTTTAATTTACAAAAACCACAGCAACAGTAAGAAAGTCAGAAACATCCAAAAAGTTCTTGATTGCCAGAGGAAGGAGAAACAAAAACAATGTCCATATGGCTGTACAGTATCAATAACACAGATGATAGTGTGGCCGTGACAGTATTCAAGTTCTGTGAGGCAGTTTGGTTATAACAGCTTAATGCAGTAAAATGGAAAATGCATAAATATGGGGTTGAGCTGCTTCCCAAAAGGTCAGTAACACCTTAATCTGTTGTGTATGTAATAAAGCATCTGCAGGGAGTCCACTGAGGAGAGGGGTGAGATGTGCTGCTGACGCTTTAGTCTCTGAGGAGCCCCAGCTTCTTCAGGGCCTTGCGGCAGTTCTCTCCGTTTTCGGCATGGGGGCAGATCAGCACGCTGATGCCTTGCGACCGGGGCAACTTCTGAGTGTCTCCAGAGTGGTGGAAGGCAGCGTGGGCGGGCAGGGGCCTTCGCGAGTCCGGCTCCCGACTGGTGGCAAGGCCCGCCTGCAAACCCTCTCCCTGTGTGCTCGAAAATTCCTTCCTACTCCCCAGAGAGGCAGGGCGTGGCCGACTGTTGCGCATCTGGCTGGGGCTGTGCTTACCGCTGACGTCGGCCTCCTCGGAGTCTTGACTCGCCATATAGCTGCTCAGACCCAGGCCAGAGCGCTCCAGGGTGGCAGATTTGAAACCTGGGTTCTTGGGTGGAGTCAACTGCTTGGTCAGGGTGCTCGGAGGAGTTTTCACCTGTGCCTTTGAACCATCTTTGACAGCAAACAGGGCATTATCTGATGGCAGAGGTCTGACGGGGTCACTGAAAGCAGCAGGCACTGGGAGAATATCAGGAGCTGTAGAATGAGGTGATGATAACACAGCAGCAGGAGACTGTAGAGGGACAGAGGAAGGAGGTGGGGTGTTGACATGGGTGATATATGGTGTGGCGGGAGGAGTATGTGGAGCTGCAGGGCTGACTGGAGAAGGTGGAGCTCCCCATGACCTTCTGTCTTTGGGAGAAAGATGTGGGCTCATGGCAGGACCCAAATCTGCCTCATCACTTTTTAGCAGGCCAAGCTTTCGGAGAGCCTCAATGCGGACCCTCTGAGGGTCCATCAACACCCGGTCGCTGCTGGCAGGGGGCGAATATCCCGAGCTGCCATCAGGGCCAGCCACGGACACCTTGTGGGACTTCAGAATAATGTTGGCAGGAAGCTTCTTGGGCTTGGGGGCCACAGCAGGTGGACTTCTGGGCTCAGCAGCCTCAGAGGGAGGATTCATCTGGTGGCTGGAGGTGATGGTTATTGGACTCAAACTGGGAGAAACCTCAGGTGGGGGCGTGTTTGGACTTTCGTTGGTCATAGAGGGGCTCACTGATGTTCTTTTCATAGAGGCTCTCTGACGTAGCTCCTCCAAGTCAATAGGTGCTCCTGACTTGTTACTGGTTATGCCTGCAGATGGAGAGAAGTCTTTGACTCTCTCCAGGTGTGCATGAGGATGTGGTTTGTCCATGAAGTCTGAGGGCGGAGGAATCAGACCCACAGCTGTTTCAGATGCCTCAGTAGACGGACCCGGGCAAAGCTCTGTACTCCTGACAATTTTAGGATTACCATCTCCATCCCTGGATATACACAGCACCTCAGTCTGAGTAGCTGATGGAGGGATTTTACCAGCACTGACCGATTCAGTGACTGGAGGTTTGGGTTGCATCATGGCATTTAGGGATGTGGGGGTGAGATGTATTCTGTTGGCTGGTGAAACAGGACAGGACTGTGGTTCAGAGGTTTGATTGAAACTGGAAATGTCTTAAAAAAGAAAAGGGAGGCAGAATTACGGTGGTTAGACCAACAACAACACATAACCAACAAGGAGAGCATGCAAAACAGAATATTAAGTAAGCATACCTTTCACTTTTGCCTGACCTATTTTTTCTGCCCGTAACCCAAGATCATGTTCGTCATTGGATAAGCCACTGTCCTCCTGCACCTCCAGCGCCTCAATGGTTTGCTCCAGGTACATGAGACACGCCTTCTCTTCTGCAGATAAGTGCTCCATGCTGTCTTCACTCTGCACAAAAAAGACTTGCAGATTAAGAACAAACGCATTTTGACAAAAAAAGATTCTCAACTCTTTAGCAGACTCTTTCCTCCATTTAACCCTCAACATGGCCATGAGAGACATCACAGGAGCAACATGTCAAAGTTGTTTAGTGTTCAAACACCTGCCAGTGACATCATTTCTGTCCCTGTCCTGACTGTCAGAAAAAAGAAAAAAAATATTTCAGGTGACTACAGGTGCATGTGAACATCTTGAGATCCTCTCACCTCTGCTTATCTCTTAAAAAATACACTTCCTCTCACATCATCATCTCAACAGTAAATGTCTGTGTAGATGTCATTATGACTGCAAATCTCACTTCTCGGTTTCCCCATCCGAGGGACAAAAGACGTATTAGAGAAGTCTTTATTGTAGACAGGCCAGAGGAAACTAGCGGAAACTTTAATACGTTGTGTTATCCAATAAATACATAAGCGGCAAAGTCAGTGGAACAGAGGACTGAAATGAAGAGATCCACAGCAGCACTCACATAGCCGGAATTCATGCTGATTACACTGTCGAAGCTCCCAGCACTGTCAGTATTGCTCAAGGGTTCCATGGCAACGCCACCGGACCACATGTCACTCTTTGGCATCGCACATGGAAGAGGACGAGTGCCGAACACGGGTTTCACAGGCCGACTTTAACCGCTGACGTCTCATCAAGACTCTGAAAGGTCGAGAAAATGTGAGAACAGGATGAAGAAAATGGAATCAGATGAAGTTTTCACATGTGGCACATTTAAGACAAAACATTTACTTCATCTTTACACCATTTATCAAATGATGATAGAAAGAACAACTTCTTTCAACAGGCAAAGATGAGACAAAGCCATAGCTTGAGGCTAAAATCGGTCCACAATGAGTCAGTAAACAAAACAGAAACAACAATTAATGTCACATCTTTTCCATTAGAGTGATAAATTGATGCCATAAATTAAAGCACATAGTTAAATGGGCCCCATAATGTAATAACTCTCCTATTAATGTAACGAGAGGCATTTGAGAAGCCAAATGACAGTCACTGTGATGAATTAAATATAACCAGTTATGCTAATTGAGTCATTCAATTAATTAATGGACAAATTACTGAACATTTTATTTACATATAAGACGTGGCCTGGATTAAAATGAATGGATTAAACATGAAGAATGGGAAATGCTACATATTTATGAATGTGCTATATGTATCTACTTCATAACAAAGGAAGAAACACTCTTCTTTCTTTGTGCAGCGTGCACGACATAGTTCCCGTCACTGTGTTTCGACAGTTGATATGTCGTGTTAGGTTGCAGCGCTGCACTTCTTACTCGTGTTCGCTGCCCATTACACCGTGTCAGGCCGGAGGAAAGCGTGCAAAAAGCGTGAAAAAAAAAATCAAAGGGATTACTACGAGCGCTTCATCTCCTAAACAGGATACACGAATGGGGATTTTCAAAAATCCTCAGTAAAAGACAGATGATTAAGAAACAAAGAGGGCGGGAAATGACTTCACAAGACCTTAGAAAAGGCCACTTAAAGCACGTTTCCTACCTCCTCACTTTCTCCTTTTAAGTACTGTACTTAGAGTGCATTAGTGAGTGCCAGAAGCAAATACCACCCACAAACAATGGCTGAGAAAAGAGGACATAACATTTTATCAGCCCAGATTGAAACTCTGTAGTGGATTTTGGTCAACTAGGTCACATACAGTTAATGCAATATGCCACGTTGAAAGAAAAAGCTTAACAGCCTGTGAAACGATTTATTCATCACGTAGACGCACCTGCACAATCATGTTCAGGTGTGTTCACAGGAGCAGAGCAAAGCTAACCTTATTGTTCTCTTATCTCACAGAACATTTGATTAAACACATAAAAGCAAATGAATTAAAGTTTCCCTTTATGAGTCAGTGCCACTGTTTGGCTGCCAATTAGAAACCAACATGACAAGAGGTATCACAGCCTGATGCTGCATGAGAGCTGCAAGTTACCATGAGAATTAATAATGAAGTTGGTCCTTGGATGACCCAGGTGCACACATGCTCATTTCCCCCCAGACAAAAACTCTCTCTGCCAACACAAGACAGTTCAAACTCCATGTATGTGTGATACAATACAATCCGTTTTACTCAGAGCCATAGCGACCACCAAGGACCCTGAGGTCCAAGCCATCCTGATTTTTTTTCTGGAAATCTGAGGGTTTTACTCACCTGGGGGAATTTTCATTCCTCAAGTTAAAAATTAGTGCTCGGTGGACATTTATATTTCCAGATGAAAAATGACTACTGTACCTTTAGGCCAAACTGAACAAATAAATATTTAATTTCATATTTCTCCAACACAATTTTACTCCTGATAGTCTGGAGACAGACTTTGAAAAAAGGCTTTTGGTAATATATTAAGTGAATGAATAAATGATGATGAATTTTATAGGTTTTAATTAAAGATGTTAAATTCAAATTTTCTGAATCATGGGACTGAGATTAAAGAGTCAAACCTTTGACTTGGCTTGACTGCAGTCACCCTGTGACTCCTCAGATTTACCGTATGTTGGGGTCCATCCCCTCGGCTGGTTAAACCAGAGCACTGACATTGTGGCCTGTTGACATGAAGACGTTGCAAGGACAGTTGGGGGAGAGAAAAAACCTGATCGCCAACACCCACATTCAGATATGTATTACTGGAAACAAAGGCTGGTTGACAAAGCAACCACGGGCCTCCCAGAGAAAGTGTCAGTGACAGCTAATTGCTGTTAACTCCCATGGGGCCATTCAGACAAATGTCCAAATTTCAGGCAGCCAACACCTCTCACACCCCGACAGGGCAACGAACCTGCAGGGCAGCAGCTGAGAGAGCTCGCTCCACCCACAGCTGAGTCAGGATTCAACAGTGACAGGAATGTCACTTTGCTTGCTTCCTCCTATATTCAGCCCTGCACACTGATGGGACTGGGCGTTCCACCTCATTTACAAACTCAGCGGGTAAAACATTTAACTTTGAAGAGGAGGGCCGGCTCCAAGTCTTCAGTGTGTTTACTGTGAGAGCAGCTGCGCGGCCTGCGAGCCAGACTCATTACAGTCCCCCAGGAATCATGATTTTACAGTCTGAGATGACAAATTACAGCATGTTCATAAAAGAAGGGGGTCCAAAAAATGTGAAGTATGTGTTCAAGGGCAGCCAGTCAGAGAACTGGTTTAATGATTAACAGTAAACAAAAGTTCATGGTGAACACCACGTTGTGCAACAGAAATATTTCATTAATGTTTAGCTTGGCGGCTCGTCCCAATAACACGACCATTATTGACATTTATGTGCAAATATTTGTACCTTTCCCTGACTCACTAAGCCATCAAATAGTGAGCGATTAAAAACTTTTGATCACTGTGTCGTCACTGAAAAGAGAATAAGGCTGCCACTCAGCCTGAAAAGTGATTAATAAGGCTGCTCATATGTGGGAACACTGGCATGAGTCTAAAGTTGAGCGTTTCACCAACTCCTATGGACTGATGATACACTCGTAGAACTTCCTGAACTACAATAAAAAATAAAATGAAATGAAGATAAAGGCCTGGGGACGTGTAATTTGAGGTCAGGGTTTCTTCTGGCCAAATAGCTCAAACAAAACCGCAAACTAGTCCAAACAGAGATGACTACATTTTCACAAACGCACTGATTTGTGGTTTTTCAGTAACTAAACAACTTTTTTCCCCACACACAACCTGTAACTCCTCTGTACACACGAGACAAAATGAAACAAACTCGACTTCCAAGAGAACAATTTCCTGATAACTCACCGGAGATGTTGGAGAAATGAAGCCTTGGTTAAATGGCACAGCTGTTCGAAATAAAAAAGAAAAAAAAAGAAGAAATATAGCTGTTATCAGAGCTCAGTCCATGGTGGACGGCGAACCTCACTGCCCTCCAGCAGCTGCCGCACTGGCCGCACAACCGCAACAACACGAAGAGAAGTGACTGGCGGAACAGGTGAGAAACGATTGCGGTCAGGTGAGCCAATTAGCTTCAGGACAGGTTGGCGTGCCGCCAATCAGAGAACCCCTGACTGTGACGTTTACAAGGAAGAGCCAATGGAATAACAACAGGCAAATGGGCGCGACCTTCAGACCATAAACGATAAATTCTTTACTGTCTTTATATTGCCAATATAGTTTTATAGGCAGTTACAGCCCCAAATGAATCTAGTTTTATTACTTTATTTTATAATGGAGAAGTGTGAAAAATCATTTTACATAAATAGGAGATGCAGGTCACAAGTAATTTGAGTGAAGAGAGGCTTTTACATTTGTTTAGATTTTGAAAATTGAGCAATGAGTCTACAGCTGTGCTAGCTCTTCTGTAAGTCTGATATACGGGTGTATACAGGGGCTAGATGCTAACTGTCAACTTGCTAACATGTTCATAAATGACAATGGTGGCGTGTTGCCTTTGCAGGTCAAACACAAACACAAAACAGGACTGAGACAGCTGAGGATGTCATCAGCGCTGCTGGTGTTTTGGTCATAAACCAAAGTACTGAACATAATATAAACTTTTGATCTGATGCAGAGTTCCAAACGAAAAGTCCGAGGCTCAACAAAGTTTTTACAACTCAACCTGAGGGGAACCAAAGCAGTGAAGTCGTGGACCGATCATCATCAAATTTTCATATGTGGCAAACTCATTCAGAGCTGCCTACAAATAGTTTAATTCCACACTGAATCATCGCTGAGTGAACAGGGTCACATAAGTTCAACATCAGTGTCTATATTCCAATCTGGTACCACTTTGTAAAATACTCTTTCAAAGGGTTTATATGTAGTGACTAATGGCTTTGTAAGGGTTAAATTTACTAATGGCTAAAGGTTAGTTATGAGACACTGACAAGAACAGTCTTTGTTGTGTATCCTAAAAATAAATACCACAGTTTGTTTTTCTGTGCATTCCTACCATGTACAGGTTGTGCATTACTGGAGTTTATGAACAAGGCCGGTCTGTCCGCAGATATCAATCTCACAATCAGTGTGCAACACACATATCTGTTTTCAGGAATAGCAGAGCACACCAGTGACGTCTGTTTCATATCTATGAAAATGAGTACATGTATGAATCCATATTCTCATTTTACACGGAAACATCCTGGTCTGATCTGGTAGTCTGTTGATGTTTTCCAAATGTTGGCCAGCGATCTCACTTTTCAAAAGGTACATTAAATGGACATGGAGGGCGGAGAGAAAATGTCCACTGAAACGTCCTCAGACCTTGTTTGCCTTGTCACAAAATGGAGACAATCTGAAAGCATCAAAAACATAGTGTTGCCTTACAGTGATATTTTTGATGAAACTGTAGGTTGTTAAAATGTGAAAGCTGCAGAAATAAAAACTCCAAAAGGTTCCATGGTAAAACAAAAAAAAAGATCAGTTAATAGACAAGGAGTCAACAATGACAACATTTCTAATTGCTCCATTTATTAGTTGTACAATTATGAAAATAATCATAAAAAAGCCTGGAAGCCCAAGATTATTTACAATCTTTTTTTCTGAAGTGAGGTCCCTCTTCTGAGTCATTGTTTTCTCAGCTTTTTTTTTTTTTTTTAAAATCACAGGGTGTTTATTCACGATATGTTTAACTTTATAAGACATAGTCCTTTTCTCTCTTTCGACAAACGTCAAAAATTACATACGTACATACATACATATACATATATATATAGATATCTATAAAAGCAAAAATCATTCAAGTATCAAAATACAGACCGCTAGATTCATGTACAATATCATTCTCATCACTGTTGTCATCAGATTAGTCCCAGTATATCTCTCCTGATCCTTAGCAATGTGCAAAAGCAGAACGGGACCAGGCCGATGGCTGAAGGTGCTGACGCCAGCGAGCCGAAGATAGCGTACCGTAGAGTTATCGTACTGGCCTGACAGACGTACCACATATACAACGGTTAAATCAAAAACGACCCGACTACGTACCCATATACACATCAGCTGACCAAAAACGTACCATTAACAGTCAACACACTGGGAGTTAGCTAGGAGAGACATGCTGTGCCCTATTGTCCTGTTCTGCAGCTAAAATCTAAAAGACGTACCAGCCTGCGTGGCAGGTTTGGTGAATAATCTTGTCTAGATTGACTGATCAAAGAAGCAGGGAAGGAGAGAGAGAGAGAGAGAGAGAGAACTGCAGTGAACCACACCTGATCCAGTTCCTGCATTAGGACACGTCATTGTCCTATAAAACAATTAAAACATACAAAGAGAGAGAGAGAAATAAAAGCCACCCCCCGTTACATTACTATAAAACAGTCATTGTAGTGTCAGTTCCTCTGCTCTTGGAGTGTTCATCCCCATGCAAGATGACATCATTTATCACAGTTTGTGCATGTATGTTGTGAGCGAGAAGATGACGGTCGCGAAGAGATGCTACAGTGTTGGATACAGGACGAATGATCCAGGGAAGAGTGTGTACCTACAGCGTGAGGTCTCTAATTGAGCGTTTGTACCTTTGTATCATATAACAAAAAAATATGACGTTCCTCAGCCGCTTCGACTTTAACTACAAGTTCTGAAAACTCGCAGGCACGTCTCCTGAAAGAGTAAACGTTAGCCTGTCAGATGGATAACCGCTAAGGAACCAGGGATTCATTTCTCAGGACATGCACAGAGAATAACAAACACATCTGGCCGTGACAACCATCACTGCCTGATGGACAGGAAGCTAAACAGAGGTGTGTGTATGTGTTGTGTGTGTGGAGTGATGAAGTCGGTGACGCTGGATGAACCTATGGAGCGTGCAGTGTCGAAAGCTTTACGTCTGTTTGTCTCCAGGCCCGTGTGTTACCGCAGCGAGCTGCGAGCGCGGTCCACCCGGCGATGTGATCTACTGCATGGGAAGTAGGTCACTTTTCCAATAAAACTTCCTACCCACCATGCAACAGGGCCTTATTTCTGTCCTTTTTTTACTGGCTGGGAGTGGCCACAGTGTTCAGCTATAGGGAAGGGACACAGACACACAGACACAAAGCAGGGAAGTTAAAATAAAGTAAAAGTAACACTGAACTAATGGGCACAAACAGCAAAGACGGTGACGGATTATCCCCCACTGTAATGAGTAACTCTTTTCACCGGCAACAGTGAAATATTAACACTGTGTGACTGGCAACACAAAAGGCAATGGTGACAGGATGAACACTGAAGGCATTTGTCGTGAAAAGAAGAAAAAAGAAGAAAAGACAGAGGAAGATGCACTTATTCTGACACATTTAGGGATTTTGGTAAAAGTGCTTAGTTATAGTTAGTTCAGGACAGAAGAAGCATCAGGTTTAACTCCCGGCGCTATGATTGACAGACGAACGAGGGCATGCCGGTCTTCAAACAGCAGTTTGAAATGTCTATTTTCTGGAGCAGCGAGGACCGCTGACGTGCGGGTCCACATCAGCTGCTGTGCCCTACTTTGTTCCCCCTTTTCACACTAGAAAATCCCCCGAATTGCTTACTTCATTAGCTCCAAAAGGACCGTATCACAGTGCTAGGATCTCAGCCATCTTTGGCTTCCAGCAGACTGCTGCCAGTGAAAAACCTCCCCCTCAAGTGAATCCCGTGTAACTTCTACATCACCACAGCCTGTATCCCACTGAACAGAAACAGTCTGCTGAAGTCCAACTGATGCATAGAATAAAAGACCAGTTTTCCAGTTTCCTCAGGAAACAGGCTCGTTCAGGTACGAGGAACAGTGGGTCAGTCTCGGCTGCGGCAGATTTTTCTCTGCGCTCGGAGTCGGGAGTTGAAAGAGCAGAGTGAAAAGCCTCAGAGTGGCCGTCGCCTAATAGAGCAGGAAAAGCACCAAGAAAAGAAAGAGCTTATCACCAAGAGAAAATAGCAGGATGTTGACTATTGGGGGAGAAAAAAGGAAGCATTGTACACAGAGTTCAGGAGACTGACGTGGTAAACAGAAAGGAGTGAAGGTGAGTTGCAGGCCGGGAGCGTGACAGATACCAGCAGGAGGGGGTCTGATAAAGTGGAGGGGTGGAGGGTCGCACTGTTAGTGTGTTGGTGTAAAAGAGGCTGTGGGGGGAGACGGGAGGGGGGGGCAGGTGTCCAGCCCAGTGAGAGAGCGGCAGTCACAGTGAAAGGCACAAAAGGGGGGAGAGGGGAAGGAAGAGGAGTGAGACCAGGGCCCGGTGGAGGGGTCGGGAGGAAGAGGGGTGGGGGTCCGCTCAGAATATGGTGGTCTCATACTTAGTGCTGATCGTGCGCTTGGAGTCCTTGGGGTCCACGAGCCACGTGGCGCTGCCCTGGGACTGAGCATCCCCCTCCTGGTCCACCAGGTCCCCTGCGAGTACAAGCAGTATTTATGAGCTGATGTTAAATGATGTTTTTGTCTATAACTATATCTACTCCTGCAGGCACACATGAATGTAGACTGGTGCTGAAACAGATAATATAATATAAATCGATATCACAATACTAAAAGTCCCTTCCACTGTTCTGGAGCTTTCAACAATAGCCCATGGTCTTCATTAGCAGATTAGCCTGTTTAAGCAACTGGTGTTTTCAAGGTCAAGAAAAACCTTTAGCTTCAGCTTAACCTTTGTCTTGGTGTATTTTGAAAGAGAGTAAAGTAGCAGGAACAGTATTTTTATAACACTGTGGTACTCTCTACATAGTTCCACTGTTTAACACTAAAGGGGTATGTGCATGTAAGGGTTGTCTTTCCACAAAACTGTCACTAGAGGGCACCCAAGTCAAAGCTAACGTTCATCAGTACACACGGTGTGGCCTGTGTATTCATTTTCACATACCATTTCACACACTTTCAAGAAAAAAAATATGGGTTTAAAGAAACACAGGTGGATTGTGGGGGTTTTCAGGGCAATGAGACATAGGAAGGCAGAAAAAGGAGCCAAGCGTGAGAGCAGAGGGAGATGGGGCAGGAAGGCAGAAAGGCAGCACCTGGGCAGCAGGGCTGGCAGGGTGCAGCGGGAGGAAGGAGGGGCGGTGGGTGGTGCAGGTGTAACAGTAACAGCAACGACTGTCGAGAGGAGGGGAGTCCTGGGAGAGATAAAACACCGCCAGGAGAAGGAAGGACAGGCAGAGAGACAGAGAGGGGGAGTGAAGAAGAAGAAGGAAACCGACAGGAGGAGGGGGAGACATTGACACAGATTTGAGCAGCGTGAGGCAGGAGGAGTCTGATCTGTTGTGGCCAACACAGATTAAATTGTGTTTGCAGGTGTGGGGGTGCAACTGGGGGAGTGTGAAGTGGGGGCGGTTCTGCAAACGTGCTCAGCAACAACTACAGCTGATTGAAAATGTACGTATCAAATTACGAAGGCGAAGGAAACAAAGGAGATTCTTTCACGAGTCTGTTGAGTTCATTAAGGACGTGTGCGACTGGTCCCCGAGGCGCAGAGGCCTCATTGATATTCAGCACGAGCTCACTTCTTAGCGGTGTAATGCTAATGGCCAGACGAACATCAGCAGTGTAATAATGAGGATGTGACAAGCTGCAGACGGATACAAATGATGTAAGACTCGACTAATGTGTTTTGACGAAAAAAGGGATGAAAGTTAGATACTGTATGTTTTAAAGAAAGCACAATTATTACAAGCTTGACTCTGCAAGCAGGTGATAATGAAGACTGCATTCTTTTTTGCCTATATTTAGGGTAAGAATTTGCATTTTGCATCAGATCCTGTTTGCAGTGCATTTATAGATGCACAAACACTATCACTGGATCAACTTATCAACACAATGATCCCCAGGCAAGTGTCAGAGTGGATTTTCTCACCGCTGACTTGCGCACGCTGCCTCGTGGTTTGGGTACAGGTCGGCCGGACCTGACCTCGCTGACCTCTGAACCCGGCCCCGCTGGGAAGTTCTGGTGCTGCTTGGTCCGCTGGGCCTGCAGAGCCAGCTGATAGGCCACCTCAAACGCCTGGCCCAGGGTCAGTATAATCTCATAGGTCAAGTTCTAAACAGAAAGGGAGGAAAGAGGAAGAACAGCCAGCCCGTAAATATTCTGGGCTTGTTTACTTCTGGGAGAACAACACTGTAAACTGTAAAGGTAGCGATGAGACGGCAAGAAAAATATGAACGCAAAGTCTCTTTTCCCCGAAACTTTTTCCAAACAAGACTGTGCAACGTGGATCTCGGGAGCATTGTGCAGCACCAAGCAACTTGAACTGGATGCATCAGTGTAGCTTAGTATGAAACCCGCTGCTGCACTGTTTTATTATACAGAACAGTGAAGGGCTTCCTTACCACGTCCACTGTGCTGAACACATGGCAGTAGTGGTGGCTGGTCTGCAGGTCCTTGGTGATGTAGGCAAACGTGCACAAGTCCTCGGGGTCCTGGGCTGCGCACGAAATGTTTCGGATCTCGTGCTCTGCGATGATGTTCTGCACCGAGAGGGGGAGACGGCTCAGCACCGGGACTTTACACAGACGGAAGGTGACCACTTCATCATAACACAAAACCAATATCGAGCTATGTCACACCGTAGGTGTTGTAGGTAACAATCATGAAAATATGAGGTGACGAGACAAGAGGAGATGCTGAGGCATAAATCGGGTCTCACAGCCATGAGGGAAACACGGGCTGAGCTTCTGAGGCAACCTTTCAGTATTTTCTTTTATTAAATGACAAATAAATGTCAACATGAGCAGGAAACAGCATGATGTCTGACTACAACAGCTTTCAACTAAACATGATCTCAAAATATTAATCAGATAAATGTGTTTTTATTTGCACAGGGCTCAGATGCACATGTCGTAACTGACCTTATTGGCCGCATCGATGAACTTCACACCCTTGTAGGTGATGGACAGAACAATGGTCGGGACTTTCCTCATTTGTTCTGTTGATCTCTGCAGGACAGAAGAAAAGAAGGGACAGATAGGTTGTCACTCTGATTCTCTGCACAGCGTCATTATTTTTGTTCATGGAGAATGGAGAGGGAACTCGTGCCATACCCGCATTTTGGCACATGCGTCCTGCGTGGACTCGGTGCCCCGCAGATCCTTGATAAGCATGGAGCCGAGGTACTGAATGGCAAAAGGGAAGAAGGAAAAACACTGTTGCTGTTTATGTTCAATAAAAATTAGCATAATTTAGGAAGGAGAGAAAAAACAAACGTACATTGGCTTCATAAGCACAGGATTCAAAGATGAGTTTCTCAGGTTGGTGATGCCAGTTCTGGACCGGGGTGTACGGTGCTGCCAGGCTGGGCGGCCGCAGGGTCAGACGAGGCTCCCGATGCCGTTCTTCATATCTTTCCTTCAAATGTTATTGAAAGTATTATTATGTTTTGCAGAGGTAAAATATAATCAGAACTTGGCACAGAGACCCTGGACATGATGTACTGCTGACGTGAGAAACATACGTGAGTTCTGTGTCGTTCGCTGCGATATCTTTGGGTAACGTCATAGTCGGTGTCCGGAGCTTTTTTCCTCCCAGGCTCTCCTACGGGCAGCAGGGGGTCCATCGAGCGCCCCGTGTAGGACTCCATCTGACTGAGGGGAGACGAGGTCTGGGATCCGGGCAGGTCCTGGCACTGGAGAGACAGTCAGGCGTGGTTAGCCGTCCCATGATGAAAATTACAGGAACTGCACTGTGATTGAAACAACATGCAAGTCTGCAGGTTCTCACCCGGATCTGAGACAAGCGAGGGGGCTTGACTGGAGGCTCCTCATAGGGTCTCTCTGCTAAGGAGGCAATGATACGTTTCCTGTGACCAAGAAGTGTGATCTTCAACACCTGGGAAAAAAAGACAGGAAAATATGCTCTTGACTGAAGCTTTTTTTCTTTATGTTTTTTGCTTTACCGCTTTGTTTTAAATGTTTGACCAGCTGAAGCACTGAAAACCATTTTCAAAACCAAAGAATCGTGTTTCCACCTGCAGAGTTGGAGCCTCTTAGCTCCTCAAAATCGCAGATGAAGCAAACTGTCACACTCCCAACTGTCTCATAGCCTGAACTTTCTTCTACCCGCCGGAAAACTAATTTCACCCTCGGATTCTCCTCATGGCCCACATACGTCACTGTGACTCACATTGACAATCTCCAGTTCCCACAGGTTCTTGACACAGTCCAAGGTGCGGTAGCCACTGGCAAGGAAGTTGTGCAAGTACTCGTGAAGCCCCAGGTTCTCCAGCCAGGAGGACAGGGAGTTGCTGCCGTCACAGCCCAGCGCTTTCACCTGCAGGAGAAGAGACAGTCCATCAATCTGCCCAATGGGCTATTGAGATTTTACTTAAGTAAAGCTACCAATATCACAATGTAAAAATACTCCATTGAAAATAAAAGTCTGATAATCAAAACTCAAAATTCAGCTTTTTGGTCTTTCCTTTAATCTTTTCTCTTCTTTCTTTCAGAAATATTGGATCGTTTTACCTCTTTGGGCCTCAAAGAACAGAATAAAGATAAAGAATATTTACTCAGTTAATTTCCACCCCTGCAGTACTACTTTGGTACTTAGGGGAGAATCAGTCATTCTCTGCTGAGATAAGTAATAGTGATCAGTGATTTATCACCTTGGGTAACGAACGTGCCGCATGCAGGATCTTCTTTCTGTGGCTTGGGTCTGTGATCCCAATCTCTCTCAAGTCCTGGTCCTCCATTACATTGCTCCCCTGCAGAACAAAATTAAATAAATAATAATAAATCAGCATCCTTGTTTGAGGATATGTGAATTACACGGTTCCTGTGAAAGTCTTCTGAAAGCATGGTACGTGCACAAAAACACATTCATTCAATGAAAACGTAATGCAATTTTGCAAAATAAAATATAAAATGTGCTGTTTAAGAGTCAGGCTGTATTACATGATGGAGTCATGTGAATGATCTGTCTTCATATATATGAGGTAAAAACACATGTCGATGTAGGTAAGACGGATCACCCAAGAGAAGAGCCGGTGCTGCAGTATTGATCACAAGCAATGCTACTGCTGCAGAAAACAGGTCAATTATTCCTGAGACGTTCAAACCCCTTCTTAACATCCAACCTACTGGCTGCAGTAAAGGGGGGGGGGGTGTCAATAGCCCCTTAAATGAGACGTAACTGTGCGGTGGGAGAGGGACAGACGTGCGTGAGCGATGGTCAAGGCGGTCCATCTGTGGTTACGCACGGTACCACCTCCGGGACCATGTGGCAGGTGATGGATGGCAGAGAATGGAGCGATAAATCAACATCAGGACTGCAGAGCAGTCAGCCATACGAGACGGAGCGCTAGAGCTTCAGGGAAAATAAAAATCAAAAGGTCCGATACATAAAAAGGAATGTCTCTGTTTCTTCATGTGACTTTTAACTGACCTCATGGTCTTAACAGTCAAAATAAATGAGTTACTAGAAAGCATCACTGCTCAGATGACCAGTGAATAAAAGTATTGCTGCCGCCCGCAGGGCAGCGAGTCGTAACTGCTCGCTGTGTCGTCTGCAGCAGGGGTCAGCGGCTGAATCTCATCTGTTAACGTATCATGATTGTGGACAGGAGCTGCTGCCTCAGGAACAAATTGTGACGGCTCAGGCCCCGCGTGGCCGACTCCTCAATCTCAATCTCAAGCTGATCCTGTGGCGCTCGCCTCTGCTCACACACAGTACGTGAAGCTGCACTTACTGGGACATTGAACCGACTTCATTTCACTGTGGACAGCCTGACCCAAACCTGAGGCTGGACCAGCTGATCAGACGGGTTTGTTCTGTGTTGAGCTGGACTGATGACCTTCATCATCAAACAGTGGGGCTTGTTGCCTCTTCCCAAGCACAGCACAGACTCAAATCTTTTGTCCCTCGGGCCTTCAAGCTCTACCACTTCAGTCTGGGCGGGGGTGGGGGGCGAGGGAGGACATTAGGCCCGTCCATTCAATGAGTCACTCTTTATCTTGCACCTTTTAACCAGTACAATGGTTTTTAACTTCATCGGGTATATACACTGAAAATCAACTCAGCTGCAATTGTGGTGTTTTTTAAAATATTTGCTACAAGTTTTTTATGTCATGTTTTTAAAAAAAATATATTTTTAGTATCATACCTCTTCTATTATTTGCTGTCTGTTGCTTTATTACTTTTATGCTGATACTGAGCTGCTGATAACCTAAAATTTCCAATAGAGTATCTATCTATCACTTTGAAGCCCAACCTCAACCTAACCTCAGTTCACACCTCACTCCTTAACAGAACCAGGACCGTAGGAATGATGTTTGCTTCTTTGGGACCAGGCTTTGGTCCCCATGAGGACTACTGGGCCTGACAATAAGGCCCAACAAAAATGTGTACTCTACACACACTCAGTGAATGAGACAGAAGAGCAACTGTCTGTAGGTCAAACCTGACAGCCTGTTTTTCATGCAGAAGCTGCAGATGTAAGCAGGGGGTGGGGAGGTTGAACCTGTCGGTCAGAGTGACAACTGCAGAATAATCTGCATAACGTCACAACTCTGATGAATAATCCACTGATGTACAGCTTCTTATTCACACAGTACTGTCATGTATAAGAGCGTCACATGGGAATATTTAGGGGGAAGAGGAGGTTGCATCACCAAAGAACCCAATTAGCGCTTGAAGAACTCCCAGTAAACGATGTCGGTCGTGCTCCTCTTTAGAAGAGCTCAGATTCGAGCTGCGATGTTGTGACGCGTCTCTTTCTTAACGCCTCGCACTACACCCGGCATCTTCAAGCCCATTATCTGTGGGCGACGACCCGCTGATCGCTGCCTCTGCCGCTGAGGATTCAAACTATTTGCGGAGCTGGATGGATAATAGCCCTTTCACAGCGCATGGATCATTGCATTACTGTCCCACTGGAGATTAACTGATAAATGGCTCGGTGGGGGGAAAATATCTGCAGCGGACTGGCTCTGCTGTCTGTGCTTCCACTCCCAGGTTGTTTTCTACGCATTGTGCGGTGATGCAGACGTGTTCCGCTGCAGCTAACGGTGATGGGGAGTTTTGAATGTGTTCTCCATGTATTGTGCCTACCACACGTGTATATTTTATACCTAGCCACAGTTTCCTGTTCATTGAGCTTTACTGAAACTTCGGGCCCATCAGTGAGTTAAACAGAGGAAACACCAGAATCATTAATATTCTTCTTCACAACAGATACTGTGACGTGTGAAAGATGGTCATGATATCACAATAAAATACCTGTTGTGAGTAAGGCTACATGGGTTTGGAGATATTTTAGCTGTGAATTATTTAGTGCCTTAGTACTGAAGCGATTGGTCGATAAATCGAACAAAACAAGCCAAACATTTGCTTACTCATAGCAACTTTGCTTTGGATATTAAATACTTAATAATGGATGTTTGGACAGTTGGTCAGACAAAACGAGCAATTTAAAAAAATGTTACTTTGGGCTCGGGGAGATTGCTGCAAGCAAAAATTATAATTAGAACAACTGAAAAGATCATTTGCAGATGAACTGAGTGAAAATAGTTGGTTGCAGCTCGCTCCACATTCTGCTACCTGAACCAAACCCTGCTGAAAGCAAGGACTTTAAACGTGGAGCCGTACCAGGTGAATACTGCTTGAAAGGGATTTATCTGTTCTTTGGAAGGGAGCCCGCTTGATAAAATTCTCATTTCCCGCAACACAAAATATTACCTTCACCTCCGCTACATCTTGATAATCCATCTATCCCCACACAAACCGTGTTGACAACTCTGTGGGTTAAATTTTAACAGACGTGGTTCCACTTTTTCCTCGCCACAGACCCGGCAGGTCAAAAAACATTAGCCAAGAGAAAAGCTGACATCAGCACGACGCGGGTGAGAATAACACAATAGAGTAGTGTAAGATAGGTTGTTTTTTTATTTTTTGTATGGGTGCCTGGGTGGCCCATCCATCTCTGCTTTATCCCGGCCTCTCATTAAAATGCTGCTGCTCTCTCTCCCTGCTCGGCGCGTCCAGAGAACAGCCACAGCGGGCCCTCGGGTTTTAAAAGCGCTCTGAATCCAGGCCAGCGGCTCCGGGGTGCAGATCACTCATTCTGACCTGTCTAAAGGACGGCCAACCAGCAGCGCCAGCAGTCACAGTTTGTCCTCCTCAACAGGCCGTCATAAGACCACACAGGCCTGTGAGGAAAGACTCTGTGATAGAAGACCGCAAAAAATGAACCACGTATGCGATCTAAGCACTGAACAGATGTTTTTCAGCTGGGTACAACAATGCATCACAGCCATCAGCGCATCAGGAAAAATCAATGAATCATTCCCAATCCATGAGCTTCTGATGCATGAGGCCATTACTGAATTTGTCTGCAGGGTTCGGGGACATTGACTCGTTCCAGCATCGCCGCTTTGCATTCATTTAACAGCAGAAAACAACAACGAGGACAGAAAGAAAAGAGTTCCAAGAGAGGAGACACTTCAGAATCAAACCGCCGTGCGCTCTGATGCTCACCTCTCTGCAACTTTCTGATTAAAATCAAACTCTATTTCTAAGCTCTTTTATGTGCCGAGTCACCTCCACCGCTTCGAGACTTCAAAGTAAATTTGTTTCTCCAGAGATGGCTCAACGAACACCGGCTTCAGACCAAGCAATAAGCCGGCGACACGGTCGCCTCGAATGCAAAGTAACTGCCGAGTGGACGCGTCGGCAGCTGCAACGGGGTCAGCTGAAAACCTGAAGCCTGACGCTGCGCACAGAGGCGGAGAGGACAGGAAAGGAGGCTGCTTTCGTTTCAGCAAAGGCATTACTCTGCCAGGACCGGAGAACAGCGACGCCGAGAGCTCGCTTCATCGGGACGTTTGCCGCACGAGTCGATGAAAAGCCTCTAATTGGTTTGAGAAGAGGCTCGCATCTGCCTCGGCGCTCGAACACAATACAATCACTGCTGTTATTGATCCACTTCTGGGGCGAGTCTGCAGGGGAGACAGAGATCACAGCATCCTGACCGGCAGAGTAAACACTGTTTAATTAGTGATCTCGCCACACGCTGCCTGCAGCCGGGCCGACGCCTCATTTCTCAACCGCCGTTTTTCGATGCTTTTCTTTTACACCCATGGGAAGATTACAAGAACCCTACAGGCCGACACGAGTGCGGAGCGGGCCCGATTTCTGCTGCTGATGTTTTACATGCGATGATGAAAAAGATACAACCACTTCAGGGTTTCTTGTCTATCGGAGCAGCTCAGCTTTAGAGGAGATATCATGGAGGTTAGAGCCTTAATTAGGTTTCAGTCAGCCATGACGCTGTAGAAATTGTGTATATCGGCATTACGTAGGTGTGCTTTGTGTATGAGTTTGTGCGACACTTCTTTAGATGGTTTAGAGTTGGTGCGCTGCACCAGCCTGGTGATTATCAGTGCAGATTTTTTTGCATGCAGTCCCACAGTAATGCTGGTTACTAACAAAATTACACAAAAATGTGTGTCTGGTCACACAGGCCTTTTCTGCCGTATACCTGCTCTGAAGCACTAGTGCACATTAAACTCAATCAGAAAAGTTAAGCAAAGACAAGGTGACTCGCGGAGTAATTCTCATTTCTGCCTGGAACAAACTGCTGCTCGACATTTGCTGTGGGAAGGACGTGCCGTTTAAAGGTCGCAGCTCTTTCTCGAATCCTCTCGTGGTTTTCTGGAAATCCAGGTGGTTTCTAGCCTGCGTTTAAAGATAAAAATATCTGCCAGCTCTCCGCTTCGAGGGCTCAGGGCCGAGGACGGAGAGCGTGAAAAGAAAAAGACAGTAGGAAGATTAAACCCGCCGAGCAACTTCAGAGGCTTCGATGCAGAATTAAACCTGGGTGCTGAAGACAGAAGGAAGAGAGGCAGGTAGATGAGAGGAATCCGCTAGTCTAAGGTTATGTAAGGCAGATTAAAGAGTGTTCATCCAAGTATCACTGTGCACTGAATGAATCAGACTTAGCTGGCACCTGCAGCTGGAGGAGAGCTACAACTTCCCATGGATTTTAGTGTTTATTGATTTACTGTTTCCAGCTCTGTGATGTTTTCAACAACAGTAAAACACTTGTGTTTATGATAAGAAATGAAAAATCTAGATATTGTGGTCAACTAAAACTTAGTGAGACTAAATCTGTTGTCTGGAGACCAAGAAGTCCTGATTTACCATATTTGAGTCTCATTACCAAGCCTTAAATAACACTGCAGCATAAACACGCTCCACAGGAGCACAGCTTCTCACCAAACCAGACAAGTGCCACCTGTGAAACTTTTGGCTCTTGCATGACTCTTATTACAGGAACGACTGAGAGAAAGGATGCCTGTATTAGTTTGCATGAAGATTGGCAGCATCTGTCAGCCACCCATCTGTATGTACAGTATCTATTTAATTTAACTGTGGGTTGGGTTTAGCATATGATGCTGTTGTCACACGTTTTGACACAGATGATTTTTGATTTAATAATTTCTTCTTCTTCTCCGAGGAGAGACAGGATTTGAACGTCAGACGTTTTTGGTTTTAGATGACAAAAATATCTTTAAAGATGAAAACCTGCTTCTGGGGTCACATTTGCGTTACGTCATGCAAAGTGCAGGGGTCAAGAATGGGGCCATGTTGCCTTGTGATGCCATGATGCCTTTGTGCTTCAGGCAGCCGCACATCATTAAGCTGGATGCTGATTTGCAGTTATCAACATCTGAACGCACAAGTTTCCTCAGGCTCTATCCAGAGGTGAGTCTGGCTTCCAGCAGCAGCGACCATAAAAACGACTTTACTGTCACTCTTTTGATATGTGCCCATGTATTCACATCCTGCCTTTAAAGTCAGGTCATGGTTCAGTGACAGAAATCGATCCTTACTCCAGCTAAAAACTTCAGGTCATGTAAAAACAAAAACCTGAAATATTCTCCTGTTAAGACGACCAAAACTTGGAGCGTAGTTGTATACACAACAAAATAATACTGTTGCACATGTGATGAACACGTGAATGGTGCTTCCGCTGCCTGCATGTCTTCATTTCTGTCTTCTTACCAAACTCTTGCAAACACATGGATCTGCATCTGTTAAAGAGACGGTGCATGACAGGCCCGGTGGAGGAGAAGAGTTCTCATTCTGCCCCATAAGGTGGCTGTCTGGGCTGGAACGCGACCACCAGCTGGGGCCCTCGTTACTGACGAACGCAACGGAGCCGACTCACGGCAGCGTCGCACACCGTGCGCTCTGTAAACGTGTCGGCATGGCGACAGTATCCCATCGCTCAGCCGGCTCTTTGGCTGCGAGCGAGGAGCCCCGACCCCGAGCCAGAAACACTGTCTGAGAGTGTGAGAGTGCAGGAAAAAAAACCCTGACTCAACACACAGCCAGGTGTAAACAAAACATTTGACAGCACAGATCAAACTGCATATTGTCAAACTGAGTGTAAATCGAGTAGAAATCAATGAGCGCTCTGTCTGAAAGTCCATCACAAGAATGAGAGGAAAGACTCTGTAACTGAATCAAGACGTGTGATGTGTTGTGTCATATTGGATTAAATGCTCAATCCATCCAGAATTATCAGTTACTACAAAACAACTTTGAGTATTTGCTGAAACACAAGCAAGATTTCAACTCACTGAACATCAGGATGAGTTAATGGGATCCTCTAACGTCCTCAATTTGATTAACACGCCCACCCACAAACAGGAGTTAAGCACAAGTTAGTGGTGGAAGACAAGAGGTCATAAAAGTGAGAAGCGAAATGTGTGGAGAGAGTTAAAGCCAAAGCAAAGAGATTATATGAAAGAAGCTCACCATGTAGTGCAGATCATCGAAGCCGTTGAGGAGCAGCTTGCTCTCGTACTGCGGCAGCCCCACGTGCTCCAGCCAGTCTCCCACGGGCTGGTCCAGCAGCCGGCCCGCGGCGCCTGCCGACAGGGGAAAGCGCTTCAGGAGGGAGAAACCTTTGAGCCGGTAGCAGCGGCACTCCGAGGACGAGACGTGGCACTGCCACATCATTCTCGGCCAGCAGAGCCGAGCGCACCGGCAACAGGGCGACGGGGGAGACAGCGTCCTCTGTGGACGGGGCGTCGGCTCCCGCGGGGAGGCGGGCGCCGGACCGCAGTCACCCAAGGTGGATCGAGGTACACCCCTGATCTCAGGGGTGGAGGAGCAGATGAAGGGAGCTGGATGATTACCAGCTAATGTCAACTGAATTCTCAGCTATGATGGTGAGCCAGGAACATGCCCAAAAAATACACTTACTCTCAACACAATGCTGCCTCGCTTAACAAGTCAGTAACAAACCAGTTCATATCCAGCCACAAAAGACAATCTAAATGCCCCGTGTCAGGAAGCAGCATTTTCTGTCAAAAAAATAAACTAACATAAAAGCTTGCAGCTGATTTAGTTAAGCTCCGGTTCTATCATGAAGAGAAACTCGCAGGAGTCAGAGAGGAGAGCAGCGACTCAAAACTGCGTGGAAAGTGCTTTGGAAAACTTGCGGACAGAAGCGGGCGACGGTTAATTATCAAACAGGCTCATCCGGGATTCGCAGAGCCGCTGCTGCTCAGTGTGTAATCCACAGGACAAGAATCAAAGCAGAGGGCGTCACGGAGTTCACGTGGATGGCGGCAGCGGGGTGGGGGTGGGGGGGGCAAACGCAAACCTGCAACTACACTGCAACGAGCCGAGACCACTGTCAGCAGCCGGAGCTGACGGACAAGGACAGACGCTCGCCTCTGCTCCTCTGGACACTGAGATGCTCTTACTCACTTTTCTCTGTGATGAGAATCTGTTCTCACACAGCTGCCTTTCACCCTCGATATGAGACCTGCATCTCCACCACAGCTAAAAGTTAACAGAGCAAATCTAATACATCACCAAGTCGTGTTTTTACTGTGTGCAGGACCAACACATAAAGGAATCTGCCAACAGATATCATAACCTGAAAGAAAGTCTAAGTGTAGATTGCACATGTTCAGTCTTCCTGCATCCTTGTTGGTGTGCTCATCTTGTCCCGAGGAGATCTCCACCTCATAAATTCCACATTTGGTCACTCCAGTAGCTCGCAAACGTGCCAAGGAAAGACAGGAAAAAAGAAATCCACTCAAGGATCCAATCAGCTACTTCAAACAGCACTTTAGAAATTGGTACCCCCCCCCCCCTTCCCCCGGACTGAACTCCTCTGCAGACGAGAGAGAGAGAGTGCTAAAAACTGTCTGCCCTCAGTCTGGCACAGTTTTGTGAGACGTGGTCAAGTTGAAGCAAAAACAACAAAAACAAACAAAAAAAAAAAAAGCAGAAAGCTCCTGTCGACCACTCCGGGCTGCAGGACGGACCATCTGATCCTGGAGGTGCCGAGGTGGCGTCCTTCTATTGTCCTGGCTGTTCCCAACACTGCCGCCTGCAACTCCTCTCTCTCCTCCCTCACTCTCTCTCTCTCTCTCTCCTCATTGCATGCGCTTCCCCACTCCTCCCTCTGCCTCGCCCCCTCTCTCTGAAACACTGCAGGTGGCTGCTCTTTGTCAGTGCGAGCTACCGTTTCAGCTACACCCACCCCCCACCCCCACCTCCTCGTTACTTGCGCCTCTGCAGCTTCTGCCTCTCCGTCTTTTCTTTCCTTTTCTTTTCTCCAGCTCATTAGGGCCTCCATCACCCTTCTCCACCATCTCCCTCCACTCTGATGTGGAAGCCGATCAGTGGAGAGGAGAAGAGCGAAAACAAAAAGTGGCTGCCGGCTCAGAGCCAATCAGCTGGAGACATCACAGCTCACCAGTCAACAGCGAGAAGAGGCAAACACTGGACTGAATCAAAGGCGGGGGACGGGGGTGGGGGTGGGGGGATGATGGGGATGCGGCATCAAACGCAGAGCCTCTTCTCCGGCGAGTCCCTTGACGGCCTCTTGACAGCGTCTTCGTGGAGCGCTCTGAGCATGGCGGCTAAAAGGTTGAGGCTCGCACACGTACAGAGGAGTGGATTCAGACTTATACAGCAGACTTGTAAGACCAGGCGGATACAGCCAGTGATGGGGCGGTGGGGGTGTAACTATTTCACTGCAGTGGTCTCAGCTTTCCTCAGGTCTACATAGCAAAATGAGCTCATCCCCCTGACACACGTAGCGATTAATATTTAAACAGCTGGCTCCAGTGCGGGGCATAACAAACATGTGGACACCTTTGTGCTCAGGAGCAGGGGATCTGCCGCATCGCTCCAACATATAATGCTGCTCGGGCAAAGTGTGTAAACTTGAGGGGAATGTTGAATACTGTGAGAGGGGAAAGCTGAAGGGGAAGGGAAGTCGATCGTTCGGGTTACGGCCGCAGTCCCCGGGCGCCATCCATCAGCGCCGGCGACAGGCTTCTCGAAAGCCCAGAGTAAGAGGAGGTCCGGTGCAGAATCCCTAACAGAAAGATGCTGTGCCACAGATCGCAAGGCCGGATCCAACACACTTTCAAGGCTTACAGACCAGTACTTGACCCTGACCTGGTCTGGCTCCTTTGGCTAAAAAGCCATATGGTTTTAGCGTCATACAACACAGCGTGGAACCACTACCTCTAAACAAACAGGACATTCACCCTCCTGTCACAGTTCGAGAGAAGTTGTGCAGAAGCGTTGGCTGGGCAAAAATTTCAGATCAGCCCCAAGTTCCCAGTTCCTACTGAAATTCAAGGAATCCAAGGCCAGTGGAAAAACTTTTGACTGGTGGTTGTCTGTAGCCGTCTACCTGTGTTATACCATTGCACTCAATCTCCTGTTGTTCACTGAATCACACTTGTTTCCAGATGTGACCTTCACTATCCATGTCTCCTAAGCGCTGGCTTGATTTCCCTTGAGGGAAGTGATACGGATAAAACAACTCCAGAGTGTGACTACAGAGAAAGTCAAAGCGGGTCCACGACAAGACAAGTGAGGCAGCCATTGTCAAAGAAGTTCCCGAGACAATAAACCCACATACATCTCATATTTAGAAAGGCAGATAAAAGGTTTTGAGAAACTTTCAGACCAAGTAATACAGTCCATCCAAAACAAATTGGTAATTTGGGGTCAAACCTGGAGGGCTGGCAATGAGATTCTCAAGAGATTAAGAATGCAACAATGGGAAAACAGATCAAATCAGCTGAGAGCTAATTAAAAACACTTCCACCCTCCAAACTATCAGATTTCATTGATAATTACAAATAACATTAAAACTAAACACTCAATTTATAGGAAAAACAACATTTAATAGCATGAAAAAGCAAATCATACTGTACCTGGCGTTGCATATTGCTGATCTCTGGAGAAATCTATGCCGGCGCCAATCAGCGTCATGATCTTCTCGATCTGAGGACAGGAACAGAAGAGGGAGAGGTGAGAACCCGGGGAAGCCGTCGCGGCTCAGCCTCCACCTCTCACCAGCAAATAAACACAGACAAATGTCCCCATGCCTTAAACAATAAACCACCAAATGTTACAGTTGCCTGGCGAAAGCCAAATGACAGCGCTGAGAGGATACCATCAGTCACAGTGCTTTTTATGAAGACGCATAAATAATTTTGAAAGGCATCTTAAGCAGCTGCACCACGGTTGATTGCCTTTATATTTAATTTATGACCACAGAATTACAGTCATTTCTACTGTCTCATATTGGAGCAGGCTGCCGGCAGCCAAAGCAATCCTGATTTAAGTGGACACACTGGCCTCACAATCTGGCATAAATGATCCCAGAGCAAAAGTTTTGTCAGGGCAAAGCAGAGAGAGACTGTCAACGTCTACAAAAATCACATGGGGTTAAGCTATCGGTGTCATAATGTGTGCTCCATAACACTTGTAGCAATTATTCATTGTTTGAAGGCAACTGAGACTCCCAATGAAAAACACAAAAGGAACTAAATACACAGAAAGACTTGAGGGGGAAAGAGTGAATACTAAAATGGAAAAGAGGCCCAGACTCCCACGTTTCCTTGCAATGATTTCATGCATCGCTACAGGATGCATGTGACCATGACCAGGGTGTCGACTCAGAAAGTAGCCGGCGACTCCGACGTGTCATACACATGCACGCGTGCGGACATACCCCATCAGAATAACAAAAGTTTCCTTCAAATGCATTCACAGGGGCGCAGAAGCAGCGGTGGGCCATTGAGCTGCAATATTACACCTGTCACAGCACAGAAACATGGTTCCCGCCTTTCAGCCAGCCCAGGGTCGAGTATGCGTGGACTTCTGGGAGTGCAGAAAATGAAAAGGTGGACACCGACAATGCTCCTGTCACACCTGTCGGGTACTGTCACTTCAACCCTTGTTGTGGATAAGGGCGTGATTTATATCTTCTATTTTTGTGGCGTTTTGGAAATGTTTCATATGAAAGCGATGGTCTCAAGCCCTGGCTGGAGTCAAGCCCTGCCTGCTGCTCTAAAAGCCCCCAGACAGGTTAAATGTCCCCATTAGTATAATTATATAAGTGCCCTCAATCAGTACTCGGATGTTTAGTGGTGGAAATGATATGTAATTCAAAAAGAAATGTCTGTCAGAGAAGCAGAGAGGGAAGTTCAACTTTGAAGAGTGATGCATCAGATGTGCTGCTGTCAGACTGGATAGAGTTTCTAGATTTGCATAGAAGAAGAAATGAATAATCACAGAGATTATGTCATTCCAAAATAGGTCACTGACCCCAAAAGGAACCCCCATCTAAATCTTAGTATACCCCAGAAAGAGGAGGAGATTTTTTTATGAAGATGGACATCTTACGCTGTCAAAGGAATTAGATCTTCCTTGTTTTGTGGCGGTGGAAGTCGTCTGTGTCTGCTGAGAGAGAATTCAGGGTTTCGTTTTTCCTTCCTTCTGTACTAACTATCGTACACTGTGTTTATAATCATCCTGAAAACATTCAACTGAATGTTAATGAAACACTATTTCACATAGAAAACACTGGACATTTCTAGTGCATAAACAATGGGTGTGTAATGATTATATCGTTAAAGGATTAGTAGGATATAAGAAAATGAAAAATTACGCTACAATACATTTCTCTTTACACCACAGTCCCTGTTACTTTCAGATCCATCGCTAAAGCTCAATACACCTAATTTCTAGTTACTTTAGTTCCGTCTGCCCAACGTTTCTTCTCCCCGATGTTGATTAGACTCAAGCGTATTGACCAGACGGCAGATTAGTCACACACACACACACACACACACACAAAAATAACCTCCATCCATCAGCACCGCATGTTCACTGCATCAGTCATCATACAGGAATGTTGATGGACAGTTTGCAGTGTTTCTCCTACCTGAGCTGTGACCCAGGTGAGTCAGCAAAAACGGGCTGCTACCCTTTGTTTTGTGTGTGTCGGTCATTACTTTGCACCTTTTCCACCAATCTTTATAAGAATAGTTTGATATTTTTGGAACATCTTTTTTTTATTTTTTTGCATGTGCTTTTACAGACAGCTAATAACAAAGGCTAAATATGAGGCTACAACCAGACGTCGTTAGCTTAGCTTAGCTCTGTGTAAAGGTAAAGAAATCTGCCTACCAACACCTCTAACGCTCATGAATTAAAACTTTATATGTTTGTTAAATCTGTAGAAAAAAAACAAAGAGCAAAAACACATTGGTTACTCTAGCTTGGCTGTGAGGTAACCGGTTTCATGTCCAGGAAGTCACTACTACTGTCTGAGAAATAGTCCGGCATGTAAAAGAAGCCCCTGTCATTTCAACGCTTTTTTGTTTTTCTGCAGTTTAAACAAATGAAATCAAATGTGTTAATTACTGACTTTTAAAAGGAGCAGAGTTTGTCACTTTAGTAGCTTCCAGTTGTATGCTATGCTAAGCTAACCAGCTGTTGGCTGTGGTTTCATATTTACTGTATGCTGTATACAGTGTGGTAGAGAGAGAATAGGCAAAATGACAGAAAAACATGTCCCATGATAATGTCTTATTTCAACACCATAAATGATGTAAAAAGCATGAAAAAAATGACATCTCTCTTATATTGCTGCAATGAGGAAGCTGAGATTTCTGCAGGATAGACAGACAAAAGATCAAAATCTCCCATGTTGCTTTCATAACGAATAAAAAAAAGCCTCAATGTGACATGCACGCGATGCGCTCATAATAACCTGAGTTATTAGGCTTCAGCACGATGAGGCTAATTAGAAAGCTGCTGATGAACAGTAATCAGGGGTCCACTATGTCAAATCATGATCCCTCGCAGAACAGTTGTAACTCCTGTGATAATGAGGGCAAAGCAACGCTCCCATCCCATAAAGTGGCCGAGATCTGTGGTGAAGGGAGAGCGACGCTCCTGTCAATGGCGTCGCTCCTCAGCAGTGAGCGGGAGGAGATAAGGAGATGTGCTGAAATATTGAAGCAGAGGTTGTGATGTTCTGTCCCCCTGTTTACTGCATCTGCAACTATCTCGGGTTTGTCTTTCTGAACGCCTCGAGCTGCAGCGTATGAGAAAGCAAGAAACGGGCTGGTTGCATTTTAAACACGCACACACTGCAGTTAAGATCACTGTACCAAACAACACAATGCAAATGTGTGTATGGTAACAACAGCAGCAAAAAGCACATAGCTGCATTCTGTCTTGGTGTATTGGCTTCACTTGTCCGGTATAATGGAAAAGGGAATACGAGCCCGTCCGGTGAAATTCAGGAGCAGCTACTGTGAAAGGCAGGTGTGATATATTGTCGGAGCTGGGTAAATATATCCTTATCTGGGGACACGGCCCAGTAATTTCCTCAAGGTAAAACACATCCACAACAAGAAGGAGCCTCTGGATTTCATGGTCGAGGACTAAGAAGCTCGGTGCCATGAGAATTAATGGAGGAAGGAGACGGAGGGGAGGGGGAGAATGTGTTTTTGTGCTGCAGGATGGAATCAATACAGAGACCAGAATCGAAGAGGCGTTCATTGTGAGAGGGGCTCCCTGTGAACAAGGAGGTACAATGAGGAGGGTCAGAAGTCAGCAGGAGGGTGGAGGTCAACAGCTGAAGAGCCGGCAGAGATGAGAGGTGGCCAGCGTGAGATTAAAGACACAAACCTATTTATCATGCTTCTCCCTGCTGCCCAAGGAAGCCCGCGGAGAGCAACTCGGCTGCTATGATACTGGGATTTAAAAGTTGTTGTTTTCTTCTTTTGCAGCCTTGAGAAACTCGAACAACCTGCAACTGAGGCTCAGAAAGGAGGAGGGCAGTGGGAGAGCTAAAGGATGCCTGGCAGGGCCCGAGCAGGGTGAGACAAAAGGCTGCTGCAGTGAGAGCGTGCCCAGACCACCCGCTTCAAATTGCCCAGCTGGCAACGAAGCAAGGGTCAGAATTAAAAACTTTGGATTAGCATGCGGCATGAAGGGAAACGCAAACACGCCATTATTTAAAATGAGGTGCCAACACCTCAGTGCCACGGTGGGACAGAGCACTGTCAGCAAGTCCCGTCAACATCCTCCTGAAATAGCTCAATGTCACGCTTGTGCTTTTAAAAAAATAACGTCCCTTCAAAACAACTCCACAACTTTGTCAGCTCATCCCCTCGCAGGATGCAGGAGTATATATCCTCCAGTAAGTTCAAATAAGTTGAAATCCTTTATACAACTTAGAAGAGAAAGAGCGTCACATCTCCAGTGACTAGACTGGAGACACTTTAAGTAGTGGCTGCATGTCTCAGCCCCCTGCGGCTGTCCTGTGTTCTCCTGTCCTGCCGGGGATTAGAGAATAGATTTCCCCTGCTGGCTGCACAGGGCCGCGGCGCAAACACACCCACAGGTTTAGTTTGATCCCAGCAGGTCAACACACGAGTCGTCTCCGTGACAAACACTCTCCCCCCGCAGAAAATAAAGGCTACCTCAAATCCACAATGGGTTTCTGAACACGGCGAGACAAGTACAGAGACAATGCTGCACGAATTGTGGTAGAAAACGCCACAGAGGATTAACTTTGTAAGAACATGCTCAAAAGTAGAAAGACGACAAGAGGAAGAAGCTCAGACTTTCCCCCATTCTGTAACGCTGCATTTAGAAAATAAAGCAACAAGCTTCAACTCTTCAACTGAACAGGCTGTACAAGAAATGTAATATGCACAGAAATGGCAGGAAGCATCAGTTATGTTCTCATTCAATCCATTCATGGCAGGTAGACAAGATTAATGAGCCTCCAGTGGAGCTGTAAGGGAATCGATACTCACAAAAGCTGGTTTCATAGTGGCTACTGGATCTGTGGAGCACCAGTGGAAAATGAAGTTAAGAGTGAAGCGGGGCTGTGGATGGCGGCCCTTTCCTTCTGCCTCTGTCTGCCTGTCCCTCCTCCCATCTGTGGAGCTCAGTGTGCTGGCCCACACAACGCGCCCCCCGGTTTGTCATCTTCAGTCTGATCCCCGGGACCAGGACCGACCCCCGCATTAGCATGCGCCTTACACGCCCACGCACGCAAACACGCACGCGCTCGCAAACACACCCGCAGCTCCTTAAATGGAGAGATGCACGGGCCAAGACCTCATGCAAGTCAAATCTCCTCGTCTCCAAACCAGAGGCGGTGCAGCCGAGGGTGTGTGCAGCTCGAGCGGAGAGAAGGAGGGTGGAGAAGGCGTAGGACAGATGTATGGAGAAAAGGGAAGAGGGTGTGAGAACTGGAATATTTAGCAAACCAGATTAGAAGAAGTAGAAGATGGTTTTTTTTGTTTATAAAAGAGGGTGTGTGTGTGTTAGGGGGTGCATTTGGTATCCCCCTCAGCCGAACGCTGTCAAGCGGCTCAGCAGACTGTTGGCGGTCGCAGCCGGCAAGATGGTTGCTGCACGGAGGAACCGCCGTGGATGAAGCGATACGGGCGGAGGAGAAGCAGGAGATTTCAAGTTTCAAAAGGACACCCAACATCATTAAAGAGAGTGCAGGCTAGGTTACGCCCAATCAAACTTTAACCACTTTCCCCACACACTCCCCTCATTTGCTATGCACTTTACGTCGGCAGTGAGAATATTTCCATTTCAAGCCAATGCAGGTTTATTCCCTGAAAGGAAACAAAAAAAAAAGATGTGGGGGGGCTCTGGGCGTTCGCTCTCTGCACAGAACTCCCAGACATCTGAATCGCTATTCAAGTGAGAAGAAACAGACACCCGAGTTCATTACCATTTAGCAAAAGCTTCTAAAATTGGACAAAAGAAACTGCCTCATCAAAAACACCAAATCCCATTTGGCAAATAATGTCAAAATGCGCTACATCATGTGATCATCACCGTTAGAAAAGGTGGAGTTAACCACGACACGTCCTTTTTGCTGTTTGGATATTGGAGCTTAAGGCTTATACATTTCCAATTCATACAGATAGGATCTTCAATACAGAATATATATGTATGTACAGTTACAGTATGACAGGGCGCATGACAGTGAATCTAGCACAAACACGAGATCCATCAGAGGTGGATTTCATATTTTATTCTGCAGAGGCATTCTCCAAGGTCAAGAGCACTGACTTATTTATTATTATAATCCCATTTTATTTCGTGGCCAACAGGCTGAAGAGTAAATAAAATGCTGCCCCACGGGACGAATGAATAATTAAGGATGAATTGCGGTGCTCTTTGCCAGCAACCTACTTTAGGATTTCAAAGACGCTTTTAGGCGTTCTCATGAACTTAACGCTGGCCACTTTACTCAGCTACACACACTGGTACGGCGCCTCCAGTAAATGAGGCCGTTGCCTGAAGTGTATCTCCCTTTTTTCCCCCTGATAAGAGCTCTTCTCCAGTTAGAGGCCAATAATACAACCTGTTCTCCTGGGCATGCTTGCAGAAGAGGACAGTGATACCTTCTGTTGTGCCTCCTCCTCCTCCTCTCCTCCTCCTCCTCCACAGCTCTTTTTCCTTTACAACCACATCAATTCTCTTTCTATTCAGCTCATTTGTGCTGAGGGAGAAGACAACAGAGGAGCTCCAGGATTATGACTGGCTGCTGTGGGGCAGCAGGAGGAGGGGGGGGGATCTCCAATAACCGAGTAATGTCATGGCTGCCGTAATCCCGTCACGCGCTCAGAGGCCACGTCCCTCAGGTGCCGTCTGAGGAGGTGAGGTGCTCGTTAAACTGACTAACTAGACGGTGCAGAGCTCCGCCTGCGACCAGAGAGCTGGAGAGGGGAATTAAAAGATTCAAGCACACAAGATGTTCCCTTCCTCTCCTTCTTTTGGAGTTTATTACTCCGCTGGACCACAATGTTCTGCAGATGGAGGACAACGTCTTTCACAATGTCAGCACCGCAACCTGTTTTTATATCATTATGAGTGGATGTTTGTTTGTTAAAATAACTAATAAATTCAACATTGGCATACAGCAGATGTATCATTAATATGTCCATCCATAAGAAATCACATGTATGCCAAACAGAGACAATATTCTGCAGTTTGTCTGCCAGCGCCTGCTTAGTGTGTGCCTTGGTGAGAATTAATGGATCACTAAAGATTAAGTAACGGGTGTATGTAAAAAAAAAAAAAAAAATAAATTACCATTGTAAGTGTGCAATTTGTCTGATTCCACAGCTACCTAAGTACTGAAGGTCAGCTTTGATAGCACCTTCAGTTAAATACTACTGTACCTTCAGTTTGCAGGGAGAGTCCACTTGGCAGACTTGACAAACCTATAAACTAAAGTTATGTGGCTGATGTTTGCCAATGTCTGGCAGCGCTGAAGTAGATCAAGTTAAAAAGCCACTCGCAGATACAGAATGTCAAAGACAAAGCTGCACTGACAGGAGACGGGAGCGACTGAGTCATGCTTCACCTTCAGACCAGAACAGTGTACTGGACTCTGACGGGCTTCTGCAGGACGCCCTGAGCGCTGACAGGAGGGGACTATTTCCAGACGGAGCAGGTTAGTCTGCTGTCACGTAAAAACGTAACACAAAAAGACCTTCTCTTCAACTACACAAGCTCCTCTGCTACAACGCCTGTCGCTCAGCGCTAACGCCTGGCACGGCTTATGGCAGCACGCGACGGACACACACGCTCACCACGGAGTAATAACAACACACAATTCAGGTTTAGTTGTGTGCGGTGTATTCTCAAACACTTCAGACTGGGCCAAGAAGAGAGTCTTAATATCTCACAGTGGCACCAGTCAACAATACATCATGTTGACTTCCATAGAACCACATCTACAGTTCAGACCTGGTCTGCCCGCCTCCTGATACCAGAAAGGTGAGGTAGAACTCAGGCCTGTGGCACCATCAGAACCTCAGAGTCGCTATCATCTCTGCTCAGTGCGGCTCTTCTGACGGGGTCGTGCAGAGAAAAACGAGGCAGCAATGCAATCTCCTCACCGCAGCAAGAGAGAGAGAAAGCATTACAGTTTCCTGAGCCCTAAGATGGTTTGTGCGTCATGGCTGCAGCGTGCAAGTCATCGCTCACCAACTACGGCGCTCTGCGAGCGGAGCGCAGCCGCGTAGGGAAGCTGCCATCAACAGCTGAAACGGTGCAGGAGACAAACAACAGAAGGGAAATTACTGAGACACTGGTGGATACAATAGACTCGGGACTCGACAGACTTATGTTAAAACTTAACTGAGAAGCTTAGAGGATATCATTAATCCCGCCAACAGAAAGAGGATTGTTGGGGGAAAATGGGGAAAGAGCATGAAGAGGAAACTATGTTAATCGCTCAGGCTGGTATGACTGTACTGTATTTGTCTCCTCTCACTCATTGTTATGCCATATATTAACAGTTGATGCTGACCGAGGCCCTTTGTTTGTGTTTCAAGCAGCACAATCAACCCGAGGAGAGGGGATGACTTTAGAAAAAGTTTTCTTTGTCTTGAAAATGATCTTGCGTTTGTTCGGTGGTGTGATTTGTGTTTGATTGATGGATCGCCCGTCTCTGCAGAGACTCGGGTTGGAGACTAAAGCCTCTGCAGGTGGAGGAGTCGAGAACCGAAGAGAACCAGATCTGCAGCTCGCATGCGTTCTCCCTGAATCTCAATTTCCAAATCTCTCGCCAGCATCTCTGTTTCTCGGCCGTTTTATCCCCCGGCTTCTTGTCTCCTCTAATCTCTTCTCGCTGCGGCTCTACTCAGCTTTTTATCTACGTCCCAGACAAAGCATTAAAAGTGCCGAATGGAGAGGGGATAAATACAAACAGAAACAAGACAGGACTGAGAAAATAAAAATACGCCAATTTGGGGCAGAGTAAAATTTTCAATACAGGATCACGAAAGAGGTTTTTGGCGCAACACAAGCAGCGAATGCACAGCAACACAAATGCCTCCATTAAATATGTGCGAACCCATGTTAATGAGCCGTTTGTGTTCTGCACAGCAGCCCCCCCAGGGCAACAGGTGGGCTTCATGTTAACATGAGCAGTCTGATTCAACAGAGCTGATGCTGAATTTTTCATGCATCGATGCTGTAGTTGTGAACAAATGTCTTGTGGCTGCAGAACAAACAAACACGAGCAGACTCGGGACCTAACAAGGGAGGCTTTGTGAAAAAAAAAGTGCACAAGGGAAATCCTACACAACAGGCGGCTTACATTCCTGCTCTGAATCTACTGTCGAAACAAGAGGTTTATTTGGAATGATGTATTGTAGGAAGGGAAAGTGTTTCACATTAATGGTTTGCTTCCTGTAGCTTTTCATGACACCAGTCACTTATTAAACACATTTATGTATGTTCTGTAATAGTAGCTCATATTCCTACCTGCTGTAAAGTTTAGTTTTAGTTTGGTTGAAACATCTTGTGGTTTGCAGAAGCTTCACACACACACTGTCCCAAACAGACCAAACACTTACCTCGTCCCACTCTGAGGTGAAAGAGGGCGACTTCTCCAGCCTCTTCTTTCCAGTGCTACAGTTAGAAACGGACTCGCTGCGGTTTCCCAGTCCGCCTTCCTCCTCGCTGGGAGGCGACACAAGCAGGTCGGAGTCGGACTTGGAGAGGCTGCGTGCCAGTTTCAGGTCGCCCGGAGGTCGCATCCTCACGGCAGATGCCGCCCCGGCGCCCGAGTCCCTGTGATCCTTGTTCACAGTGGCGTAGATTGCTTTGGGGTCACAGTCTGTCAGGATGGCGGCCATGCTGGGACGGCTAGGTGGCGGCGCAACTGCTGCTACTTCCTCTTTTACTTTGGCAGATTTTCTCGACTCTGGCTGGCCCTGTGTGGGCGGCGGGGCACCTGGAAGCCTGAAGGGCTCCTCGCGGCAGTCGAAGACGGGGGAGGATCCGTGCAGGAGGCCGGTGAACTGCTCCGGGACACCTGCTCCCTGGTCCTGGCCGAGCTGGGAGCCGTCTGGAGGAGGAGTCAAAGTAACGGGCAAAGTCAGCGGAGTAAGAGTGGAGTTTGTAAAGGCTGGAGAGAGGACTTCTAACTGAGGGGCAGATCCTGAGAGCGGGGCTAATAAGAAACCGCCCACACAAGCCCCGAAACAGATCTGTAATTGTTTCCTACCGGGAGTGACGGAGAAAAAAAGAGGGAGAGAGGAGAGACGGAGCGAAGAGGAGGCGTATGTTGGCCGGAGAAATAACAGAATTCCAAACCCAGCTTGCAGCCGTCTGACGACTATCTGCCAGTGCCTGACAGCCTGGGTTTTGTAACAGGGAGTTGGAGACTCGTCATCTCTGCGACTGACCTCACCTCACAGGCCCACTTGCCTGTTAGGTCTTTCTTCCCAAAATAACACAACACTGAATGTTCCCCCAAATGACTGACTGCAAAAACGCACAAATGACTGAAGTGCAAGCACCTAAAAACAGACGCACCAAAATATACAGCAGAAAAATGACTATGAACTTAAAAAAGGAGTGAAACTTACAATGGCCGGCGCCTCCAGCAAAAACAACTCCTTAAAAAGACTGAGTGGCAAGTGCAATAAAAAAAAAACAATTAGATTTTCCTCCTCCCACTCCCTGAAGAATTACTGCCACCTAAGCCTCTTTTCCACGACCAAATCAGCCAGGGCTCGACAGTGCCTGTTGTCGCTTCAGCTACACACATACACGCAAAAAAACACAAAACACCGTTTTGCTATCGCCTTCCTTTGCACCGCAGCGTTGCGTGTTGTTGTCTGCCGTGTGACCGGCAGCCCTCTGTGTTTTCTGGCTTCTAATTTGAGACCCTAATGGCGGCTCAGGAATGGAAATCTGAATCACCCCATCCTCCAGCAGCCAGACTCCTGATAATTAGCCCTGTGACACATGCTGAAGGAGTGTGTGCATGTGTGTGTGTGTGTGTGTGTGTGTGTGTGTGTGTGTGGGCCGTCCCTGCCAGGGTGACAGGGTCAGGGTGTTTGATGACAGGGAATCTGGGGCAATCGCACCACAGGAGAAGTGGTGACCGGTTGCACACTTTGTTTGTCCTTCACCAGAGGTGAAGAGCTCAAAGAGTGAAAACATCATAAGAACAGGCTGCAAGAGACTCACATATCTACAGTCCACCCAACTGTGTGGCACGCAAACCTGCAAGGAGTTCACCAAAGCGCCTCATTACTGTTTCAGGGGCCATTTGCTGCGATGAGGAGGGGGTGGGGGGTGCAAAACCAACCACTGCCCTGAACTCCCTTCTCACAAGACGCTAAACACTGGAACATGGAGAAGAAGCGCGTGGGTGCTGGTTCGAAGAGGAGAGTGAGTGTACTGTGCACATATGTCAGGACCGCGGCCAAACACCCCACCCACCCACCCTCCCACCCTCCCTCCCTCCCTCCCTCCCTCCCTCCCTCCCTCTCCCTGGCAGCTCGGGAGTGTGAACGCCCCATGAGCACATCACGCATCTCACGCGGTGTTAACCCTTCGCTGAGACCGCTGCAGCCTCCGCTCGCAGGGCTTCGTGGTTGGAGAACACGCAGGGACACGACGGGTGAGGTCACCGCACACAGAGGTGGGAGGCACATTTCATCTGGCAACTGTGAGCTCCATATCTCACTCATGATGTCATGTTTGTTTTGCATGTGCTGGCTGTCACTCCACCGTCTGAAGAGTCCACAGGTCATTCGTGCTTAGCAAAGTGGGAAACAATTTTAATGTAGACATTTTTAACCCCGGGTCACATCGTCACATTCAACAGCATACGCATAAAAGGACACAACATCACACACAAAGCTGCAGAAACACAAACACACGAGTCCATCACTGACAAACAAGCAAACTGATACTTAAACTGACATCTGGATAACATCACCATCTGAATAGCTGGGTTTATTTTATGTCGCCCAACAGGCACTTTCCTTCTTTATCGCCTCGACGTCCATCTGCTGCAGCTCCTCTGCTGCACTGCAGCCCAGAGCAGCGATACAACGGCAAATAAAAATTTGTGGAACGAGCGCTCGACGCCTCGGTTGGGCCGTGGAGCGCTTTCTGGCACGAGAGAGAACCCAGATCGCGAAAGCGCCACATCCAGTGCGAGGAAATGCATGATGGTATAAAACAAGGACAGGCAAACATGATGCATGTTTATTACTGCCTGCAGAGAGTCATAGGATGTTAGTGCTTGTGAGGAGCATCCCTAGGAAACCTTATCAAACACCGAGCAGCGCTGGAAACCTGTTGGGAAACACAATATTCCTGCTGAGGACAGCAGCGCGTGACAGATGACGTGACCGTGATCGCTGACTGTGCATTTATCCTCCACCTGCCACAGAGCACGTGCTGAGGTCTGGTCCCTGACTGTCCACACAGGGAGGAGAAAAAAAAAATCAGACCTCTCAGTCACCATGAGAACCACATCCACATCCACATCCAGCGACATTAGGGCTCAGCCAGCTAAAGCCTCTGGGTTAATGTAAAACCCAACAAAGACGGAAGCTTCAATTTAACTAATGTGCAAAAACGGAAAAGAGGAGGATCATACGATCACGTGTTCATATATAAACCAAGCCTGTGGTTTTAGTGGCTTTAGACAAGTAAAGGAGGATATCCTGTAGCTTGATATAGGATCCTATATGCAAGGGAAAAGGAGATGATAAGACGCCTATACTGCGAGAAGTGTTTCACATTTCCCTCCCTCCCCACAAGAAATATGAGTGCTGCTTTTGTCAAACAACGAACATGAATTTTAATGTTGAAACTCATTATGGTTAATAACAGGCCATTTGCACAGTTATATATCAAAATGCAGGGTGTGTTTTCTCATAAACTAAGATTACCTGTCAGCTCCTGCCTCTACAAAAACAGCTTGTCCTCAGAAAGCTATGAAAAAGGGGTATGTATTTATATAAAAAGGTGCAATGACCATGTATCAAGACTAAATGCACAAAAATCAATGCTGAAAACGATCGTCTTCAGATGTGTTTCAAGATGCAATGAAATCAACAAACCCACAGGCCAGGGATTTTGTGCGGTAGCAGCTTTGAGGTCAAACAAGTTTGGGTTTGCATAGATTCGTTAAGTTTGACCGGACCTGACACCATCTATAAATTCGTTTAGGGGGAAACAAATAATCTAATTCTTTCCCACAACCACAGCCAGAAAAGAATTAAACAAGCGCCCCACGCCTATGAAATAAAAATAAAATAAAACTGTTTCCGCCTGTAAACAGCACCATTAAATCAGCTTGCCCTCCCTGCTTCTCTCTACACCTCGTTTCACATACATGCTCCAAAAATATTCGTTCAATAAAAAGACATCTGTGTGTGTGTGTGTTGGTTGAGACCCGGAGGCTGCGCTCTTCCTCACGTCCCGCCGCACGCTTGACTGCATGACGTGGCGTACCCAGCTTGGTGGATTTCAGATAGCGGCATCACAATCTGATCAAGAATTCCGTTTCACATTGGCAGCAGAAACAACCTCGCCCACTTGCCAGGGAATGTCAATCCGCCCCCTCCCCAGATGAACCAAGTCCGCCCTGCCGCCTGGGAATGCCAATCGTGCGTTCCCTGGCGGCGCTAATCCACGCCAGCCCAACTCCAAACACATCTCTCCCATTTCACGGGCATGCTTGGCCTGTGGTTTTCGAGCCTAATGCGTCCAAGTCCGTCTCTTCCTGACCCCTCGCGGCATTGCCAGCTACAACTGTTTCTCCCTATTAGGGGGCTGAAGTGCTGGGACGGCGGTCAAACTCACCTCCCGACAGCCAGGGGCCCGCTCGTCCCGGAGGGTGGAGGGTGTCTTTCGTCTTGCTCGGGGCGCTGAGGTCATTGGGGGCAGTGGGTTTACGCTGGAGCGGGACAGACAGACAGGAGGTTTAGTCGGGCTTACTCGCACCTCCGAACATTTTCTGCAGATAACATTGCACGGTTAAACAATTAAAACCCAAAGCTAATTATCCAGCTCGCCTGACGTGAAACAAGGACGCTATCCCACTGACTTCCTGCATTACGGCGATCATGGCGGGTTTGCCTTTGGCTCCGCTCAGAAGGCGGCAGATTACAGGGGACGTCGTGCTGCTCGTTTATTATGATTAGGCGCCTGAGGGGCACAACAAATCCAATATGAGCTTGAAATAAAAGACGCGAGCAGATACTGTGGGCAGCAGGTGGGTGGCAGCGATAATAAAACCAGCTAACTGCGTGATCAATATGAAAAGGCAATAAAATAAGATATGATGGGGCCAGTAAATAGAGGAGGCGGGTTTTCAGAAACACCAAGTGACGGGGGCCGGTTTACGGCTTCTGCCTTCTGCTGACGTATGACCCCGACTGTGAACAGACAATCATCTTTAGTATGCAACCTGCTTTGGTGATGTGGTCACGCTCCAGATGTGCAATTCACATTTCAGCTGGGATGCTGTTCTCTGGCTATCAAAACTGAAACTACACGTTTTTGCAGGAGAAGAATGAGAGTGATCACACAAACCTGAGGTAGGACGCTGTTGGAAGACTGTATGGTGGCACTGTCATCTGAAGAGACAAGAGACAGATGAGAGATTATCCTCAGCTCAATTACTCACCATGACATCAGAGTCACGGACAGTCCTGATCATCACATTATGCTAAGAAAAAGTGGTGAATACTAAAATCATGCATTATGCATGCCGACATTATCGGGCTGCGAGTCGGACAGACTTTAGATGGCTCTAACTGCCATTTAAGCAGCGCTGTGTATGCCAACATGATGAAGGAGCATTAAAGCAGACAGAAAATGAATCATTTCAGATTTCTGCCCATCTCTCCAGAGGAAGGGCCAAAACAGTGAAGAACCCCCCCAAACACCATTGTTTATCGATGTAGGGGAGGGCGTGATGACATCAGCGATTAAACTCCAACCCCTCAGCTCGGTGACGTTTCCCGCTGCTGACTGAGCTGAAAGGCCCGAGCGGATGGTTTTTTAAAACATCTATATCAAAAGCGATGGATCAAGATGGCCCTCCCAATTTAATCCCATTTAATCCAGTTACATGCAGTGCCGTTCCCCGGGCCATGACTGAGGCGAGCTCGCTCTTGTGTTTCGCACACGGTCACGGCAAAGGGTTGACCGCATGAGTGCGTACAGGCTCCGTCTGTGCTCAGACAGCATCATCTCATCAAGTATTTTGGATATTTAAATCTCACGTAAGCAGAGAATTACTGGAGAATGAACTTTTTTCATACAATTTACGACTTCCTGGTTTTGGGATTATACTATAAATTTGCGACTACCTTTATGGTGCTGGGACTCGTGGCTGGGCGGCGGGACTTTGGTCTGCGCAGTCAGCAACAACTCGTACGTGTGATCCTCTTCCTCCTCCGCCGGCTCCCCTCGCTCATCAATACTGCTGTTAGTGTAGAGCGCCTGCAGGAAAACAAAGACAACAAGGCAAAGAGAAAAGGTTCTGGTATGAAAGGACTTCCTTAATGTTACTTCTGCAATACATCGTCTATGGTCAGCCTCAGTTCAGACCAGTCTTGTTTTTCCATTTCACTTCTCCTCCCTTTATGCCCCCCCCCCCATCCCCACCTGTATCCCGCTGCTGTGCTCAGATGAAATTTTATTGCAAAGTCGTTTGATTTGAGCAGTGGCTGTGAAGAGAACAGTCATCAAACTGGTCTCTAAGTGGCAGATAATCGTTTTTTTTCCCCAGACAGCCCCCGTGTCATTGTACTAACAAAATATGCCCAAGCTCTGAGAAAAAGAACAATTAAAAGGCAGTCGGACCACGGTGATGGTCTTAGCTCCTCACCTCTGAGCTCACCTCTTCTTCATGACCAGCACCAGGATGCGATGAGTGGCCCAGACGATCCTTCTGTAAACCACAAGGAACATTACATGCAATAAATCTACAGTTGTGACCGCAGCGCCAGAGTTAAGAACTGCAGACCCACTCTGTATCACAAGAAGTGTAACACTGGTGGGGGGGTTTTGTTGCCCAGTCGTGTACTGAAAGGACCACTATCGCCCTCTAGTGGCTGTGTCTGCATTTCATCACCCATGAAACCCTGCAAGAAGCTCACGGCTCTGCTGTGAGGGTGTGTTTGTGCGTTTCCAGGTAAACTGACCTTGCCAGCTTCGCTGTCCGGCCGTCCGGAGTCTCTGTCGGAGGACTTGCCGCTGGTGAGGCTGTCCAGAGAGTGGCACGAGGTGGCCTCGAACAGAGCCTCATAGGGGCTCTCCTCCTCGGGCCCCGGGGCCAGCCCCGAGATCAGCTCGCTGACCTTCTCCAGATCACCTGCAGCACAGGTCAAAAAGGTTCACACAAACAGGCTGACAAAGTGCTTAGCTTAAAAGAAGAGAAGGACAAGACTCTGTTGCACGTTCCGGCCCAGTATTTCCTGTTTTATCTGCTGCCAGCTAATTACTGTTACCATGGTAGAAACCCCAACTTTTCTACATTGGGACATCTTACCCTTTTTCCGTGGGCTGGGACTCTCCAGAGGTGGAGGGATGGGTGGAGGAGGAAGGTCGATGTCTGGGGGTTTTCCAGTCACATGACCTGCGACGAGACAAACAGGAGATTGCATCACAGGCTGGCGAATGTGAAACGGAGAGGATGCTTCCCACCTCTCTCCGTTTTCACATCAGGCCACTCACCGAGGATGAGAGCGACTATCTCTCTGCTCTTCTGGGAGGGCATGTCTTTGACAGTGTCCAGCGCTGTCAGGCCCTTCTGGTCCACAATGTTCACGTCGATACCTGGCAAGTGACGGATGGGAGCAGTTGAGTTTTATGTTTTGGATATTTTGCTAAATTAAATATGCTACACAGAAGATGTGCTGATGAAGAGCAGCGAGTGAGGAGGTCTGACCTGCGCTGAGAAGTTTCTGCACCACATCTGCCTTCCCGAACAGGGCTGCTTCATGGAGGGCGCTGCCTTTCTCCGTCTAAACAGGAAAAGAAACATAGAGAAGGATAAAGAGCTGGGTTGGGATGAAGAGAGGACACCTCTGTGTGACAAGAACATGATTATCCTGAAAACGAACGCTCATGTTTATTCCCTTCCACTGTTGTCAGATTCCCCAAACTTAGTTAAACTTGCCGCAGTCCTGTTTCAGCACCGTCATTTAGGGCAAATGCCGGATTTACGGCCACCACCTGGTCCACCTTTCTAATAGAATGATGTGGCTGAGAAAGCAGATTATTTTCCAGTTCACAGGGCCATGCTAATTGAAACCTCCAGGAAGCAGGTGCCTGAAGGACACGGGACAGACACCTCATCCCTTGATTCAGACGAAAGGAGGACACAGTGAAGGGGAAAGTATCCGCAGACAGATGGGTGACACAGTTTGGTAACAGTGTGAGAGCCACAGGGTGCACCAGGGGGAGCAGGGCTGCCTCTGCTCTGATGCTGCTCTGATAAGCTTTATGAAGTTTCTGCAAACTCAAATTCGTTTTTAATGTTTGCATGGTCTGGACCCTTGTCTGTTCCATGTGCTTGTCACCTGACACCAGGATTCTAGCAGAGGTATTTAATGATTTACCAGTGCATGATTAAATATTATGGTATGTCCATGTTGAACAAAATAAAAAATAAAACAAAAAGCAAAGCCAACAGTTTCAAAATTTCACATTTAACCTCAGAGCTTTAACTGGAAGTGGGGAGAGGAAGCGCTGCAAGACCAGATTTAGTAACCCAACGTGATTTGTGCTACGCCGGTGAATTAAGAAACACTTGCAGGCTACAGCTCTCACACGCAGTATATGCACACCTCATAGTTGATGTCCATGCCCGCATCCAGCAGCACCTCCACCACAGACAGGTGTCCGTTGCGCGAGGCCAGGTGCAGCGGCGTGTGTTTCTTGGTGTTGCAGCTGAGCAGGTTGGGGTGGGCGCTGAGCAGCAGCTTCACCACCTCCAAACGGCCGTACAGCGCCGCCAGGTCCAACGGCGTCTCGAACTTGTTATTCCTCATGGTGGGGTCGGTCAGCTCCTCCAGCAGCAGCCGCACCACCTGCGAGTGGCCGTACTGGGCGGCGCAGTGCAGCGGCGTCTCGTTGTCATTGTTCTGTGTGTGTGTGGGGGGGAAGATAAACAGGTGAGAAGCAGCACGGGAGATCAAACAGAATGATTAATAGATGTAATAAAGGAGAAGGGATGTGGTTTGAGTAAGAGCGAGAGACTCAGGGGTCATTGTGAGGTAAACCAATCAGTGCACAGAGCCCACCACAAGAGCAGATTAAAAGGTCATGAAAAGCACCAACCACGGTGAAGTGTACAGTGAGGCCTGGGGGGTGTGTGTGTGTATATCTAGCATACATCTGAGTGGGAAAGGGGGCTGGACCCTGACAGACATGCATGGACTAATGAGGACAGGTGCTGAGGATGGGGCCGAGCGCCGGGGGCGACGGGTTTGCTTGCAGGGGGGGGGCGGAGGCACCCAGGTGGGCGGAGAAGGAGCCGAGTCACGGGCCGCTTGGTCAACGCTGTTGTGTAGTTACAAAGAATGAAACCTGGCCCGACGTTATTGTGCTGTCACGATGGCTCGTCACGTCTACTGCTCCCTCACCCCCCATCACAAATAATGGGAGTGCCATCAAGGTGTGAGGTGCACAGAGGCCTGAGTTGTGGGTATCATTGTGACACTGTTTACATCGATCTGCTTGACATCAATTTAAATTCAGTATTTCAGTGAAGTGCATAAGGCCACTGACTCACTGTAAGTGAGAGAAAACAGCTAAAAATGTTGGCAAATCTTCTCATGCAAATATCTGATCTAATTTTTTATAAATCTGAATGGTGGGGGAGAACACTAACAAGCCAGGAACCATTGCAGCAATTAAAGGCGGTAATTACAACTTAAACTCAGTAATCGGCGCTTATTGGATCTAATGACTCACTCGCAGCAACGAGATCAATGCCTAATAGACCCGAGAACCCCCACCACAGGTGATAAGCTCAACGGTGAAACGGCCAGCAGGGGGCAGACCCTGCGACCCAGGAGCTGGACTGACGGTGATGATGATGATGATGGCACGGGATACCGTCTTAGGTACCTCAAGTAACACCATGGGAATCATGAGGAACAACAGTAGAGACAGGTATGAGAGTGGCAGAGCGGGAAAAGACGATCGCTGCTGTCAGTCTCACGGAGGTGTGACAGGAGGACTGTCGGCCATCTGCATCTGAGCCCGTATCACCACCCTGCAGCTCTCCTGCTCAGTTCACATGGGTGCGGCACAAAATGTGAGCCACTGCGGAGCCACATGCTCCGAGAGTCAGTCATTCCGGCCTCGTACAGCCGCCTGCAAAGGGCTGACAGCTGGCATGAGAAGCCCCCCCCTACAATGGACATGCATGATGCCAGGTCGGGGGCGACTCCCAGAGGCAGATGCCAGCTGCGCCTGCAGAAGATGGTTCTGGAGGGGTGGGGTGCAGCAGGGCACTTTCGGACAGGTGTCAGTTGAGACTTTCACAAAAGAGCTGGCGCCAGATGGGATCAGCAGGTATCTCCTCCATTGTTACGGAGGGGGAGTGAGAGTGAGCATTGTACGACGGTGGCGAAGCAGGTCACAGCTTGAGCAGAGAGGTGGAGCTTAGAGAAAACAAAAAGGACACCTGCCCGTCACAAGAGGGAGGCTGAGAAAAACAAAACAGAGCCGAACAAAAACAAAAGGGGACCAGCTTCTCCTCTGCGTGCTAAAACACGGCTGGTGGTTTCATCGGCGGGATTTGAACGCGTCATTCTCCTTTCTCCACGCTCTTCTTCTCAAAGACGCGGGCGGACTGCGCGTACAGAGCGCGCGCCACCGAGCGTTTGAGAGTTTCGCTCTGAGCGTGCACGCGCCGCGGTTACGTCAGCGCGATTCACTTCCTCAGACGCGGCGGAACAGCCCGAAGTAAATCCATGCATACGGTGAATTACAGGAAGCATCCGCAACACGTGACGCTAAAAACGGGATCACCGAAGTCCCGTTAATGTGCGCGTGAGGTCTGCTCCCACAACGTGGACCGACAGTGCGTGACCGTGTTAACGCCAGAGTGTGGACGTCGCCAGCGCGGTGGTCAACCGCTCCGGAGCCGCGTGTCAGCCGGCGTCTGATCGCGTTAAACACGGCTGAGCGGCCGCTCGCACGGCCTCGCCTCCTCTGATGAAAGGCATGTTAGGCATGTTATTCACACCGGGGCCTCTCGCTGAGGCCAACTGCTCCACGGCGTGCTCTGTCCCCTGGTTGATTTTTTTTTTAAACTTTTCCGCTTTGAAAAATATAATCTACACACCAAGGGGGTATAAAAGTCCCCCACTGGAGACAGACCAGGGGCATCTTTAAATATCTCGATCCAACATCCATCTGTCATTTCAGTGTTTAGTGCCACTCCACTTCAGGACACGTGTTCCAGCACATTCTTGGTCAAAATTTGGTATTTTGAAACACTTGATGTGCTGCTGCTGCTGCTGCACAAACACAGACAGACACACACACACACACACACACACACACACACACACACACACACACACTTCCTTGTTTTGTGTACACACAAACTTATGCCTGTCTGCATATGTGAGATCTTGCGCTTGCAACTGCCAGATTTTGGAAACATTTGCACCAATGCTTTTGGAATTAGAGGCCAACACAACTTGAAAATCTATCTATTCATTTGTACCATTTGACATTCACATGCAAGACTGGGACAAAAAAAGCATTCAGTCATTAGAGCAATAACCAAAGCATGTCAAAAATGTTTAGTCTGACTTTTGAAGCTAATGTGAGCAGACGGAGCTCTGCAGGATAAAATGAAGTCCCACTACATACTACTGCTATACTATGAAATCTGTGTTTTTCAGTGCAGCAGTTTTATATTCTTACATAAGAAGGACACAAAAAATCCAGTTCCAGCAAGAAGCCTCACTCTGTCAAGACCAAGCTCAGCCTTATGTCCACCAAACCACCAGGAGCAGTCAAACAATCATTTAGCATCAAGAAAGCTGTAACACAAAAATGGCACGGATGACAAGCAAAAGATTAGACTTGGTGCGGCGCTGACCAGACTTCCTGGACAGTACAGTTTGTGTGTGTTTTTGATGAAAATCCTGCCTCTGCTGTGGCGCCGCAGACAGCAGATAAAACCTCATCCTGATTTAGAGCTCGGTGCATGTCACACACGGAGAGATTAAGATCTGCGCTGGTATCTGCAGCTGATTGAGAAAAACCCCGGCCCTAACCAGGAACATCTGGAGATTACACTCCATTGTGTTTTCATGCTGCAGCACAATATTCTGATGGTGGTGGTGGTGGTGGTGGGGGGGCAGAGGATGTTATGATTCTCACAACCTGGGGCTGGAGAGATGGTAACACGGTTTGACTAGCGGCCCGTGACGTGCCACGCTGGCTGGCGGCTGATTGAGGCAGCGGTTACGTCACCCTGGCCCCTGGCGGCGGAGGTAGTGGTAGTAGCGGTTGGGTGGGTGGTGGCAATGGGGAAGGGGGGGGGCTGAGCAGCTGTTGCAGCTCGTGTGCCAAGGGGCTGCCCATGTTCACAATGTGAGATCTCGCTGTTTTCTGAGCGTTCGTATCAATCACAGAGCCTCTCTTCACCATTTTCAATCTGTGTGAGATATTTATCGTCCGGTGCGTGTGAATTGCATGATATAAAAATCTAACACACCCCTGTTTAGCATTTATAAGCACTTAAGCACACTATAATGTTTATTCATGTGCAATGTCAACAACTGCTTACTACCACTAAAAGTGTTATATGAACCGCTTATTAAATGTTTATGTGCGGTGGCTGCAGTCTTGTGAGGGTTTTTCTGTTTGCGAGTAAATGTTTTAAATTAAGTGAAATGAATCGATAGTCGATAGAGCAAAAATATATCAACAGCTTAGAATTTAACAGTTCAAGCAAAAAATGCCAAATGTGTAATGTGTGCTGCTTGTCTCTCTTCTCTGTTATTTTGAATGGATTTTTTAATATATGTTCTGTAGAAAGACGTCACCTTGTTCTCTGGGAAATTAGGTTGCTATTTTTTTTTTTTTTAAATCTCTATTCTGATATTTTATAGAAAAAAGACAAAAACAGATTAATCAACAATTAAATCATGTTTCTCCACATTTGCCAAGAGCCCTGTAAGTGCTCAAAGTGTTCTTCCCACAAAATGCAGCGAAACCGTAATGTAAATGCTGACTGTAATTATGGATTATTATTTGGACACTGTCTCACATTCCACAGTAAACGGCCCTTGCAGGACTTTAATAAAATGAACGTCTGACTGGCCTCCTGCCATACATTGTAATTCTCTGACTTTCTCTCCCTTTTACAGGAAAGATAAATTTCCCTCTTCCTGTTCCACTTGATTAAATGGGTCACTCTCCTCTGAACAACTGAAAGGCCTTTTAAGACACAGCAGACTCTGCATCTCTCCCCCGCCAGTAACAACCGGCTGCAACTGACACGGAGGACGAAAGAATCGCAGAAACTCGCTAATTCAAGAGCACGAGACACCGCGATCCTTGCAGTCAACGACAGCACGTCCCCTCGAGGACTCCAACACGCTCCAACCACTTCCTGGAGGACGAGCAGAAGGTAAAGGGAGGGGTTGGGGGGGTATGATGTTCTGTCGAGGGAAGCGCCGGACACTGAAGTGACAGACAGGGGGGTGGGGGGTACGAGTGCACATGGCCGACTGTGAGCGCCGTGCCTGGAGGAAGGAGGGGAAGCTCTGCTCCACTTGATAATGAGGTGACCGAGTCCGGAGAGATGACTTCTGCTGCAGAAACTTTCCCCGTACGTCAGCCCTGTGAGATCCTGCACACCGAGCCCGACAGAAAGACGAACGACCCCTCCCCCGCCTGAGTATGACCTGCTATATGTTCATTTCACCTCCATTTTTTAATGAACGTCATTTATTTGACTTGTCTTGAGCATCAGTTTGGTTCTGTTTGAACGAGTCCAGCGTAACGTACAGCAGACGTGGGATCTGAGCGCCTGAACATACGAGCCTGGGTTAAGAGGAACTCATCTGAACATATATCGCATTAGACATGTGACCTATATAGGAAGACGGAGCCCGGGTGAAAGGTAGCGTGATGAGGGTCAGGGCAGACCGAGGGCTTCATCTTGTTATGGAGCAGTGGTATGCAGACAATATGGTAATTAACAAAACAAGGTCAATTAAAAACAGTCATCAAAACAATCTGTTTTTCCTGGAACCAGGATTCATCAAATTGTTTCCTCATAATACACTTCAGTTTTTTTCAGCCTGACCAACAACAGTTCAAAATTTCAAATAAAATTTACAGTGATTCTAATTAATCTAATTCTCTGGTGCCAGTTATCAGAATGTGAGGATTTTGTCCTTTGAGAAGAAATTGATCACTTCTGTGTTTTGGACAGCATTTTCCACAACTGTCTGACAAACCAACACACAACAGACCAACAATTCAATCAATCCAGGAACAGAAAAAAACACACTGCAATGAATCCAGAAGGAAAGTAACCATCAGTAGAGAACAGCACGTTGGGCTTGTGTGTAACCCCAGTCCTCAGATCAGCCTGGGTGAGACCTTATGGTTGGTGGTTACCCCTCCCTTAATGAGGCATTTGAATCATCATTAAAGTGACCAAACCACCAAGGACACGATCAGTAATCAGTAATGAATAATCATTAGTCTGGCTGGACTGGGATGAAAGAGACCCAGTCCAGGCTGATTCCTCGAGTGCCCCTGACAGGGACCGATGAAGCCCCAGTGAGTCCTGGACCTGCCCCCTTTAAAGCATCATCACACACCTTTCATGTCAGACTCGCTCGCTCTGCACAAGCGCCGCATCTCTCCACCGGGTAAACTCACCGCCGCTGCACGACCAATAAGCCGTGACACTGTTACTATGACGACATCCCACCTCTTCCTCTCTTCAGCAACACAGGCTCAGAAGCACAAACTGGGAGGTGGGGGGGGGCGTACACCCATTTACACACTCGCACAGACAAGCCGAGCATGGAAGTCTCTCTTTGATGCTGATGCAAAGAGACTGGTACGCTGAAACCCTCCCATCCTCCTCCTCCTCATGAGATGGCTCTCTTCTCCCGGAGTGTGATGAGATGGGGGCAGGATGGATGGACCCCCCCACTCAGTCGCTATGGTGCCACCAACCGTGACCACAACCAAGGCCGGAGCCTCCACACTGCATCCATGTTTCTGATTTATTCATAATAAGACATCAATGATTCAGGCTCGTGAGCAGGTGGTGGCCCCTAAACTAGCCCGTATGTGTTTACATTAAGATACCGTGCATAAGCTTAACAGACCACAGGACTCACGGCTAAATGGGAAAAGAGAAGACGAATGCGGCCTCTGCAGCAAAATTCACACTATCAGCGTTAAAGAAAGCCAGCCTTCCCCTCCAAACACTAAGAGGATTAGTCCAGGAGAAATGCGACGATGCTCAAAAATTCTGTGCAGCTCCATCTACAGGCCCCCAGCTGGGTTTCCAGCCCCGCCGGCGGGAAACGCAATCATGGGGCAATGAACGCGTTCGCACTGCTCACTACTCCAGCTCTGGCATCCCTCTCACATAGACCCGGCTGTCACTGGGTGATCGAACCAAAATGCAAAGAAGCCTGAAGCCTGTAAAACACCACACGTACTCCGGAGACGCCACATAAATGAGAGCTGAGAAACAAAAGCTGGGTTTTCATCCTCCTGCAGAAATGTCAATAACAAAAATCTGTTTACTAATTATAGTAGTATTCAGCAGCCAGCGGTGCTGTGTACTGGCAGGCTTTACAGAAGACTTCCTGTAAGCGGCGCCATCATTAAACAATCTATTGATAACATTTTAATAGTATCTGATAGCTCGGTTTGAATCAGTCAATAGGATGTGCTGTGCCAACAAGTGGGGCTGCGTATGATTCCAGTTTTCAAATTAATTTCAGTTCTTTTCTCGTTCCAGAAGAGAAATCACTTCCCGCGGCCCAGAGGAGACGTTTAACAAACTTTGTAGGGCATTTCCGTCCAGCGCCTGGTTTACTCCTGACCTAGCACAAGAGTGTTCTATAACAAGAAGATGAACTTCTGTGGTGGAGGTCATGCTGTAATGCAGAGTCACTCATGTTAAGCAGGGATCACAAGTGAATAGAGTAAAAAGGCAGGGGAGAGAGAAGTGAAAAGCCTCCCCATATCTCAGCAGCAGCAGCAGCAGCAGCAGCAAACAAACCAAACCCAAGCACATCAAGCCAACACAGCAGTAAAGCAAAGAAGCGCTAGAAAGGAAAGTTCGGCAGCACCTTGTACACACCTTTGCATTAATATAGGGGTCAAAGGGCCCACAGCGTTTGAACTCTTTATGGTCTACAGAGCTCTGGGGAGGGAGGAAGAGGAGATAGGCCGATGGTTGAGACAAGCAATGAACGAATGAATGATGATCACAAATGAGTCAAACTGAGAAAATAAAAAGTTGAGTTAATGAACAATCAGATGTCATGAACAAGGCAGGGAGAGATGACACAAAATGAGGCTTCGTCTAGCTGACGTTATCCGAGGGCGGCTCGTTGGATAGAAAAATTAAAAATGGTTCTGGCTACGCTTCTGAAACTCATAATGGGTCATTTCTCCTCATCCCAAACAGGACAGGCTACAGATGATGCCAGTATGGAGGCCGTCTGTGCAGGAAGCAACCAAACGAAAAACATACGAGTTAAAACAGTAAAAAAAAAAAAAAGGTTAGAGCAAACAAGCACTTCTCACACAAGCACAGTGACAGAAAGACATATGATCCAACGATGCACTGTGGTTAATGCACTCTTCTTGTTCCAGTGTAAATCATGCCATGCTCAATCAGAAATGTTCACTCAAAAAAGCAAACCGTTTTCCTGCAGGCAAACTCAAGAACAAATCGATTTAGCTTTAATATTAATTTCAACAGCTGGTGATTATTATGAGCAAGTGTAAACACACACACACACACACACACACAGAAAGGAGAGAGAACGCGGTGCCAGACCTGTTCGTTGAGCTTGGGGTGCGACGGCCCCTGGTGAATGAGCAGTTTGACGATGTGCTCGTCCCCCTTCCACGCGGCCAGGTGGAGGGGGTAGCAGCCCTTGTTGTCGGCGATGTTGGTCAAGGCCTCGTTCCGCAGCAGCGCCTCCACCACCTCGCTGCGAATCGTTTGGGGGGGGGGGTAGGTGAGGAAAATGTGAAGAGCGTAAAACAAAGCTAATAAATACACACACAGCCTTTGGCAGCAGTCAATCAATAGCTGCAGCCTCCCAGTGGAACAATTGTGTGTGAAGGTAGACCTCACTTAATGCACAGCAGCCCCCCCCACACACACACACACAATGATCCCACAAGTATTCATTACATATTCATACCTGTGTCCATTGAGGGCGGCGTGGTGGAGGGGGGTGTATCCAGTGCTGTCCACACAGTTCACATTGGGGCCTCTCCAGATACTGTCGAGAGCAGAGAAGAATGTTATCAGGCCTCCGCAACACAGACGACAACACAACACGACGAACACACACACACACACACACACACACAAACAAACACTGCCAAGCCCTTTGTAAAGTCTTTACTTGTGGGTGTGACTGATTCTGTTCTGATCTCTATCTCAGGATCCAGTGTCTAAGAGCAGCCAGTTCACATCACACAGCCCAACCCCACCTACAGTACATACAGGTGGGGGCCTGGGGAGGGGGGCAGAAGCATTGGACCAGAAAACCAAGAAGAAGACAAAGAAAAGGGACCACCAAGCAGCAGCTAAGATGAGCTAATTAGTTTACAGTAACCACGCAAACCCCAGCCTGATTATTCTGGGCCGGGTCCCGGAGCAGAACGGGCTTTTGTTATGCAGCGTAACAAACAACACACAAAGCACTGGGACTGAGCCAGAAAAGCACTGACGGGGGTGACGTGAAAGGCAGGGCAGGCGTCCCAGCCTCCGGCTCGCTCCAGCCGAACCGGGCCGTCAGCTCCGATTGGTTTGTTTCTTTTAATTTATAAAAGAGCTCTGCGGTGAGGACCAGAGACAGCAATGAGAGACGGGGGTGGGGGTGGGGTGAGTAATTTAAGAAGCTAAAGGATGTCTGGTGAGACGGAGTGCCAGGACCGGGGATGTGAAGGCTCTCTGAAAAGACCTCAGCGCATCCTAAATAAATCATGTGACGAGGAAATCCCAGCGCCAGTGAACCAAATATCCGAGAGCCCGAGTCGTCTGGCATCCAGAAAGGGAATGGGAGCAGAACGCATCACGAAGAGAAGAGAAATATTTTTTAAAAAGAAGAAAAAACACTTTGGTATTGCTGTTGATATATTATAGAGAACCGTCTGAAAACCCATTAAAGCTAGTGATTTGGCAGTCGGACAGCTTCATAAATTATTGCGAGCTTGGAGTTCAATGCAAGCAACTAAGTTGTATGAATGGAGGCTTTGGAGAGAGCTCTGCCAGGAACAGCATCACAGGCTGTTTGCTGAAAACAAATAAATATCAGCGCCAGCAGTTGAACACCCTTGAACAGATGCAACGTGCATTGATCCACGACACGATCGGTGTGTATAAAAGGTGTGTGCCGGCAGCAAGCCCCCCCCACACACACACACCAGCTCCAGAGCAAATCTGCCTCTGACTTGGCTTCACACACGTGGCTCGATTTTGTCGCAGTAATGGCTGTTTTGCCCCCTTAAAATACATCTCCCATAATAGCTCGCCGAGCAGCCTGCAATTACGCAGTCAGAGCCGTCTCATTAAATAAGTATCTTGGTGGGCAACTCGAGCCTGCAGAACAATGGGCCGGCGGAGCAGAGACGCACAGGGATGCGCCACTCCACCGGTCCTGACCTAAAGCCGCTCATTTCTCGCAGCAATGCCTCCCTGGTCTCATCTTTCAGAGTCACGCATGCAGGCACGAAGACGCGGGACATCAGAGAAGGAAGGAAATGCCGTTAGATTCATACTTGTGTTCGGTCGGGGGGGAGGGTGTGAGTTAAAACTATGTCAGCTCTTGGGGCATCGTCACATGTGCACACTATCCCCGCCCAGTTCCTCCAGAGCTGGCGACCAAATCTGTAGCAAAGAGCACTGCAAACGTGGGCCTGCGCGTGGCCGCCGAACACATCAAAAGGAGAGCGGAGACAGAAACAGACCTCACGCTCGCCGTCCTAGAAAAAAAAAGGAGAGTTATGCAACGGCTTACAGCGAAAACCCTGTAAACACATTAACATAAACATGAGCAGAGCGGCCGACCACGAGCGCAGAGTTTAACAAAATCAGGCACGTGGCAGAAACGATTATCAGGGTGATGCATTGCCATCGGATCGGGCGCACAATTAACACGGTTGTGATTTTACTGCACTGATTGTGGCATCGTGCAAGTGAACACCAGGGCATGGACTCTGTGCTTTAAAGGCGCAGCAGCAGAGATGTTGGCCCATCTTTTCGTCGGTCTGACGATGACTCGCTGACCTTAAAAACAGCCGTACGAGATAAAAGTCCTGTCGCACCCCAGATTTCCCTTTCACCTTCAAGTCTTGAATCTGACGGAAAGTCGAGGGTACAGGGTAAATTTTACGACACCTCCGACACTAGAGCCGCTCTGATGTGTCATTGCTAGCACGCCACTCAGAAAATCACATTCACTGTCAGTCACATGACCTGAGACCCCCCCCCCCAACAGGGGCTCAGTGCAGGACAAACCACAAGATTATCTCACTCTGTGGGTTTTCCACCATATCACAGCTCTAAGCAGGCACACGGGTGCTAATTAATCCCGTCTGAGTTACCTCCATGCTGAGGAAATGAAACTGCGTGCTCTTTTTCTTTTTTTTTGTCGCCGTCATAGCAGTCAGTGTGCTGTAAGCAGGGCCGCCTGTTGTGGCAGCCCAAGTGTTACGTCCTCTCAGCGTTGTTGGCAGCCCGGCACTCGAGGCCATGAGTCAGAGCGGCGCTCGACAATCCACTTCATCCTCTTACTACGGCTCACCACCAGCCTCGCCGAGGGGGCAGGCCCGTAGCCGGGCATCGGGCAAAACAGAGTTGATTTGGTTTGTGGGGTGGGGGGTCGGAGGGGGGCACATTCATGGGATCTGACTGAGGAATTCCTGTTTGAAAGGCCTGAGCTAATCCTTAATTTCCCTGAGGGAATATCAGCAGGGTGAAGCTGCAGTCTGAAAGAGATTCTGGGGGGGCTGTAATTCTGCTTCGTACAAAGCCTGGCCAGTGTGAGGAGGACGGATAATAACATGTACGCATTCTCTGCATTAATATTAGTCACACACACACTGAAGGCAGTCTAAATAGTTAAGTCAATTTGCATGTGTTTTTTTTTAGCATTGATGCTCATACCAGGTGACTAAACTATCAACCTGAATAGTTCACGTTGAGGTTGATAATGTCATTGTTTCTGTTATGTCCACATGTGCAAAATCCTACAGTACCTCCAGTGGAATCAGAAGCTGTGAAGATGATTTCCTGTTTGCTTGTGGAGAACCAGGTGGGAAAGACGAAACGCAGTCCTGGGTTTCAGCGAATAAGAAGCGAGGTGAGCGTGAACCTGGTGTCAAATAAACAGATTTGTCCTCCAGCCTATTAGCAGTGTGGCCAGTGGTGTGTGTGTGTGTGTGTGTGTGTGTGTGGGGGGGGATTAGTCTAGCCCAGGGCAGCGAGCCCGGCGGTGACTGGCTCATGTCAGCCACCGTCAGGGAAATTGAGCTCAATTATGCATGCACAGCTGGCGGGTGCTGAAACCAGAGGCTCTGCTGCCAAAACGGGCCGACCGGAGCGTCTCCTCCTCGGCTCAGAGAGAGAGACAGAGCGAGACTCGAGTACCTGCCAGGGTCTGCCGGGACCAGCGAGGACCACACTCCCTGATTTAATGAGCCAGTAATCGCTGTCAAGACGCCGTGTCAGGACCGACCGACAGCGACTGCACCGACTCATCAGGAAGGTTGTTACAGAGCAGATTAAAGGATAACACTTCCAGAGCTGTGAAGCGGTAAAACAAGTTAAGCAACAAACAGAGTGAAACAAAAGTTGCAACAAACCTCAGATCCCAGACGGGGCCTCAACAGGTCTGTGACGACTGTGTCTTTAAGGTACTTCACAAACGATGGTGTAGCTAATGCTTCTAATCCGTAATTGATTTCCTCGCTCTCCTAATGAACCTACAGTACATTGGATCCGTGTGGCACAAAGGTTACACAAAGCAGCAAGACTATAGAGTCCGCAGTCATGCTAACAATGCTAACATACTGATGGGATGTCTTAGTTTGGTATGTTAGCAGGCCAACAGTTTGCTGAACAGCACAACTGAGGCTCTCACTGGACAAAGTGAAACTGTGATCTGACGGCAGAGGGTTCATCCTCTGGTGACCACAAACGTCTGCTGTTGAGATATTTTGTGCTGGGCCCACCGGCCGACCGATCGACTTCCTGAGAGCCAAGCCGCTAGCACGGAAAGTTACTGCTGAGCTTTTGAGGCACGAGAGAAATCAAGTCATCAACCTGTCATATTTCAGGTAATCCTACAGATTAGTGTGATCAGTGTGTCATAACAAACCTTTCATCCAGGCGACTAAAACATAACATTTTTTATTGGTGCAAAAAACTGCTCCAAGTAAAACAGAAAAGAAATGACAGAAATGAGGATGAGCGTGCAGCAGCAATCTTAAAACCTGATTGTGTCTCCATGGTTTACACACGCACAATAACGAGCACCTCACAGAGCAAATGTGTCGCAGCACGAGGTGTGAAAAAAAAAAATCAGAGCGGTGGACTCCAGCAGAATCAAAATGATGGGCATGAAAAAAGTACTAGTGGCAGGCGGACGAAAAAGGCGGGATGAATATAGAAGAAAGGAGATATGGAATAATGAGATGGGGCGAGAAAACACATCCGGCCGTATCCCGTCTTCCAATGAGCTGGAACGTCCCGCGCTGGTTTCACAGCAGACGGCAGCGCATGGCCACGCAGATCTCGCCTTATCACGCTGGCAGCCGCTCTGCAATTTGCTCAAAAGAGCGAGTTTCAAATTCGACTCAAACCTTGGATGGACAGTTCCACTTCTGCAAAAAACACACAACTTCTGTCTCATCTAATTTGCATAGCTGAAGACTTTGTTGAAGATGTTTCAGTTTGTCACACAGTTCACCCGCAAAAGAGGTTCTTTAACATTGGTACAAGGATTTTTAGACTTCTTGTTTTACTGCTGTAACTATAAACCCTAAAGAATAAAACCTTCACAGTTCATTCCTGGTAAGCTGAATGTGTAAATATAAATGCATAGGTGTGTTTCACGGTCACAGTCTGCTTAGTCATGCTGAGGCTAATCCAGTCCAGAATGCTTTGCTTTGCAGTAACAGCAAAGCAAGAGGACTTTTTTTTAAAGATCTCAGGCTAAATTGTTTCCTGTGTGAACACACTGGGGGCAGTGCCATTACTCTGGCTCCAAGTGCACCACGTTTGAAGTCTGGAGGTGGAGCGGAGGTTGGCGTGGGCCCAGCAGGTGGGCAAGACGGCTGCTGAGTGGGAGAGAGAGGAGAAGACGCCAGCCTGCAGGCCAGACAGTCAAAAATGTCTGGGTCAGGGTGCTGCTAACAAACCCAGCTAACACACGTAGGCCTGCGCGGGACGGGGGGCTGGTGTCTGTGGTCGCTGTGGTGCCTCTTCCTAAAAAAACAACAGACAGCGCATGCAGAGATACGCCACAACCTCAGCAGCCTTATCTTTTCCATTTGTCCATTTGTTATTATTAGGTTTTCAGTGCCTGGGGTGAACTAGTGGTCACACAAACAAGCACATGGATGAGTCAGTGAATGTGTGTTTCCTTCCTGCTCCTACAGACTTTCTGTTTCTATGAATACAGGAAGCAGAGAGCAACCTTTTCCCTGATCAAGAATCCCCTGACCCACTTGGATTAAAAAGCGATTTCAGCCCCCCACCATTAAATTAAAGATGGCTACATAGTGCACGGACACTCCCTCACTCACTCACACATATGTGGAATTCATCACTGCTGCTAAGTGCCTCTCTGCCTGCTTTCTCAGACTACACAAACACGGGCCGTAAACATTAACGCGCAGAGCGGGGCATCCCCAGCTCAGATGCTCCAGGAATGCTAACACGGCCGTGTTAGATTTCCCAGCCACCCCTGCTCCCTCCTGGGTTGAAGCAGCTCCGGTTTCTTTTGGTTCAGAGGGCAACGACAGAAGAAATGTGACTGCCGGGCCTTTGCTGCGTGCTAGCCTTTAGCTTCCTGCGCGTGATCCAAGGCTCCTGCCGACGCTGTAAATGCGATAGACGGCGCCTTGTTAACGCTGCCTGCTGCACGGACAGCACGTTGTGAGACAGTCTGCACGAACTTCAGCAGCGACCGTGAAGCACAGCTCAGGACTGGGTGTCAGATCCCTGCTGTGAACCTGCCATCTGCAGACGCATCATCCAGTTCCTACGGCACAGCTTCACGCTCAGCGAATGCTCACAGCCCGATAACAGCAAAGCTACGGGGGATTTCGCTCTTAAAAAGGACATTATGTGCTAGTTGTTATGCAGCAGATATTTTCTCGGCTGACGCCAGCATGACAGCGTGGTTTTGCTCGGGATGAGCCAGAAACTGTGGATGCGATGGGATGGAACGATCTGGAGCTGTGCCCAAGCCTCTTAAAATGCTAACCAAGTCATCACACTGATGGAAATGACTCCTTTGCTAGCATTTAGGGAAAAATGAAGAGCGCGTTATTTTCAAATGAATGATAAATCTTTATCACCAAATGTTGAAAAAAACCCCACTTGTTTCAGCCTATAGCGATAGCAAACATTGGCCTGAATGAGTTGGCTTCTCTAAATAGGTGGTCCAATTCTATCCAACTCTATTTTCTTTGCCAAACTAAAAAGTATAGAAAAGCCCCAGAATGGTCTTTCGGAACTAATATGAATATGAAAAGCGATCATTCTGCACTTTGTCAGTGGGACAAAGGACACGGCCGTGAAGCTGGGAGACGAGTCCTCATCTGGCTAAGCTCTCAGAGCGTCTGTCCAGACCTCCATGCATTCCTCTGTTAATTTCCCCTCAGTGGGCAGCACTCTCCCTGCCAGGGACTTGTCTTACCTCCGGTCTGACCGCAGCAGCTGCCTCTGTTTGGACAACCTGGGCCAGGAAGTTCTGGTGAAGAGGTCTTCCTGCAGACCTCTGATCAAAACCGGGCCAGGGGGCCCTTGAGAAAATTACGGTACCAAGGTACATGCAGCGAATACATGCCCTAAAATAAGCCACAATATGGACTAAATAACATACAGTATTTTTACAAGCCTACCACTGCATTAACCAAAAAGGTTACACTGTGACCTTCCTATGAGAGAAAGCCCTGCCCAGCTCATTTTGGTGTTAATGGAGCACCACGGAACAAATGTTTGGGGCGGCGGCAGTGTTAAACATGCCGGGGTCAGTGTCGGTCCCGCGGCAGCCACTCGGGACGCAGCCTCTTGGGAAAGCAAACATTCTGCAGAGCAGAGCTGTGCAACCGCCTCGTTACAAAAACACGACAAGTCCCGACGTGCCCAATTCCAGAGCAAGAACGCCAAAAATCTGGTGAAAACAGACACACACAGCACACCTTCAAAAGGAGAGCAGAGAAGCCGATCAGGTTCGATCGTTCATCTGTGAGGCCTGATGCCCTGCTGTAACAGCAGAAACAAGGCTGATTAAGTGGCTGTTCAGGCCACAGACCACCTTAAAGTAGTATCAGACAAGTGGAAGTTAATGTGTGTGTAATAAAGAGAAATACAGTAGGAGCAGAAATATCACACATGGAGACGCTACAATGAGCACGGGCTAAAAAATTTGCTGAAGAACGATGTCCTCCCCGCCCATCAAATCTCATTTGACAGGATTACAAGCCCACACTTTCCAACAATGGATGATGAATCAGTTACAAAGTGAAAAAAAAAGTCCACATTTTCACTCCCACTCATGGACGTAGTAACTCACTGTGATGCCCTCAGACATATTGACATTTTGATTATGCAAACTAAATCAAATGTATACAACGACAACAGCCCCCGGTCAATAATCTTACAGCTTGTTTTATTCAGAGACTGACCCATAAGATCAGGCGCCCACAAGCGACGGGCTTATTAAGTCGACCCACCACTACTTAATGCATCTCCTACCAATAATTTCCCAGAACTATCGTTGCCAAACATTGATTGCTCAAGTCAGAGCAGATGACACAACGGGCTCATCAGTCCACCCACAGACCTGAGAGAGAGAGACGGGGGCCTGCCGTGACAGCGTGACATCCCTGAATTGGATTTTGGATTTCCGACTATACGGGTTTAATGTAATTACCTTGAGTACACCGCACAGTGTGCACTACGGCGCACAGCGATGCATCACCTCGAGCCACGCCGTAACACTTGTCCCTCAGGATGAAGGGGGCCAGCACCAAGCTCCCACGGGAACATCAGAGAAAGTGTGTTTTGATTGACAGACAGTTAAAGGCCTTTCACATGCAGGGCATGCCCTGACCACATGTGTTTATCTCAACAGGTTAACCAGGCACAGTACACTTTTAGAAATTCAAAGATATATAAAGTAGTAGAGTATGTCGTCTGAAAGAGTAGGCTCTTTCTCTTCAGTTAATTTCTTCTTGGCTTTCTTGGGTGGGTCTTAATATTGTCTGCAGCTCCACTGTGGATATATTATGAAAGTGCATCATATGGTTTGATAAGGACACATTTCAGCCCAGGGAAATTCAATAATCTAGTTGTGGTAAGCCTATAATTCTGATAGCATCTGCAGGATAAAATGAAACTGAGGCTGAGTTCTTATTTTTCATCCTATTATTTCACATTACCCTCCAGCTCTCATCTCCACAAAGTTAGAGGGCTGGTACATTAGGAGAAGGCCCAGCCAAGCTCAGTTAGAGGGGGGTGGGGGTGATGCAGTCTTACACTATCAAAATTAGGACAGAGCAGGACCATGGTCCATTTCCACAGCCTCTTTCAGTATCTTCCGTTTTAGGCAACTGTGTGGCTTTTTTTCTGTAACTACCACACCAAATGGGGCATTTGAATCCGAGCATCTTCAGACAGACTGAAGTATGTGAACAGATGGCATGTGGGCACGGATGACAGATATAGTGCTGCGTATCGACTGCTTTCTCATCTGGAAATTACTCACTAACTAATAAGGAAGAGTGAGCAGGACAAAATCCATCGGGGACGTTGTTGACTGAGCAGCTAAAGCCTTGTGCTCTCGCTGGGTAGCAATGGATGTGAAAAACCACATGAAATGAATCACATCCTCCTTTAAAGCAAATAAATGGAGTTTCGTACCCGGGGCTGAGAAAGGAGATTTCCACAACAGTATAGTGACGCTTTCCAACAAATGAGTCTGGTTCCTCCACCTTCACCAGTGAGTGTCTAGACTCTGTGTAAGATATTAATAATATATGTGCACCGGTTTTTTAAGCAAACAGGGGCTGTTTCTGGCTTTATTTATTTTTTTAGTTTTAGTTGCAATGCTGCCTTCCAAGGTGTTTGCACATTACAGTGACGCTGGCACGGACACAGAGCTGGGAGCTAACAAAGAAGCGTGCCACTGCTTCTGCGCTGCACTGGTTGGGGCTGTTTATTTGGGAAAAGCACATTACTCTGCAGCTAACCAGCGATGGTGGAAATACTAGAGTTTAAGCTATAATAGTAAATATCCACACAAAGGCATTCAGGGGTAACAGTGGCGCCTGCCTCCCATTCACTAAACACCCGCCGCTCCCTCCCTTATCCAGAGCCTACCTGAGCAGACTGGAGAGCGGATGAGAGGAGGCGCCGTGGCCGCCGCTGTTGCCGCTTCCCCCGGTCCCAGACGATCCGCTCCCGGTGCCAGCTGACTGTCGCTTCCCGGATAAAAGCTTCTCCACCGCGGCCAGGTTCCCCGTGCGCGCCGCCTCGAGGAGCTCCTGCTCCTTCCCCATCGCGGATCCCAGAAAAAAAAACCGAAGGAGGCGCGGGGAAGAGAAGGAAAAGGGGGTGGGTGGGGGGGTGGGGGAGTCGGTTGTGGGGGTGAAATTCCTCTGTGATCCCTCGTTTCTCCAAATCTCAAGTTATTCCTCGGTACCGGCGGTGCAGCTCCCTCCGCCGCTGGATCCGTCCGTCCGTCCGTCCCGGTCCGCGGTGCCGCTGGCGCTCGAGGGGTGGAAAAGTTTGGCTCAGCAGCACAGCACCACCATCGAGCAAACTTCCTCTGACCGGTCCCCTGTGCTTCGCCCGTCACTTCCTCGAAACTGCCTTTTCTCTCCGCAGCTCCGCAGATCCGAAACCCTTCGGAGACGCGCGCGCGCACACACACACACACACACACACACACACACACACACACACACACACACACACACACACACACACACACACACACACACACACACACACACACACACACACAGAGAGAGAGAGAGAGAGAGAGAGAGAGAGAGAGAGAGACAACCCCTAACACCCCCGCCCTAGCTGCTTTAATAAAGAAGTGGATGGGCACAAGCAAAATGGTGCCTGGGCTAGACTGTGTAAAAAAAGTGGGGTAAATAGGCAACGATAATATGCACCCAGTGTTCTGCCGTCACTCCTTGTAGTATTTTTATTTTTTTACTGTCGCCAATCGCCCATTGTTTAACACAGGCTTCAATTATTTTTAAAAAGTCACTGAATTTAACAATGTGAACTCGCTGACAACATATATTTATGTCTGACACTGTCAACAATGTGGGGAAGCGTTACTGGAATTTATGCCCTGGTTTTCTGAGAATAAACCGTGTCGGATTCCTTCATGGGTGTGAACAGAAACATTTCACAATAACATCTTATCAGGTGACAGCGGACAGTCTATGAGTAAGTAGAGAGCGGCGATGATTGTCTAAAAACTGCGTGTTGTGTCATCGTCTGGAACCTGTGCGCTCCGCGTTATATGTAATAAAAACTATAATAAAAAACGTTGTTTTCGAAAGTTATAGCAAAAACTCTTACGGTCTTGTTTAGCCTAATAGTAACACGCTCCATGCTCTTTTTTCTGTTTGTAAATTGCTGGCGGTGTTAATAAAGTTCGCACAAAGCGGAAACGGAAACGCGGGCACCATGCTACCGAACATTAGCACTTCGATGTTATCGTCCTCCTGAGCTCAGTGTTTTGTGTGGGGTAAAGTCACTGTAATCGTAGAATAGTTCCTCTGTGTGTGTTTGCACTAAAGTAAACAACACAAACACGTCATGTGTTAGCCGCGCTGCTACCTAGCGCCTGTTACTAAGCTAACTGTTGCTTAGCTCCGCCGTTAGCTTGGCCGTTGCTGCTGCTTTGTTGACGCCTGGCTGCAAAGAAGGTAGGTGCATGCTTTATATACAGTGTCATCCATTTATGATGCAACTGTGACAATTAACACAAGCGATAACACTCCTTGCTGATGCTACCGGGCTGATAATTCAAGATTTGTCATATCAAGTCATATGTTTGCTCCAGCCAAAACTACAACTACCCACCAGCACTGGAAATGTAACTGTCTCTTTGACATATTGTCAGAATTCGAAGCAGTCAGCCACTGTAAGAAGCACTGAGTGATTATGGCCGACCCTGCACGGATCAAGGCTGAGGATACACCTGAGAGGACGGCATCTGCTGCCGAAGCGCATCCTAAATCGGACGAAGCTGAAGACGTACCTGCCACGGCGAAGCCCACACACGAAAACAAAGAGTCCTCCTCGCAAGATCAGTCGAAACAGGACGTTAAATCTGTGAGTTCTGAAACTCCATTTCGCTATCATCGGAGGACGAGGTGGGGTTCATATTAAGGGGCCGTGGCGGACCATGCTAGATCTTAACGAGACAATAAAATCTGATGTTTTTCATATTTAAGGAATTAAGAGATTACAATGTGTTTACGTGGCTCTAAACAGTTTTATCCTACTGTGCAGGAAGCAGCAGCTGGAGAAGATGAGGAGGAAGGGACCTCTGGTCAGCCCCCTCAAAAGACTGAAAGTGGAACCAGAGAAGAAGAAGGAGAAGCGCCACAAGGTTGATGAGGATGAAATACAAAAGATGCAGTAAGTAATTTTGTAGCCAAATCAAGGATTATTTTAATTCTTGACATTTTCATAAGAATGATCCTGCTGAACTTCATCATCACCCCCTGCTCTTCCGGTGTCCTAAAGGGTTCTGGTGTCGTCGTTTTCTGAAGAGCAGCTCAACCGCTATGAGATGTACAGACGCTCTGCCTTCCCTAAAGCTGCTATTAAGAGGGTAGGTTTATGAACCTGTTTATGAAGTGTTAATTCTTTGAAACTCTTATGTTCATTTAATGTCTTTTTATTACTTCCAAGCTGATCCAGTCCATAACAGGATCATCCGTGTCCCAGAATGTTGTGATTGCCATGTCTGGTATTGCCAAGGTTTTTGCTGGGGAAATTGTTGAAGAAGGTGAGAGGCAGATTAAAAGACAAAATAATTTCAAGTATAGAAATCAATGACTTCTGTGTGCTATATCTTTCCCTGCAGTTATTTTTTTACTCTCATGTTGCTTTTCTTTCTTTGTCCTTACAGCATTGGATGTTTGTGAGAAGTGGGGAGATACACCACCTCTTCAGCCCAAACACATGAGGGAAGCAGTGAGGAGGCTGAAGAGCCGAGATCAGATCCCCAACACCAAGTACAAGAACATTCTGTTTCACTGAGGCGCCTGTGTGTGGGGATGAAGGAGGAAAAAGACCGGCTGGGATTCAATCATCACATGTGGTCACGAAACCACTGTAACCACACAGCAGCATCTGGGGACAGATTGTTTTCTACTGCTGGACCAGGGTCAGTACTGATTGTAGTATTGAAGAATGGTCAGGGCAGTGGACAAGTAGACCCACCATCCTAATTGTCATGGCAAATGCTTGATGCAACACACAGTTCACATGGTGTAAAATGATAGTGTATTATGGTTGTAAATACAGTTTTATACTTGAAAATCTGAAATGTTTTGTTCATGTGCCTCAGTTATTTTGAGGAACCAGTGGACCTTCTTTTCTTTCATCACTGTGCGACTGTTCTGCACTGGGTATGATAATGTAACCTTTCTCCACATATATAGGAAAATTGTTTTACCATTTTATTTGTACACTTTTTCATTTTGGTTTAAGGCAAACAAACTTTGAAAACAGTGTTTTGTTTATCTTAAGAATTGCATTTTCTATTAAAATGCAAGGGCACAACTGAGAGGTGTTGAGCAATTAATCATTTATTCTTTCACTTTTAAAATATTTTCCACATACTAGCTTTGGTTCACAGAACCAATTTTATATTAGTTTCAATGAAGTGTTAAAGACGATACAAAAGTCAATAGAATTCTACGCAAAAAAAAAAAAAAAATACTGTCCACAGGGAATTATTCAACATCTGCGTCACTCAGGAAAAACCCAGAAGGACTCCTGATGATCCTTTGAAGTGATTTACATTAAAACAAGTGCAATTTCCAGTGAATTTACTACACGAGTGCAAGTAATCCACAAGGCAGAACTGTACAACATCACTTCAGCACATGCATCTGGAGAGAGACAACACCACACACCTTAAAGTGAGTCCTGCTTCACTCTCTGTTCACCGCCTCCTTTTTCGCAAGGCACGCTGGGTCACGATTATGTTGTCATGGAAACCCAGGCCTGCTCTGGAGTGCAAAGGGAGTCTAGTATAACAGGTAGAGCACCAGTTTGTCAGCAGATTGGGGTTGCTACTTAACACTGAGGAGAGAAAAACTGGGCCCTTTACAGATACATGTTGTATCCATCATGGGACGTTCGATTCCGTACCGCTGCACCTTTGTTTACGAAGGCCATGCATAAACAGAAACACCGAAAGCTGAGGAAAAAAGTTCACAACCATAAGTGACAGAGGTTAAAGGGCAGTGTCTCTGCCTTAGTACTACACTGATGGATTGAGGATGAGTCCACGTGCAGCTGAGGGGGAAACACTGAAACCTGATGGACAGGCAAGTACATTTCTTTGATATTAGTCATCTTAAGAATTTAAGAATTCCACAGCAAAAATGTGTAGTGTTACCGTTCACTGTCAGGTTTTTGGTTAAACCAAAGCTGTCTTTCTATTGCTCAAATAATTTACATTCCACTTCAAGAATGGAAATCTGTCATTCATAGCTTGCAAGGCAACCAAAGCTTAAAAAAGAAAGGAAAAATAATGCTAAATACTAATATTTTGAATGAGGAGTGCTCTGGCATGCCACAGCCACCAGAGGGCTCCCAAGTACACCACCAGATTGATGGAGTTCTTTGCAACCATGAAAACAGATAAGTGCGCCTCAGGAGGGAAAACACTAAACCACTGATATAACAACAGAACATTTGTACATAAAATGTAGATGACAGAGATCTTCAAAAAATCATGTTATACTGTTCAATTGATTTATGCACATCTTAAAGGAAAATGATAGAAATTGAAACTGGCAACTGGCCTGACAAACTCTGCAGCAGATTAGGATTAAACAGGGTGAAATACCATATTAGTATTTGTAGTGAATTACATAAAATACTCTGTGTGTGTGTGTGTGTACACATTATCAGTGCCATTGATTTTTAAAATGTCACTTTCTTCTGTTGATATGGCTTCAATACACTGTGGTCAATTTGGTCTATCACAAAAAAAACATGCACTGAAAAATATCTAAATAAATATAAACTAGTGAAAAAATGTACACGGTGAGTTTTACACATCCGACCACTAACAAGATCAATGTCTGCAAAGGCAATAACACTTAACTCAAGTTGTTTCCTGGCAAGCTACAAAACAAGTTTCAAGAAGATCAAGTATTCCATCTGTGGTTGCTGGTTCAATCCCAAAGCTCCAACCCAGATTCAAAACTGACGCCGCTCTCCACCACAGAGGGAGAACGAAAGGCCGCGTCATCTCGAGATGTCATGAGCGGACATTAACCACAGATCACTTTTTTTTTTTTTCACAGTACAAAAAGAAGCACGACCGACATGTCACAACTCAAAGGATAACATAACAGAACACACCATAACACTGGGGGAATGATTCAAGCTGCTTTCGGAGCACGGGGAGAACTTGGTAAGAGTTTTTAACCTGGTGACAGAGCAACCAAGGTAGAAACTGAGATGCATCCGTCTCCCCATGAAAGCAGTGTAGTTAGGCTTTTTTTTTTGTTTTTTGAAAAAAAAAGTGCATTGCTTTCCCTACCTTTTACATCACATTTTCAACAACAGCTGATAATATATATATTTTTTATAATACTTTTAACTCAAAAGAAACACGTGGATCTCTTGTATTTTACACCAACAACAGAAGAACTCTACCAAGTCTATGTAGCTTGATGAACATCTGTAAATGTGCTACGTGTGAATTAGCACTGTTCACAAAGCATGCTCGACAGTAAAACACTGTGTTTTGTGTGGACTTAGCGACTGATGGACTCGCGGCTGTCTGGCAGTGGCAGTGCATGTGAAGAGGAGGTTTTGGCATGTGCTTGGACTCAACATTTCCAGAACACAAATCATGAAAAATGAAAGCTCGGTGATGGTTACCCTCACGGGGCTGTTCCACAAACACTGAAACCACAAAACAAGTTCACTGTCCACACTGATCTGAGTGACAAATAAGCAGAATACTTTGTGTTTAGTGCAGCAGTGAGGAATAAATACACTGCCTGATTAAAAAGTAGTACCAGTAATGTACCTGTAAGTCAGTTTTCTAGGTTCCCTTTTAGTAATTGTTAGAAGGGCTCTTTTATATTCTCATCAATAGCATGAACTTTCTCTTTTCAAACCTGTCCGATGCCCAGACATGCTTGGGGTGAGTCTTGCTGGTCCGATCACAGTCCCTCAGCAGGAGGTTTCAGGGTTGGGGGGGGGCAGAGAAGCTCAGAGCGTAAACGTCGGGTCAAACTTTCTGACTTCCACAAGGAGGCGCTCCCTGTCACCGAGGGCCTGGGCAAGGGCGGCCTGCGCGTCAGAGAGCTGCGTCTCCAGAGTTTGTCTCTGTAAGTGCGGGGTTATCAGACTGGTTAGTTCCAGCTCCGGCTAAAGCACGCTGTGGGTTCAGCACTGCAGGCCAAGTGGGCTGATCAGATTCTGACCGACAGCAATAGGTGTCATTACAACCATTACACAATCTTGTGTAGACACACCTCTGCTTTGTCCATCTTAGAGCTTACATGTAACAGGACACCAGCACTGCAGCTGCATTTAAGATGCATATAATTATATTTACACTGGATTAAAAACATTAAAGCAGGAGCTACTCTGAATGAATCAAACTCAGCTGTGGTTTGAATTTCTCCAACTGCCCATTAAACATTTAGGAGAACAAAAAGGAAAGACTGCAACACTGAGGCCATGTCTTCCTTATATCTGCAGGATAATGATCAGTGGCTGCAACTTCATATCTTTTGTATAAATCTTTGTGCAACTTATTTTTGTGTGCGGTTGAAAAACATGGTCACAGATGCCAAATTTGATTAATAAAAATAAACTGTATAATATATTTTCCCACCAAAATTGTTTTAAGGGGCCTACTTCCTATAATTGCATTTTTTTTTAGATCAATATATATATATATATACACACACACACACACACACACACACACACACACACATCCACTTATATATATACACATAAATTACCTCATAGTAGTGGTATAAGTGTAACTCTACTGCTTGGGTGATTTTCTAACTGAAACAAGCAAAAAAGTTCCCATATCCATGATAAAAACAAATAACCCACGATAGTAACAACCTCATTATTTAGGTACAGATACAGTGAGCTGAAGCACTCAAGTATACGACTGTATTAATAGTCTCCTACCTCGCTCTGTTGTTGAACAGTGCAGGAGCTGTGTGTGTTGTTTGGACCAGCCGGAGGAGCACCTGCCGGGGATTTAGTCGAAGGAAAATGACGACAATCACTTTCTGTTCATATTTCACAGATGCTTTCAGCCTTAGTACTTGTGGTTTTTACAGTTCACAGCCCTGCTGAAAATTAGGTGTATCTCTTACATACTGTTGAGTATTAAATATGCTGCAGTTTTTTTTCCCATCCCACCTTTGAGTCTCATGATGCCGTCGTCACCGCGCTCAAGGAGAAGCTGATCTATGATGAATGTGGACGGGACAGGCTGAGGGGCTGTGGGGTAGTTTCTGGGACCGTCATCCTAAAAAGAAGAAGGAATCCTTTTATTTCACACCTCACAATATAACTCAATACTGCTTACTGCTTTAGTTCTGTAACTCTAAGACATTTGTTTGAAGATTCTCTTTACAGGATAATCCACTTGGTTTCACTACTGCTCATATCTTAAAAACAATTAACAAAATGTTTGAGGTCTGTCGATTCAGTGGATTTACAGATTGAATTAACCTCATAATGCTATTTTAACCATCATCTCAACGCACAAATGCAAATACAAGAACCGACCTTCATAGTGATCGTGATGTTGCTCATGTGCAACCTCATTGGCTGTCCATCGACGCTGAATTCGTCCTCCAGGAAAGGCCCGATGTTAGCCACGGTGGAGGCCAACAGCTCCGCCTGGCAGTCCTGCACCCTCACATCCAGGAAGCCCAAGGACTCGGCCAGAACGGAGTGTCGGGCCGCAGACGGCCCCGTCTCTGCTCGCATGTGCACCACCGCAGAGCCCCTGCCTCCCTGCCCGTCCTGCTTCTGGAACGATCCACCTGGAGCTGCAGAAACAAGGCAGAAGGTACATTTGTAGACAACATGGGCGCTTTACACTGCAACCGGCCACTGCATGCTGTCCATGATGTCGTCTATACAGCAGGAGTGTTGATCAGGCATCGTCTACAATAATCCATTTTACCTTGTATGAGACCAGCCAGCAGGTCAGATACCCTGACATTACCCATCTGCACAGGACTCAGATTTTGCACCTCCACAGCCACAACTTGGTCTTCTCCCTTTACTTCCATGGTGCAGGCCGATCCACTGATGATCAGTAACAACACGGAAGACTGCAACAACAGCACACTGGAGTCACATTTAAACCACTGCAGGTTTAGTTCTGAAGAGATTTAGTTGTTAAAATTATTGAAGACAAAATTAACGTAACTCCTGTGATAAATTCAATGTCTCCATGAAATCTGTTAGAGCGGAGAAACCCACCATGTCCTGAGACACATCCTCGGTACTTTGGGACAGGGAGCTGCTGAGGTCAGCTGACGATCCTCCCTCCGTCCCCGGGGCGGGGCTGCCTCGGCTGCCCACCGGTGTGTTGTTGGGACGCATGGACTCCATACCTGACTCTGGAAACATGAGGAAACCTTACAGGAGATGTCGCCGGTTTAATTCAGAGAAAGTGCTTTGGAAACACAGGAGCATTTTGAGCACCTGAGTCCATGAGGACAACAAAGTTGTCGCTGACGTCGCTGTCCACGGATAGATTTTCATCAGGCAGGCTGCCTTCCAGGACAGCGCTATCAAAGGAATGCTGGGAGGGCGACTGCTTCATGGGCTGGTGGCGCAGGCTGGCAGCCAATGAGGGGGACGACTCTTCTGAGCGCTGGACCTGTTCCCTATGAACACAAACACACACATCAAGCACACATGAGGCCCAGCCAGTAAAAGCATGTGGCGCACAGCATGGGCTGCCGACACAGTAACAACATTATGCTGCCAGCAGCCCAGCAGGAGAGCACCAGCACTTACTTTGCCTGTGGATTGAACAATTTGCTCATCCCAGAGCCACGACTCAGGATGCTAAACGCATCTTTTGTGATTGAAAACGCCCCTTTGGTCAGGTCCAGCGAGGCACTGATGGCGTCTTTGGTCACGTCCTTGGTGACGTTAATGGCGCTTGACAGCTCTCCCTCCAGACTGAAGGTGGACGGCTCGCGGGAGAGGACAGGGGAGTGTCCGGGTGAGAGGGGAGGCGAGAGGACAGGAGCGTCCTCCTGTGCCATCAGACCGTCCCCCTCCTCCACGGCTTCGCACGCCTCCTCCACCGCCCCGTCTTGTTCGTCCTGATCAAACGCAGTGCCGGCTGTACCGATGGAGGAGACGCCGTTTTCCAACCCGCTGTCTTCCAGGGCCGCATCTGTCGAGTGATGAGTCGGGGAGATGTCAGAGTCCGTCATGCTGGGGCTGTCCGTCTCTGGGGTGTGGGGGACCTCTTCCTCAGGCTCTGAGCAGACCGGCGGCAACAGGAGACCCAGTTCTGCAGAGTCCACCAGCAGGGCAACGCAAACAGTAGCAGGGCTTGTCTTCTGGCCGCGAGCCTGTTTAACATCTCGCAGATCACGGCCCAGCTCTGCTCCCAGCCGAGCCATGGCATCCTTCATCCTCAGCAGCGCTACGTACTGGTAGTGGTTGAGCCACAACTTCACTGGAGTGATGGTGTGAGCCAGGAGGTGGATTGAGGCAAGCGAAGGCTGGTGGTCTTTGCTAGGGCTGGAGGAGGAAGACGATGAAGCGCTTTTTAAGGCAGCGTGCTGACAGATCCACACAGACATGGCGAAGGGCTCAACGAAAGGCTGGGTCCTGCCTTTGGGGGATCGCCGAGCTCCATCGAAACCTAGCGTAACACGAGACAGACTGAGAGACCAGACGTCCTGGGACCGAAGCTGCTTTCTGTCAAGAGGCTGGGGCTCCGTCTCTTGGTAGTGATGGAGGAAGGTGGGGGGAACGGGGTGGAAGGCACTCGGGTCTCTGGGGAAAGGGCAGGGCGGCGTGGGTCGGAAGAAAGGGCAGCTGGCGAAATTGTCACAGATAGTGTTGAGGTCAGCTCTGGAGCCGTGAGGGCAGTGGCGGGTGTTGCTAAAAACCATCTGGGGTACGGTGACGGACAGCGACTGTGGGCGCTCCGGATGGTCCAGTATGGAAGAGTCCAGGGGAATTATCAGCTAAACGAGGGAACGTAAAATAAACCATTTAAATGACTTCAAGAGATAAATTAATGTTTGATCTACAAAAATAAAACGCTGACACATGCTGTAAAAACAGTTCACCTTCAGCTGAACTGCATCCATGCGGACGTCTACGTGCTCTTCAGCCTTGCTGCTGTCTTGCAAGTGGTAGAAAGCTTTGACCTGGTCCAGAGTGTGCAGCAGACCCCTGGAGAAGAGGTTGATCCACAGCACGCTGTCTGGGTCCACACGCAGCTGCAGGCTGTTTAACTGGGCGTACAGATTCGACGTGGGCACTGGACAAAGGAAAGAAGGCAAGAGATGGGGTTTTCTAATATGAAAAATTGCAACTACGACATATAGGATACAGACAATTCTACTTTCAGAGTAAAAAACTGCATCAATATTTATACATGATAAATTAAAATACCACAGAAAAGGTGATTGGTAAGTTGGGCCTGTAAATGTAACAAGGCTAGTCTGTATTACAACAATCAATATAAAAGGGGGTTGTGCTGTAATGAAAATTCAATTTTAAAGCATTTTCTTGCAAATGTCAACTTGACAATACACAAACAGCTGCATGATACCTGGCAGACTGGGGTTGTCGGGAAAGTAGTATTCAGTAAACTGCAGATGAACTGCTGGTACGCTGTCGGGCAAACGTAGAGCTTTACGGTTACAGGACAATAAAGACTGGGTCTTCTTGTTCCGACGGTCCCTCGTCGACACCTTCAAGTTGAAATGAAAGGGTGAGAAAGAGAGGCGGGTTTTATTTTTCCATTTATCTGCATCGTTCGAGACAATAACCCAGCTAAGCAACAAAGGTATGTTGCAGAAAACAGAACTAAAGCAATCAATGACTCTCTGTCACAAACTGAAGGAGGACAAAAATACAGAATTTCCCACAGGTGTCTCCCCTTCAAAAATGAAAAGAGGAACTACAAGTGTCTTAAACTCAAAATAACCCCCGAAGCATGAGGTTCTTCTGTGATGAAAGAGTGAAATACCCAAAGTGAAAAATGCAGAACCATCCTGAGTATAATGTCAAGTGGCAGGGGGTTTCTCAGTCTCAGATGAAAGGCACCTTCCGTCTTTACTGAGCTACAGCAATAATGTCGTAATCTCTCTTTACATGTTGGGAATTCTTTTTTGTTTCCTACTGAAGACGGCTGTGGTTTTCAGGATAGAAATCAAAACAAAACTCTTTTGTCACGGGGCAATTTGATGCCGAACATGTACACATCATTACGTCAGCGTGTCTGAAAGAGACTTTTGTTCCCTCTGTAAGGCCTGTCAGGCAGATGCCACTGACACTGATTAATTTAACATGCTTTTTTCCCAATTTGAGCTAAGTGGGAGTGATGAGCACATTGTGGCACATGACACTGGTTAGCTACCTATGGAGCTACAGTTTTGAGATGAGTATTTACAGACTATTTACATTCTCTCATTCAGTCTTCATGCTGTGTTACAGATACTGCCTGACCTCTAGCACAGAGGAAAAGAAATCCCTCACTCTATTTATGGAAGAGCGCAGCTCCTGTTGGAGCAGGTAAATCAAATAAGCGGATGATAAAAGCTTGCCTGGTGAATGTCCACGTCATCGATCCTGACCACCACGCAGCTGGACCGCAGCCGCTTCAGCGATGACCCCGTAGCGGCTGTCAAACCCTTCCTGCCGGCTGCCTGCTCTTTGTCAGAGTGGTTCGACTTGGGACTGGAGTGCCCATCTAAAGCAGGTACGTGGGAGAGTAAACATTTCGTGATAAGATTAATTAACTCAGGACAAAGCGCTGTCCAAACATACATGCAGATTTGGTTTTGTGTCCTGTCACAAGAATGTTTCTGCTCCTGAACCGTATGTTGAATGGGTTCACAGTCTTATTATCACTTACATCTTATTAATCATTATTCCAGAAAGATGAACCTTTTTCTTAATTCTACATTCCCACCTGGGGCTGTCTTTGCAGGAGAGTCCTTGGTCGGCCTGGCTGCCTCAGTATGCGGCCCCGGGAACCCAGAGGTCTCCAGTCTCTTGTTGTACTCCTGCAGCAGCTTTCCAGCCCACTGGGCCTGAGCCTCCATGGCTCCACTGTGGCGCTCCCAGTGTCGACATCCATCAGCTGCATTACAGGGGTAAGGGCAGTCGTGATTCAGCAATCAAATGACAATTTCCTAAAAAGAAATTCAATTAACAAGCAAAGGACACTTTTCACAGCATGTATTCATACCTGTGTATTGACAGTATATAAATCTATACTGTGGTAATATACACGTTTTCCTCTCATATTTAATCCAGAAGTTAATAATTCTTAACCAAACACAAGCACAAAATACAATCTTTTGTTCAAACCAAGTTTAATTGACCATAATGGCTTTCAAGGGCAACCGTGCTATTCTGCACTTGAGGAATTTCACAAAGACTAATGGTGCCGAGCACACTCGCCCAGGCCATTAGTCTGCTTGAGCAGTAATCCCCCCTAACAGCTCGTCCCGAGCGAACACTGTGGGTTCACAGCAGCACAGAGCCTCAGGGTAAACCGGACCGGACCGGTCGTCACACTCACCAGGTCTGTGGACGGGATAGTAGTCGAAGCCCAGCTTCCTGAAGGTCAGTTGCATCGCACCCTGCAAGCCCGGTGGGGGGGGCTCATCTGCGCAACATCACATCATACAGCTGTTGAAAACCTCCTTCATAATATTTAGCAGTCCACTGTAATGTAACGCAGTCTTAGCTTTATGTTGACATGTAAAACAGCATCAATGTACTCGAGCCATAAGAGAATTGAGACGACGCCTTGAAAACTTTTACACCCAACTGACCTTCGTCCATTGAAGAACTATCATTGCACACGTGCAAGTCCAACCGGGATATGAAAGTGTGGTAAGAGGACTCCTTGACATCATAGAGATCAAAGTACTGGCTCAGGTTGCTGGGGGTGCCCGTAGGAGCAGGTGGGGGCTCTGTCCACAGGCTGTGGAGGCCAGGAGATGGAGGAGCAGTCTAAAAAAAAAAACAGAAGAAGGAAAATGTAAATTTCATAGGGAAACAAAAACAAGCCTGGCCTAGCTTTGAGACTTGCTGTTGTGAGAGAGAAACTGACTAAATGAATGCATTACATATCATGTAGAGACAAGCTAAGAAAATCAGCTGAAAATGCTGAGGTGGGTTCTTCACACAGTATTTTATTCATGCCTGAAACATTAATGAGCAGGAAGGAGGCAGCACCTGCAGGGATTCAGCAGTCATGCTCTTCCTCTGCTGGGCAGACTTCTCCATGGCCTCGCTGAGAGATTTGGCGTAATGGATGATAGCTTTGAGCTGGGAGTCCGTGAGCACCCACAACAGGTCGTCCAGAATGAAAAGCAGCTTGGAGGCCAACACATTACAGTCCTTTATCTAGACAGAACAATGAAGGATCAAACAGTTGGGACAAATCATTTGTAATTAAGATGAGTTCCACATTAGTGAGCAGTAACCAGGTCAATGACAGAATAGAAAATGAATGGTCCTACTCTGCGCTTCAGAGCAATGCGAATGCGTCCTTGGTTGGTGATGAGGCGTAATGGGGTGCTGCCGAGGTCCTGCTCATCACTCTCAATGGCATCTGCTTCAATTCGTAGACTCTGCCAGTTAATTTCTTTGAATGTCAGAACCTGATTGGAGGGAAGAGAAACAAAACAAATGTAACCTTTCAAAACACAAAAAACAGGCAAAAAAGAAACCACAACACTGTCTGACATTTACAGGGATTGATTGGCACTGCTGTGGTAAGGCTAATGTTTTTTTTTTTTTTTTTACACACATAGAAAGCAAAGCCAGCAGGCACATTTCTTTTTAAGTGGATTATTAGACCTCATTCTGAAAGGTTGCTCATCTCAGTATCGTCCTGAAAGCTAATAATGACCAAAACAATTGGCCTGATTAAATGATTTACTGCAGGCTTAATGAGCACACACTGTTTCTGTGGTAGAACATTGTGTTTACCTGGCGTTTGGTACGACTTTCAGGCAGAACAGTACAAACTGGGTCAGGAGGAGTCTACAACTGCACTGCAACATACCTCTCCTCTCTTTGGGTCGGTGATGCGGGTGTAGCGGAGGTCACTCCGCTGCCATTTGGGGTTGAGGCTGTTGCCTTGTAGCTGCCAGAGCTCAAAGGAGGCGTGGAAGGCACGAGCCTGCACCTTGATGGTAATGGAGTTGATCCTGACAGACATGCCCTCCACCACTTTCTCAGCAAAGCCGTACTCACTGTAAGTACAGAATGTAAAACGTGAGCGAAGGCACTGTCCACCATGAACGTGGCATGTGATGTAGTGAGGCGTTCACCATTAGACACCTACCTCTGGCCTGCTGTAATAGCTATAGGAGAGGGGCCGTTGGGTGGACGAGGCTCTTCGCATGTCCTCATCTCTACCTCCACCTTGTCCAAGAACTGCACAAAACATCAAACTTATACTCCGCATACCAATGAGCTATATAAACAGAGGGGTAGCCTAATATTTACTGATGATAACAGCACAAAGAACACATCCTAAGGAGCATGATAACCACATAGTAAAATAACAAAATGGGGCACTGCTAGAGTCATGCCACAGTTAGGTTATTTTTAGACTGAAAGACGGGGGGGGGCTGAAAGCTAAAGGAATGTGCACGAAGTTTGGAGGAGGACAAAAATAACATCTTTCTCACCAGGCAGATGGGGCTTGTTTTCAATTTTGTCCATTGTATCTGAAAAGACACGAGAGCAAGGTCAACACGCCACAGCATTCTGCACTGTTTACCATTCACTGGGCACAGTGAGTGTCGAGCTGCCCCAGCATGACGCAGCAACGATAACGGCCATGCCATCATACCTGGAGACACACTGCCTTTACATATACTGGGGCTAACACTGCTAACAGTAACAATAATAGCTTTTTAAACAAGGATAATAACAGCTGAGGGTGTCATTTTTTGTTGTCTATACAAAATGTAACTGCACTCTATCCAGCAGTTGTTGGACCCAAGTGGAACTGACCAACCCACCCTCAGACCAACATTTACATCCAAGAGGCAACGCCACTAACATGGCTCAAAAGTAAATGACAAGTAGATCAGGATTTCAATATTTTTTATAAAAACGGCAGATAGAAGATATATGGGTTTTGAAATTAGGGCTTTTTTAAAAGAAGCCTGGGGCTTGTCTGAAAATAGGAAGAAAATTTATTTTTTTTAAAAGCAAGGAGTTGTGAAGGAGATGTTTTTGCTAAGAGTCAGCAATGACTCTGTTGACTGGTGGCAACACCACAAACCTCATTTTGCTACACTGCTGTAAAAAATAGCATTTAATGGAATGTAACACTGTGCAATCATGGTGTTTGTTTCCTGCGCTGAAGCAGCTTTTAAAGAAGATCCAGGAGAAGCTGAGGTTCCAGAGGTTAAATATGGTAAAATATGCTGTACATATGCTGCCCTTATATACACTTTAAAAACAACAAAATGAATAGCATTACTGAATTCTGATTTTAAACAACCTGTCTTCTACATTACTGGGATTGTTTAGAAACACAAACCAGCCATCCCTACAGCTCAGTTCACACCAGCCAGTATATCTCAGGATCACAACAGCCTATGGCCTTCTGTGTCCCTCTGCATCATGGCTTGCCTCTCTGTTATCAAAAACCAGTGCTGGATTGAAGGATCATAATGTCATCATCAGTGCCTCTAGCAAAGCTAATCTCTGCTGTTCTGCCACTGCTTGTTTCAAGCTTTGCTTAGTTTGAAAATGACTGATGAGGCAGTAACCAATCATGTAGCACAGATTTGTGTTTCAACAGTCCTTATAGAAAAGGGAGGAAGCGTCACTTGTCAGACAAGCCGCACAAGCCGGTTTGACTAAGCCCATAACGTACCCTGATGGCGGCTTTGTTGCAGTAGACCCGAGTGACAGCCAGCCAGGTCGGCAGATCAAGCATGTTCTGCAGAACCTCCTCATCGAGCTCAAGGCTGGACAGCTGCCCCTCCCCTTTCAGCGTACTCAGATTGATCTTGTCAGGGGACAGATTCTTGGTGAACCTGGGGAAAAGGAACCAGATGAAATGTTAAAAACAGTTAAAATAAACTGTTTCAGTCTAAATTTCATATAAAATTTATCAGGGAAACACAAGTGCACGTCACTGATGACCTGGGAGACATAATAAATAAATCACGCAGCTTGGCTGAGATGCGTTTGAAGTAGTGTAACTGATTGAGTCATCCTTACAAACCGAAGCAGCCACCTTACTGGACTCACACAGCTCTGTGTCCCTTCTAGATTAAGGATGCTACTTCAGCAGGCTCCAATAGTCAAGACTCAACTATAACCCCATACAGAATGATATAAAAGCAAATCACAGCAAATTGATTTCTTGCATGTTACTTTCACACACAACATGACTGTACACAGTTCTGACAAATCCCTTTGACATTTCAGACATTCAAAAAGAGATGGGGCAGAAAAAGCCAGAGACTGTCATCCAAACTGTGAGTGTGGCTCACAGTTAGAAGACATGTGATGGTAGGCCAGCGTGTTAAAACTCTTAACACTGTTAGGCTCGAAATCACGCTGCACCTGATAAACCTGACGAGCCGGTCAATGTGAACTTCCCTTTTGTGTTGAGCAACTGAATAGCGGCTCTACACTTGCGTCGCTGCTTTCCTAAAATGAACATTTCATATCTCTTCAAGGACCTTTAATGAGTCAGGCTTGAGGCACAGAGCTAGTTCACGTGTCTGAAAATACAAAATAACTTTGACAGGACTGCACAACCATTGCATTTTTTGAATAACTGCCTTTGGATTAGCAGATAAGAATATTAAGAAGCGATTTGGTGGTGTACATGATTAAGACCTACATTCAAGCAAAGACTTAGGTGGCCCTATTATTTATAAAACTAGCAACATAGGTGTGATTATTATGGTTTGAAATGAACAGAAATTCCAGAGCTTAACAGAGGCAAGAAAGAAGTCATTGTACAAACATGGCCGAAGGCACAACTGTTTAGTTTTACAATTAAGCAATATCAAGACTGTTCTTAAACAATTAACACAACAGGATCAGCGTTGAAGCGGCGGACTCAAACCCAGCGATCCCTCATAAGTCCACTGTGTATGTACATATGTTTAAGGCTCCATCTGTATGTTCACAGCGAAACATACAGTGGCTGAGAACTTCTTGCCATTAAGAGAGAAGCATGGCTATTGTTGACTATTAACATTAACAATACTGCTGCACCATTTCTGCCACTACTAAGGAAATCAAAATCAAAAATAGCACAGAATGATAGAATAAACTCAAAGTGGCTTAAAGTTACTTTTCTTCTCACAGTGGGACACAGGATAACTGAAAAGATGATTGGACAATGAAGCTCATTTCCTATCAAAGGAAAAGCCATCATGTCTACTTTCCACTGTGTCCTCTCTGGTGCAAATAATTGTTTTAATAATTCAGAGAGGAAGATAGCAACAGTGAGGTGAATAGGACGCTTCTGATTTAGCACACACACGTCTGTCCACAGTCACGATCAACTTTAGCCTTTACCCCATCGAGCTGGGGGTAAAGTGACCTTTTAGCACATTTCAACACAGCAACTCTCAGCCAACTTCATTTCTTCACTGCCAGCTTTGTCAAACTGAGATCAACAGAAAGCACAACACATTATGCCTCAATAAAACCTGCAACCAAAAAAAGAACATTCACAAAATAGCAAGAGTGCATGTCTCCTGAACAGCATTATTTCATAAACAAGAAGTGGGACCAGGTGCAGAGAAAAGGATGATCTGTAGAGGATGCTGAAGGTGATTAGAATAGAAAACAGTTCCCTATATACAGCAGGGATGTGCATATACAGTTGGAGGAAATGTTGCTGAAAAAGGAACTGTGATCAGACTTAGGGGTATCACAATTACCGCAGAAAACCTTGAGCAAAGCAGTGTTGAATTTTGGCCCCTTGGAGATTAATCCTGCCATAGACAGACAGATTGATGAAATGACACATTCGCACTGTGAAGGAACTGTAATAGTGAGGGAACCTTGACAACTAAATGATATATAACAAAATCAAATTGGAAAGAAAAACAGTTGAGGGCAACATTCGGGGGTGGGGGTTTTAGGCCCACTGAATTTAACAAATCATCTTTCCAAAGCATGTACTAAGGCAGTATGTGTATGTATGTATAACGTTATGATGATCTCACACACACACACACACACACACACACACACACACACACACAAAGTAATGTAGTTAACCGTTAGCTGGCTCGTTTGTGTTGAGATGGTTTGCTGCGTTCACTGACCCTGTCAAACCAACTATCGCTGTTCCCATGTGGTTGTCCCTCTACTTGTGCCGTTAAGCTAGGCGGTAACCAGTGTGTGTAAATGGATGCAGCGGCTACACGAGCGCACGAACGTTTGCGGTCTGGTGTTCGGCAACGTTGAAATCACCAGCCATCCATCCATCTGAGCTAACTGGGCTAACACAAAGCCAAAGATGACACTTACCGGGACAAATGTTTCAGAATCTGCTTTTTGATAATACCGGCCATTTCTGCGAGCGCTTCGTGTCGTGCCGTGACAGCGGTCGTCCCTCTTAAATAGACATATACTAGCTTGCAGGCACCTCTTTGCTGTACATAGCGCTAGCTGTGTGCATCTTGCTAGCGGCTGCTGAGGCAGCTACAGACTAGCTGCTGCTCCTCGCTTAACACCGGACAGCAGCTGAACCCCCACCACCCCACCACCCCCACCTCCCGATTCACACACGCAACACACGCGCGCGCAAACACACACTTCTCCGGCAAGACAGCGCAACAGCGCCAACGACACAATGCTGCCACCTGCCTGTCGTGCGGGGACATGCAGGTGGGCGGTCGTCCAGAGTACGGTAAAAATAAATTAGCAAAGTGAACGTCGATTGTTTGGAATCTTACTTTCCTGTGATGGAATATTAATACCTAGCGCTGTCGCTATATTTCTGGTTTATGTTAATGGATTTCAAATGTACTTAAGGCAATTTGAAAAAGTACAATTTCACAACATATGAACTAAAACAAGTAAAGCCTTAAGACTACATCTTGACAAAGTCTGTCTATGATGATGGTTAAGATAAAGGATTTTGAGGGCCCTTCCAAAAACTTTAGCTTGTGTTACTAGAAAAAGTTCATGGTATTTACCTTCTTTCATTCGATCGACAAAATATATAATTTGCCCAGGGCTGGCTATACTTAACATATTATTCACTGTAATTTTCACAATATTGTAAAAATAATTGAGTAAAATTATTTTTAAAAATGTATACATACATTGACAAGTTCCGAATTATCTTAGTTAATTACATATTAATATTATTATTACTATTACATAATACACTCCTTGTATTGACCAACACTGTGGCTGTGGCTCAAAGGTACACGCACAAGATGCAATCATGTGACATGCGCACTCGGCCCTGTTGTTGAGTTTTGTTATGACAAGCCGAGGCCTCGGACTAAATTAGGACCGAAGCCCCCCGTCTCCGTCCGGGCGAATTCGTGATGGAGGGCATGGACCTGGACCTGGACCACGAGCTCATGCAGAAATTCAGCTGCATGGGCACGACAGACAAAGATATCCTGATATCGGAATTTCAGAGGCTCCTCGGGTTTCAGCTGAACCCCGCCGGATGCGCCTTCTTTCTGGACATGACCAACTGGTGAGCTCGGGGACTTCGTCCGGCCTTGCTGTGCGGCTGACGTTAGATAACAGATACCGTACACTAGCTAACGTTTCCACGCGACATTTCTCGCCGTGCGGGGGGACAGGCCGTAAAGAAAACAGAAAAGAAAATGACAGAAAGTGTTGTTCTTCGATATGACAGTGATTTACGTTGGGTATGTAAACACGGGGACAGTGACAGCTAACGACGTAACGAGCTGAGTCAGTGTGTCTCCGACTTTTGATCGCCAGGGAGGGCGACAGTGAAAGGTAGCACAGCGGTATTAATGGGACATATAGGTGCTAAACCTACATATCCACATCGCAGCGACTGTGGTATTTATATTCAAACACGTTGCGATTTTTACGTAAATATTTTTCGTGGTTCCTCGGGCTGCTGACGGTGATATGTTAGCGAGCTGGTCGTAACTTCTGTGTCGAACTAGTTACCATGTCGTTACACCGTCTTTAATGAAAAGTTTATTCCACCACAGTATTTGAGCTGCTGCTGATTTTTAGTCGTGGCGGGACAGCGTTAGACACCCGTCACGTATGTCTTCGACGGACATTACGATCAAACGTTACGTCTCCTCGACTCCAGCCACGGTGGTGATCGCTCACGGGGCTCATTACGTAATATCCCAACACGTAACTTTTGCGGGGTCTGGCTTAACACTCTCACCGTGGCTGTGCACGTCACGGGCATTTTCTGTGCTTGGACAAAATTAATATTATTTTTTTGCTTTGTTTCAAGTGTTTGTGTGAACGAAAACATGAGAACATATAACCCTGGAATAAATGTCTGCCTCTGCGCAAACGCAGTGCCGGACGTGCCAGCGCAGGTCCGTGTGAGAACACGCCGAGCGTCGCACGGGCAGCGCAGGCTCCAGCGGAGTCACGTGACGCCGTGTAACAGCTCCTCCGCAACGGCCTTGCTAAAAATAAAGACTGCCGCTTTATGGATGACCACCATGTCACGGCGAGCAGTCTGGATCTCTGTGGGTCTGCGGACCATTTCAGTTGTTGCCCTCAATAGATGCGTTTTCATGCCATGGATTATGTATTTTTGGTGTGTAAATAACAGTAATACTATTAGTAATATCAGTGTTGCTGGAAGAATTATTTCAATTTTTCAGGCCCTTATGATACATATTTTTTTTGATTGGTTTCATAAAGGCAGACGTGTTTTCTGTGGTTTTCCACATTTAAAGCTAAATATGTAGTCATCATATTACCAAAGCAAAACAATTATTACTTTGTTAGCATTAAATAACAACAGCTTCCATTAATCTTTGCAGTATGCCATTAGCATACTAATGTCATGAAATATATTTAGGGCTGTAACAATTCATTGATTGTGCTTGTCTCATTGTGGATGTAAAGCTTTCAACTTGCAGACTTATTGACAAAACAATGAGAAGGTCAATCTGTATGTCTTAATGAAAATAATCATCATTAGCAAACCTAGATATGTTATGTACTGTGCTGATCACCTGGATTTGTGTTCTCTGTTGTCCCAGGAATTTACAGGCAGCCATTGGAGCCTACTATGACTTTGAGAGTCCCAACATCAGCGCACCGTGCATGTCCTTTGTGAAGGATGTGACAATCGGTGAGGGCGAATCGGTTCCACCCGATACACCATTCACAAAGACCTGGAGGATACAGAACACGGGTGAGTCAGCTGGAATAATGATGCTAATGATATGATATAACACAAAGCTGATACTAGACCCTGTGGATGGGAAATCATTGTACTCATATGCCATGAAGGGTTCAGTGTAGTTGTCCGTGTGTCTTCCAGGTGCAGAGTCGTGGCCTCCCGGAGTTTGCCTCAAGTATGTCGGCGGTGATCAGTTTGGTCACGTAAACATGGTGATGGTGCGTTCGCTGGACCCGCAGGAAATGGCTGATGTTAGCGTACAGATGCAGAGCCCTGTGTCTCCTGGCATGTACCAGGGTCAGTGGAGAATGTGCACAGCTACAGGGCTTTATTATGGAGGTGAGGACAGCAATCTTCACACCAAAGACAACTGTGAATCGCTTCTTTTTGAGGAATAGACAGAAACGATCACTCAATGCATCAGTTAGTTGATTGACAGATGAATAATATGCATGGGCAGACAAATCAACATTTTGTCTTTGCCTTTTTTAAGTTAGTGGTTTAATAATCAGTATTGTGCAACGGACATGCAAATTCATCCAGGATCCATCCATCACACGATCCATCCAGCCACGCACTGTGGTGAGCAGCAGTAGGTAACAGTCAGTATTAAAGATTAAGTGCCAGATCATTTCGTATGCATTTACTGCAGGACAAACTATTTTAAAAAGGGTTGGCCATTCTATTAACTCTACCAAATTCAATTAAGAGCCATTCATTTCACTGATTTATATGCACCACGTATGATGGATCCCAATAGGAAGTCCCTCAAGACTTGCCCACTTATAAATTAAGGAGGAGAGGGATAATTTAGACTTAGCCTTAATATTTCATTGAGGTCTTCATGACATTAATTCCTCACCAAACACCATCGGAGTCCTGGTGACTGTAAGAGAAGGAAAAGATGTACAGGCCTGGAGCTCTGGCAGTCTTCAAGGACTACTTACTTAATGTGACCCAGCTTTATTTTACTTAATGATTTATAGTTATTGCTCCCTTTGCTGTTTAATATAACTTTTGGTTTTGGGACCCATATTGGTACATGTTTTAAATACCAACTCAGTGCTGTAATTTAACACTATCTCCCAGCAGGACACTGTTGTGCCTTTTATTTGAACTCTACAACACTGTTTGTTTCTCTGGACAGATGTAATTTGGGTGATCCTGAGTGTGGAGGTGGGCGGCCTCCTCGGCGTCACACAGCAGCTCTCCTCCTTCCAAGCTGAGTTCAACACCCAGCCTCACCGCAGCCTGGAAGGAGACTACAATCCCTTCGCCTCCCCGGAGAAAAGCAAGTGCCCCAACAGCAGCAGCAGCAACAACAACAGCCTCCACGATGACAGCGGTCATAGGGTCACGGCCGAACACTGGCAGGGAAGCCCTAACCAGCTACAGCAGGATCAGAACGGACTTTCACACAACTCTGTGGATATAGTAGCAAACAGGCTACAAAGTAATCTGTCAGTAGTCTCTTATAACCAGGTAAGACACACCATGGGGAGGGGGGCATCTGCATGCCAGGGACTCAGGGTTAGAGATATTTTCATTTTCCAGAATGCAAAATGGCATATCTCTAAAACATCTCTAAAAAATGGCGTATCTTTAAAACCAGAGAATAAATTTAAAAAAATCTTACATCAAATCTATCAAGAAAGAGAGAACACAATCTACAGGTCTACTACAAGTCTGCTTGTTTTGTCTGACAGCATGAAACCAAACATAATCAGGTCCACTGTCACATAAATGAGGTGTTTTTTGCTTGAATAGCAATTTAAATGATTAAGAGATTAACCGACTAATCAATTCAGCTTTACAGCCAACATTGAGGCTGCACACACGGTATAATGCGAGTAAACTGAAAGTGTACCCTGACCTTTCCCTCCCTTTTTCTGTCTGTTTTAGCCAGTGTTTTAAATCATTTCCCTTCCTTCCAGGGTATACAGGAGTCCTATCCTTTTGGGCACTCTTAAATCATGGGACTTGTCACAGTGCAGCTGCACTGAACCGTACCTCTGGAGTCTGTCACACCCGTAAGAGAAAGAAGAGGCTGCACCAGTGGCTGGTGGAGCGTGTGGAGATTAAAAAAAACACTTTATGCAAAGTCCAGCAACAGTTTGAGAAACCAGAAGCCAACGCTCCTGACGTACATCCCACACCCACACTGTATGCACGTGTGAATGCTAAGTTAAAAAAAATGAGTGCTATGAGTCTTCTGAGTGATACATTTTTTTCTGATTTTTTTTTTTAGTTGTCAGAGTGCAAATGAAAACAAAGATGACAGGAGTGTATATTTGTGACCTTTTGTGTGTGCACTGCGCAACCCCGAAAGAGAGACTTTGGAGGAAAAGCCATTTATTTTTGCCAACTGATTCTGCTCTAACTCTTAACATATAGATTGGGTTTCTGAATCAGTTCCCTTTTGCTAAATCTCATACCATTTGAATACCATCATTTACTCTTCATCTTCATCCTTTACTTTAGCTTGAGAAGGAGGACAGCGACCTCCTCCACAAATATATCCAAGGCTCTTTTAAAGGCCAGTCAGTTTTCACCGGAGTTTCTCCAGCATGGCTCGCGTATCCTGCACCGACGTTTTCGCTGACATTTTTAGATGCGATGCAGTTTTCCTCCAGTGGAGGGAGTCAGCTGTTACGCTACTAAGGAGAAACAGGAATCTTACTGTCAGTATGATCTGGATGAAGCTCAGTCTAGATTATTGTACAGGAGCATATTTTCTAAAGCTAGAATTTAGAGCCAGCAGTTTTATCTTCTGAGTCACGTGAGACCGTGAAGGTTTCCTCTTCACACATTAATTAGAGTCATCGCTGACTTGGAAAGTACATATCTAATGAAATATTATATCAGCAGAATATTATTAATTATGCAATATTTAGAGATTTCCCTCTCATTGTCATGATGGCTAGTTTAGTTTTACATGCTTGAACTGAAATGCTTGGATTAATGTACGTTATGTGGTAAAACACTGAATTCAAGCCATATGAACAGCAGTAAAGACATGACTTCACATTATTAATAAATAAATAGACAATTCTTTGTGGCCCTGATCTTAATTTTCATTTTGGACATCCTTTGTCACGTTAAGTCGAATGTATCTGATGAATGTAAGAGGAAAGAGGATAAAGGTTTTGGAAATTTACCCAAAGAGTCTACACTGTATATTTTTGCATCAAACAGACAGTTTTATTAGTGTGACTATCGTTCTGCATTTTCCTCGTTGCACGTTCAGGCCTACGAATGTTTCCTTTGAGCTTTCGTGGGCTTTGAAAGACACGTTGGATATTTTTTAATGTAGTTTTATCATAACAGGTGCAAACTCAACCACACTAGAAAAAAATAGTTAAAATAAATAACAATAACTGCATTATTGACTTGCACTAACAGGCAGATCTATGCACTGAGCGGTGTGCCCTCCATGCTACGGCCCTTTTCCTCCTCCACAAGTACAGTTAGGTCCTGAAGGCTTTATCAGCTCTGTGATTTTTATCTGTCGTCCAAAGCCAGTGTGTTAGACCACCTCGTCAGGCGCCGTTAGCCCCGGGCTTTTTATCGAGCTCCGACAACACAACGACACCAGCCGATACTGCAGCACGTGGCAGGAATCTTTGGGCTCTTTGCCGTTTCACGGGATGGTGTGTGTTCTCTGTGCAAAACGTTAAAGATACGTGTCCCTCCCTGCTGTCAGCGTCCATTCATCACGTGCTGAGTGCATTTTGTTCTTAGTCTATCATTCTCTCCAAACTTTCTACTGGCCAGACTGCTGAGTGAATCAGTTGGCATTAGACTCGTATAACAGCACATTTATGAGCGTGAGGAAGTGCAAACAGATGAAAGCTTCTTTTTTCCCCCCAGAGTGTATGTTTGATGAATGTTTGTATGATTAAATTATCACTTAAAACTGAAATCTTGGACTTTGTGTGTTTGTGCAGCAGCTTTAACTTACAGTATCCAGGATAGACATTTTCATGGCACGTTTTCATCGTTCCACATATGATCAGATTTCTGTTTTTTGTGTTATACTTTTTAACCACTGTTAGCTCACAGAAAACCCAGTGTAATCCATTCTCAAACATTAGTCTGTTATTCTGGTTTTGCTTAAACAGTTTCAACAGATTTCACATTTAGCAGGAGCTTGGTTGGTTCTCTGTCCATTCACTGAGCCTTTTTACAGATAAAGAAACGTGAACACAAAAGACACTGACGTATGAATTACTACATTGCTTCAAGGACCTCACTGATGTGCTGTGTGTGCACTTGGAGGTTCAGTTTGCCCATCAAGTTTTACAAGCGTTAAAAACAAATGATGAGGGTGATGAAAGCCGTTTTTCAAGAGGGGTTATGTCACGAAAAATGGAACTTTGGAAAGAAGTTAATTGCAGAGAGACAGAACCTGGCCAGTGAATGATCGGCAGGCCCGTAGGTGTCAGTTCACACAATAGCCTGGAGGTTTACTGGTCAAAAGCTTCACGCAGCCACCCCCTCCTCCAAGGAGCCCCACCATTTTTAATGGTCAATTTAAGCTGTCAATGTCTCTCTCCAGCAGCAGACTGCAGACTCAGCAAACTGCCTGAGGGAGCAACACATGGCTCAGGGTGAATTTTATATGTAAATGTGACACAGCAGTGTAAAAGAAACAGGAAGGCAGCACAGTAAGAGCAAGATTAGACTGAATAAAAGTTTATGATGATGTGTGCAGGCAGCAGCGGGACTCTTAATCCAAGCTATAAAAATATTGAAGAAGTACAAATTGTGAGCAATTTCTAAAGCAATTTTGGAGAAAGATGCGCCGTGTGGGTGGACACGCACACAAGCAGAAGCTCTACAGAGTTTTTTAACACAACTGCATAAACACGACTGTTTAGTTTAAGCAAACATTTACACGCTCTCACACACCACCACCACCACCACCATGACTCGTGCACTCGCTCCGCGTACTGGTTATTCAACTTTCCCAGTAATAGCTTAACACATTTGGGATCAGCTCCTAATCTTTAACTTCCCTCGGACAATTTCTTGATATTTCACGGATGCTGTGGCCTCACCATTAAACTTCACTTTTATCGTCCTCAAGCTACTAATACTGTGCGATTCCTCTAACAGTACAACAAGTTGACAGTGACTTTTACTCAAGTATAAAACCTCAAACTCAGTTTCCTTGGATTGAGCTGTGGATTTATACCAAAATAAGCACAAATTGTTGCCCACCTATTCAGTGGTGGTGAACTTTCACACAATTACTCTGATGGATCAAATTAGATTAGACTGGCTTGAGCAGTTTTCAGTTTTAGGTTCACAAATTTGAATATTATCTTTTACAGACAATCTTGAGATGTCAGTAAGAAAAAAAAAAACCTTTATACCTGCATTCACAGCTTCTCCCCGGGCGGTTAAGACTCGGCAGGTTGTTTACTTAAGGAACTCTCTATGCGAATACTGCCCCGAGTCATTATTAAGCAGGCACTTAGAACAGCCTCCCTCGTTGAGACACACCCTTTCTTTAAGAATTGATATGTCACGAAGGCAACTCTGTCCCAAAGAAGTCTCACAGCCACTGCTGGGAGTCAAACAAGGTGCCCCGGTGGCTGGAGTGGACTGAAGTGATCCAGCTCTGAGCGCTGGGCAGGAGGCGAACACTGCGTTCAGCACATCCTCACCTGAGGGCAAAAAGAGTCCCGGTCTCCAGAGGAGCTGAACATCAGTCCACACTTCCACTAAGACAGGGGAGCAGTGCAGGAGAAGAAGCCTCAGCCTCTGGAAAGGACACTTTTAGACAAGGTGAGACTGCACAAATAAGCCTCCGGATACTTCTACTACGAAGCTGCTGCTGCTACTACACTGCTGTTATATAATTTACATAGTGCTACCTGCTGTGAACACTGCTGCCAGGTCTTTTCACAGCAGTGGAAGTATGCAGGTCCTTTACAAGAGCAAAAGTATTCATGGTATAAAAGGCCCGTGAGGTGCCCTCGTGTTAGTCGTCATGTGGGAAAATGTAAGAGATGATGACTGGGATCGTTTAAAACTCAACTCAAAGCAGTTTATTTTTATAGAGGGAACAGTCATGTAGTCATGAATGACCTGGTGCATGCTCTGGGGTGTTTATGATAATTTCATTGCATCACTGATTGTAAACTGAGTAGGCTGTTCTAGGGACAGGTTTTGCATATTAGCGTAGCCAATAAATGCAGTCATACGTGCCACTGGTTCACGCGTATCACTTGCACCTCTACAAACAAACATTATATCATATTATATTTTTGAAAGCTCTCGCAGTATTAGTACTACGTTTTAACTATATCAGCCTGGAATTACTGAAATGAAATACTTAGCAGTACAATATGACAATACTTAAATGAGAGAATGTCAAAATGTTAGTACATATTTGATTGCAGATACTTTCCACTACCATTATTAGTGTTACTGTCAGTACTATTACTGAGTATTAATATCTGCTCCTATGCTGCCACCAACACTACCACAACTATCACTTCCAAAGACAGTGGTCCTGCTTGTGCTCCACAATGATTGTAAGATTGAGTTTTCTTTCTTTATCATGATTTCTACACTATAACTATGATTTAAAGAGATGTATGTCAAATTTCTGGTTCTTTTAGGTTTTCTCTCCCTCAGTTTTACAGGAGTCTGCAAACAGAAAGAAACACACAGGCTCCTGTGGACAGATGCATATGCACAGACACAGATTTTGCAGAGCAGACACAGAACGCCTCGTACAGTGTGATATTAAGCACCTGTAAGCTGTGACCTGTATTGTTGAGCAGTGAGTGAACAGAGCTTTTCTTATCAACTCTAAATACCTCCCGTATCAGCTTGGCTGCAATCTAATGACGTGTTAAACACACCAGCAAATATACTGTAAGTCTACAAATAATAGGCTTGATTTTATGCTTCTTTCATTTGAGTAGTACATAACACACACACACACACACACACACACTCAAAGCCAAACAAAGAAGAAGACAAACACGCACACAAACAGAAAAGACATTAGTTCCAGAGAGAAAGTATAAGTACTCAACGAGTGAGGTTTTTGCCACTAAACATCTAAACTGCTAATGACTGTCGTCAAAGTGAAACTAGCAGAGACATGGACCATGTGTCCAGACACGCAGGCCATGCACTTTGTTCACACAGTCCAAAAAGTGGCTCTTTAAGAAGTCCCATCTGTTTTGCATAAAGAATTCTATGACATGTATTCTAATGTAAATACGTCTGTGGGGATTCTTTGTCATTGGTCATCTTGCGAAGTTATTCACAAGACTATATATATGCATTACATAATCTTAAAATTTAGAAAATTTCTGGTTTTAAAAAGAAAAACAAAATCTTTTGAGTCCCTTACTGTCGTTTTCTCTGCTACAGTAAGCATACTTAATTTTATCAGCTGTCGGTTATTTATAGGTGTGTTTTGTGAACTTAATAGATTTTATCTGTTGTACTGGAGTGCTGCAGCAGTCTGTCTTTTGGGAAATGGCTCGTGAACTTGTGACACCACCTGGCACCGGCTGTCATTGTTTTGAAAGGTTTTGGACTGAGGACAGGTCACAAGATTGTCTCCACCATTTGCCCAGTTCTTCAAAATCAATCAACCCGTAGATAACCTGTGAATAATATTCAGCGCAACGCGTTTAGCGTGAATACAGCGTGATACAGTGCAATGTTGCACTCTTTAAATCTGAATCCATAAACACTTTTCTTTTAACTTTAAAATCCACTTCACATGGCTCACATTAGCTTTAAGTATACACTGTATACAAAATCTAATTTTGTGAAGAAGTCTCTGCATGCTGTTTGTCACATCTATTTTACTTACGTTTTCATGTTTTTTATGTGTATTTTAATGCCTCATGAATCCTATTTCTCTCAGAGTGGCAGTGGAATGAAAGCAGATACAAATCCAAGTCTTTTCCTTTAGTCACTGTAAACTGAAACACACAGCGCTTCATACAGCTGCACTGAACACAGTTTCGTCAAATTAAGTACTGGTATATAGCACCACTCCCAGCCTGGTGAGCTGTTCTCTTACTCATACAATGATGAATATGTTCCAGCTACTTATCCTTTACGCACATATTATAAGTGTCCCACCCTTTATGCTGTATTCTATCAAGCTTTCTTTTGCGATTAACTTAGTATCCATCTTGACGACCAGATATAAGACTTCAAGCTTCCTTTCTTTAAGTTGAATAACCTGGATTCTGACAGTATTTAATAATGTTGAAAGGAATGCAGAATTTCACTCAGGCTGAATTTGTCCTGAACATTTCCATACATACAGATTTATGAGGGACTCTGAAATTAGTTTGCTTAAATACTGGATTCAAATATGACGACTGAGGTTTTGGGTTACATTAACAAACTTTGAAGGACAAACGATAGCTTGAACGTAACTGTCACAAAGGTTCCACTCGGCCAAGCTGGAATAACTGATTCTTTATTTCAAAGCAAGTCCTAGTAAAGTAAATATTACAGAACAAATGTCAAGTTTACTTTGGGATTGCTTCTGTTTAAATATTGAGCATTTGGGTACGGTTTCAGTGCAGCATCAATAACACGCTGTCTCAGAAGACAATGTCACAATTCAACAGACTGTAAATCTGTTATGACACCCGTGACAACATTTAGTGAAGTTCTGTCTTTTTCCAGTGTTAAAGCAGCCGGAGTATGGGGAGTCCAGGTTGTGAACAAACAGACTGCAATGCACACTCGCCTCTCTACATCAGCCACCCCCGCACCAACCCCAGGGTGGCCTGTCCGGACGACGCGGGGGACGTCAAACCGCCCCACGGTTTGTTGGGGATCCCTGAGCTCAGCTGGCCGGCGGTCTACCTCCCTTGCTATGACCGATTGGTCATAGAGGAGAACCCCTGGGTTCTGGGGATGTCAGAGGACCCCGCACCTGCTGCTCCCCCCTCCAGGACTCTGGAGCCGAGCCCACCCCTACCCAGCCAAGCCCAGGAGTCCTCCTCTGGAGCAGAGGTGGAGGAGCATTGTCTGGAGCAAGTCCAGACCATGGTGGTGGGAGAGGTGCTGAAAGATGTTGACACAGCGTGCAAGCTTCTCAACATCGCACCAGGTAAAAGCAAACTAGACACCTATACATGTATGTCTATATATGTATCTGGCAGAAGTTGTAATCTAATACATTAAGTTTTTAAAAGCCACCATTTGTTTGTTTACTTTGACATTAATACCCACAGTGACACAACTGACACCTGGTGTGCATCTGAGGCCCTGCCCACCTTGTGCAAACTCTTCTGTTGACACAAGTTCATCTTCACTTCTTATGAACTGAGTCATTATACTTGAAATCATACAGTGTGCGTGTGATTATTTGCTTTTGCTACGGCATTCTTTACACAGAAATGAGGAAACATAACTTGATAGCACAGTACATATTGTATCATCGTCATAGTGACAGAGTCCTTCAGCTATGCTCTTCTGCTTCTATAAACTACTGACCTGTTGAACTGTTATGTTTTCACTGGTGAAAATAAAACATCTGAATAGTCGAGTCATTATTAAAGGTGTAGTTGTTTATTTTCAACATGAGAAAATCAAAGCTGAACATTTGGGGAAGCTGTGTAAAGGAAAATACCTGGGCTCCTCATGTTTTCCTCTTTAGACCCCCTGGACTGGAGCTGTGTGCACGTTCAGAAGTGGCTGCTGTGGACCGAGCACTTGTACAGGCTGCCGCAGGTCAGCGCCATGTTTCAGGAGCTGAGCGGGAGGGATCTGTGCTCCATGACAGAAGCAGATTTCAGACAACGCTCCTTGCAGTTTGGAGACATGCTGTATGCTCATCTGGACATCTGGAGATCTGGTAAGAACAAGAGGAACACCAGGAGATGAACCAAACTGTAATATTAGCAATGTGTGTTTGCAATTATTGCTTAATTCATTCTTTCTTCAGCAGCAGCAATGAAGGAGCAATGCCCACCGGAAGAAAGCAAAACTGGTAAGTTCTTGGTGTATTCTCTGAGTGCACTCAATCAGCAATGATTACAAAACCAAAGTAAAACAAAGTGAACAAAAACATAGCGTAGTCAAAAACGTGTCATCAGGTTTCGACCAATCTCTCCCGTGTCAGCAGCTGATGAGGATTCGTGGTCAGATGTGATGCGTAACTACCCCAGCCAGCCCATTCACCTGTGGCAGTTTCTTCAAGAGCTGCTCCTCAAGCCACAGAACTACAGCCGCTGCATCCGCTGGCTCAACAAAGAGAAAGGTAACGTGACAGGCAGCTTGGCTCATATGCTGTGCACATACAGTAATGCTGGAGGCTTTTCCTTTACTGATCTTTGCTGAGTGCTTGTCACATTCCTGTCAAATTTTAAATTGCATCTAACACTAGTGGAACTTCATTAGTGTCCAAATGTATAACCATTATTAGGTGCAAAGTGTCCAGTACTTTAGCCCAATTTTCTTCAATTTTCTTTTTTCCTCATTCAAGTAGACTTGACTTTGAACTCTAAACAGTTTTTAAAGACACCTACACTGAGAATAATTTAAACAGACTGCATTCTTCTTTATGTTAAAGAATAGTTCAGTATGTTGGAAAATACACCATACACTTCCTTGTTAGGATAGGATTAATGACAAAGCCAGAGGGGGGCGCTAAGCTAGCGAAACCGCTAGCAAAATCTTTCTGTATGCTGATTAGTCGGTTCAGGATTTACGACAGGGTTTGTGTTAGCAACAGGTCGACCGTCGTCGGCGATTAAAACAAACGTTATGAGTGTTAAAACAAAATCGAAACTTACATGTGCTGTATCTGAAGGTTTGAAGGTCTATGTTTCGTCTGCCTCCAGCAGCGTTGTGATCAGGTGGCTGCTGCTAGATTGATGCGTGAAACCAAAGTGGCTAATGCCGTAAAGTGGTTTTAAGTGGCGTAACATCACAAAATCTTACGGAAAGATGTTTCACTACAATTGAACCCTCTCATAAATTGAAGTGATGGAATATATTGTATCTACTCTTCAAATCAAAAACAGAATGAAGACTGGTATTTTGGGGACTGTTTAGCCAGCGCCCCCAACAATACTGATAGTGGGAATTCCCCTTAACTTCATCTACCACCATGACTGGCTCACATGTGTCCAATATATAGGTTTATGACCCGGTGAAAATGGCATTATAGAGATTACATTACTATTAGCCTCAGATGTACTTTGTGCTAATCAGCATATGTTGGCATGCTAACATGGGGGAAATAAAACGGTAATTATTAAAACATTATACCTGCTTAGAATGTTGATATTAATATTAAAGTTTCCACACCAAATCCAGACTGAATAAAGTTTCTTCCTTCTGTCCAAAGGAATTTTTAAGATTGAAGACTCGGCCCACGTGGCCAGGCTATGGGGCATCAGGAAGAACCGCCCAGCAATGAACTATGACAAACTGAGCCGCTCTATACGCCAGTACTACAAGAAGGGAATCATTCGAAAGCCCGACGTGTCCCGCAGACTGGTCTACCAGTTTGTCAAGCCTGTATGATGAAGAGGACCGGCCGACCAGAAGAGAAAGAACTCAGAGCCAACCAAAGATATGCTGGACATACAGTAGAAGTAACATGAACTCTGAATCTCAATGGTATATTGTATTTGATGTTTCATGCCACTTGTAAAGACTGCCTACTGAAACATGCACTCCTGCCTATCATATTTTCACTCAAAAAAGTGCATTTTATGTTATTTGTTGTCTTAAGCACTCAAATTGCCCCTCTGTGCAATGTTTGGTTTCACAAAGGACATTGTTTTCATCTGACCATGGAAACATTTACAAGAAATAGGGAATGTGCCATTTCACCATTTTGCAGCTAGCTTAAAAAATAAAAAATAAAATCCATGCCACTGTCATTGCTGTACACTAAAAGCTAGAGGCAGCAAGCCAGTTAGCTTAGCTTAGCATAGAGACTAGAAAAAGTGAAACACTTACCATGGCTCATTCAAAAGTTAAAAAAACCCAACTGCCTTTAAGTACACCTAAAACTCAATATTTAACACGTTATACTTTACCTTTAGTAATTCATAAAAAGTGAGTCTTTAGGTGCTGGTAGTGATTCACCATTTCCAGTCCTTGTGCCAAACTAAGCTTAGCTGCTATGCTTGCTCCAGAGACAAATTTATTCTCCAGGCATTAGATTTGTATATTCTCAGTCTCTTTGCAAGGCACAGAATCAGTGTAATTCCTAAAATGTCCTAAAACTATTCCTTCATACACTTTTTAAAGAATGACACTTCCTGTTATCCCCAGGTGTCAAGAATATTTCGAAGTTGCAGAGCAATGCCAAAGCCAATATTTTTTATTAAACCTGTTGTGATAAATAGTCCTTACATTTCTCTCTTTGGGTTTATGTTCAAGATCTATAATAAAGCAAATTACTACCAGGTGTTGTCCCTTTAAAAGCAGAAACAAGAAATATTAATTATTAATGAAACACTCAAACTCACGTGCAGTCCATACAAGAAAAACACGGACACTACGTTTTTTTGTTGTTTTCTTTTTTCAACAAACTTGTTTCCCTTTCATACCAATATCGCAATATTGACACCATCACAACAAATTTGATTTGGGGTTTTCATCACTATCATATCATTGTTATCTGTGATCATAATCATCTTTATGCATATTTAAATGAACTTCTTGTTACATCAAGATGAACAGGCACTACACCAGTTAGGAGATAAAAGTACATCACTAACTATGAACATACATCTTCTAGACCGCTAATATAGGGTTTCCACAACATGAGCTGCTGTCCCCCGTGTGCATAAGGAAGAGATCATCAACATAAAAAAGCATTTACATGTACACCTTTTTACTGCCTCAACATGGTTAGGTCTCATTTCCAACTCAACACAGTTGTACAGTTACAATAGAATATAATCTTTAAATTACATCATCATATACAAATCTGACAGCGTGGGATAATGTCACGCTTTTATGATACACTGACAATTCCATTGCAATGAAATTCATACGATATGGTACCTATTACTTAATATGTTTTCCATTGCTGTTATTTTAATGAAACACATTTACATGTATAACACTACATTTTGTCTTAATAGTCAATCACTTGCATTTTTTTTTTTTTTTTACATTTTTCTTTCTGTTACATGTACACGACTCATACACACTGGATGATGAAGATGTTTTCCCCCAAAATATTAACCTGGTAAGGTGGATTGTGTGTTTGAAATTGCATGTATTGTGTATTTGTGTGTGTGTGTGTGTGTGTGTGTGTGCATACGCACATCGAGAATGTGGAACAGTTTGATGATAGGAGTCCTTTTTGCTATGCTGGACAGCTTTACTCTAAGACACAACTTGTGAGCTGGTGATGTGTTTCTCCTCGTGTGTGAGACCCAAACCTGTCAAATATTTTTTCCATACACAGAGCTAAACACATCTGACTGCTGTTGGTCCAGTGAAATCTAAAAACTTCAGGACAACTAAGTTATAAAAAGCATCTCTCTCATCTAATCACAGATTTAGGTGCAACTCCTTGCAAGACAACTCACTTATCAACGTCTGATGAATGCCAATTCCTGCTATAAATCAAATGTCTATGGAGCAAGATTTAGAAATAACCACGTAATGCACTGCGTAAGCATTATCTTACACGCAGTGTAGTACTGGTGACAAATGTTTTCCCTGTGTCACTGTGTAGTGTTTTGCAGACAAATGAAGCTTGGGTGGACTGGGAGGCAGCTACAAGTTGATCTCCACTGAAGCTGTTTCACATGTGAGACGTGAAGTTATTGCATGGACAGAAAATAGACAGCTGATGGTACTGGGTCGTTCTTTGGCTCAGCAGGGAAACGGGCCACGTAACTAGTGCTTTTTGCTCAGTAGGGCTTTCACTGAGAACGGAGAACCATGTTTAGACAACATGCCCTCTTTTCATGCCCAAACACTGGTACATTCATGTCCTGTTGGAGAGGCTTCGATCTTAAGACAACAGTCTGTAGCAAAGTAATGCACTGACATGCCTCCATTGGCCCCTTGCTCTGGAAGAAAAGCACCTGGCACAGGCATTGCTCAGAACCCCCCCCTCATACTGCAGTGGCACCCTCAGAAAGATGTCTTGATCCGGCTGCGCTCAGAGGGAATGTAAAATGAGACCTGAATTACTGAACCAAGAATGAAAGCTTCTGCAGAAACTGCATTTCCTTTCCATGGACCGCATGAAGATGACATTGAAAAAAGAAATCAGTGCGGAAAACAAAACAAAACAAACATAAAATCAGTTCATCAACAAGCTTCCTTTCATGAAAACAGAAGCACGTGCATGTCCAGAAGCATGTGTTTGCTGAAAAGTGAACTCTGCATTTGTAGTTGAAGTGTTGCATCAGGTCGTAGCCTACACAAGGCTGCAGGATTCAGGGAACGCAAGTGGTTGCATAGCACATGCTGCTATGCAAGCGTAGAACAGTTAAAAACACACAGCACTGCACACACCGGAAAAGAGGCTGGACCAAATCACAAAGAAAAACAAAAAATAAAAACAAAGGAGAAAAAAAGAGGATACTGTCTGTGGTACTTTTAACACTACACAGCATTCCTGGTGTAAGAGTGACAACTGACCACACAGAGCATTAAAAATGCTACACAAAAATGGCATCACACTGTATATACACAACGCAGGTTAGAGAAGCTCATCTTTGTCGAATGGGTGTAACTGATTATATTATCTTCCCATTTTCACAAGAGAACAGACTGCAGTATACTGCAAGTTTAAATAAGCTGCATTATATGTTAAATACAGCTACACAGAGAAGCAATGTGTTCCTGCACTGTCTTGATGTTATAGCTGGAGTGTGTATATACTGGAATAACTGCTGCTCCTGTTTTAAATGTGTAAGTCCACCCACCTCAAATGCTGGATAAAATATATTATACTGATATATCGTCTTTTTAGGTTACTAAGTTTTTATTTAGGCAAGACTGCTTGGCGCATCTGTTGGGCAAGGGATGTGTTGCTCTTAAGTCTCTGGCTATGTGCGGTGCAATTGGACGGGACAGTTCAAGCTGCCTCCAATGGCTTGTCCTTGTCCAGTAACGTGACTAGATTGGCTCGACGTAATTGGCCGGGTACAGTCCCTCCCGGCCGTTGTCCAAACGACCTCTACACCAGCCTTGCTCGTCTTCGTCCTCAGTCTTGGTCAGTTCGTCACCTGAGAAGGACACAACACTCCTTGGTCAAGACGCAAATAGTTAGTATAAATAGAGCACACGCACAATCCCAGGGGTGACGAAACATAATCCCTGCCCATTGTCTTACTATACACTGTCTCACATTATTTCACGTGAAAGTAAAGAACCGTGAGGCCCAGGAATATGTCAACAAAATGCAAGGAAGAAGAAGATGACTGCCAGCAAGTAAACACAAGCCAAAAAGAAAAAAATGCAAATGTTTTCTGAGGGGGAAAAACGCATTCAACACCTTTATAAGGCCTCAAGGACTCACATAATGTATTTTAGTGAGTGAGGCTGCATGTAAACATTTATTTTGTTTGTTTACAAGAAAACGCCACAGGGCACCTTTAACTTTTTTTCAAGCTCCATGCTAACAAATAAACTCTCATTTGCATGCAGGTATAAAATAAAGTCTTTAAACAATTGGATTCCAGTCATTGCCAGACAACCTTAAGATTATTTTAATGCACCTTATTCCAAACTGTGAAGTTATAAATAACATGTGGTAACAAAATAAAGACGCACAGCTGTGACTTCGTCAGTTATTTTTCTGTGTAAAAGCTTGTCTTTAAATGGTTCGTCATGTCGCTGTGTGGGGCTCTAAAGCACTTTTTCAGACCATTTCCCTAAGAGCTTGTGTTAATTGGTGGCAAGTGCTTGTAATTTGTTTTCCACGTGGCCATTACTGACTAATCACTGCTATCTTCTAAAGAGGAAGGGAGCTTTAGAATAGCAATTAGGACATCTTTGTGACTTTTGACCACTTGTCACATTACAGCTTATCCTATTCTAAATCTCCTGCCTACCGTGTCCCAGGCCCTTCGTTTTTATTAAGTTCATAAATGAATGAGTACCGATGAGCATAGCTGCATGATGTCAGACCAAAAAAATCTATAAAAATCATATTCTGTGTCATGTGGCCGTCGATACTTACCTGCTTTGAAGGAGAGCTCATCCTGTTCCTGGCCATCGTAGTCATAGAGAGCGCGGACACGGACGCCTTTCCCAGTGCTGGAATCGTCCTCGAATGAATTCCCGTTCCCGCCGTTTTCGTTACCGGAGTACGCGGCGGGCTGCTCGTCGTCGGACCATTCAGTTGAGTAAGCTTGATTCTTATCATAGCTGCTCACACTGGAGGTGACAGTAAAAGCAGATAAAAGATGTGACGTCAAGCGACCTCAGAGCACGAGAACAAATTGGTGAGATTTGTTGATAAAAACACAAATATGAGCATCAATATTCTTATATTTCAAGAACATAAGTCACATCTGACAATATAAGAATAAGATTTAACTGAAAGTATAATTTCGTGATTAAACAGAGTGTGTTTCAATGTGATGGACGTGATTCTAAACAAGCAGGTCCTTGAACCAACCTGCTACGATCACCAGGTGGAGCCACATGGTCGGTGCTCGGAGTGGGTGGGGCTCCGTCTGGTTTCTTCTTCTTTGGAGGAGCGCTGGCCTGGTCTGGGTTGTACTCCTGGGGAGGCGAGGGAAAGGGGACAAATGGAAGCAGAACAAAGATCAGGAGGAAATGAAGGGGAAGGTGTCTCTCATGTTTTTGTGTAAAAGGTTTGATGTTGCACCTCAAACGCGGGCCAGTTCATATGCATCCCGGGGCCGTGGTTGTTGCTGAACCACTTCAGGTCCTCTTGTGTGTTTGCAGCCAGGATTGTGCGCTCCAGCTCTCTGTATATTGTGGCATAGCTGAGGAGAGGGAAAATGGGACAAACAGTGACAGTGAAAGCGGCAGAAGGGACCTGGGAGAAGCTGCCAATTTGGCAACAGAACCCACGTCGTCGTTCAAATTCTGGGTTGAGAGAGATCCAACACTGGGTCATGACAAAAGTTAAGTGTCTCCCTGAGGTTTCTGCTGAAGCTTGGAGCCCTCAACAGCTGAAGTGTTTGGCCTGAATAATCCTAACTTTGTATACGGATATCATAATGTTGTCACAGTCTTCCTAAATCATTGCCATGTGTAACAGATTAAAAGGGCACATTCACTTAGCACTTGTGTTACAGAAAACACAGGATAAATCAATATGTGTCGGTCTTACTCTGGGCTATACTGATGTAGTAAGAGAACCCTTTTGGACATACAGTGTCTGTATTATTATAACATTATTGACATTATTTTTTCCCCCAGAGTTTGGATGCCTAACAGTTCCTCTGCAACAGATAATAAGATAACATTTAAATATATTAGAATTTGTGCATAGTTAAATTTAAGTCAATGAATGTTGATTTATCATTTTAAAGAAGGAAAGAGCACTGGACTGGATTCAAAGATAAATAAGATTAAAAAAAGTAAACCCAATGAAACTCGACTAATCCTGATAATTTGACATGTTTGGTTAAAAAGCCTGATAATCACTTTGCAAATGGGTTCCAGCTTTCTTGCAACACAAAAGTTAAAAACAGCGACATAATATGACAAGCATTCACTTTGAGTAAAATTCAGTTTGACAGAAACATCATTGACTGAATCAACAATTAATTAGTGCTGCGAGTCTGAACGCTAATGAAAGACACATGCCTGGATGAGAAGCCTGTTGAGATTAATCAGTTTGAAGTGAACTCCACTGACTGTGACAAAAAAACATTGCACTAACCTATTAAAAATGTATTTACATTGTGATTGATTCTGATTAAAAGTAAAAAAGTTATGCTAACGCAGTTCTATGCATTCATTACCCATGTTGCATAAAAATATACTGTACATTCTATAGAATGACTGAGGTAAATCTGAAAGGCTATAAAGCTGAACAAATGTTTGTACATGCATATAAAAAGCCTGTAAGGTCAGATTTCCCCACTCATTCAGTATCATATGTCAGAGTAAACAGTGAATTTATCCTAAAACAGCAGCTCTCTCCTTCAGCCGGACTAACCTTTGGTTCTCGGTGAGGTTAAGGTGGCGTTTGATGTCCAGCAAGGCTTCCTTGAGGAAGGTCAGCCTCTTGACTTCATGCTGCTGGCACTGGTCAAACACCTGCTCCATGCTCTCCATGTACTGTGAGGTGCACTTGTTCAGCTCCTCCAGAGACTTCTCATACTTTTCTTTAGCCTTAGACATAAAACAGAAAACACAGATAAACTAAATAATTCAACTTAAATGGGCTTTTGAAGTAGCTCTCTGCTGTTCTTACAACCAAAAATATAATTTAAGCCGCTGCAGTTTATGCAGAATATGTCAAAAGCCCAATCACTCAGCTTAATCAATAGCTATTTCAACCCCCTGCCAGGTCATTAATATGCAACAGCACTGAGAAAGAGCCTGGACCAGCAAGACGCTTTGAAATATGTGTGCACACATGAAACATGATGTTACTGATCTAAAACTAACAAAAACATAAAAGGATTTTAAGCTTTTTACTTGCTTCTTTTTCTCACCTTCTGCACATCCTGTTTGCACTTGTCCACTTTCTCGTGGAGTTTCTTCTGCTGGTCTGGTGTGACAGAGGCCTCGGTTTTACCGTTGGCCTCTCGGGCTGCAGCCAGCTTCTCCTCCTTGCAGGCCATGTGGTATCCTTTCTTAGCCGTCTCCATCTGTGTGCCCAAAATGCACAGACTCTCAGTATCTCAAACACATAATTTGATTTGAAGGGAGTCTTCTCATCGCAAAGCAGAGCGGATACTCAGTATACTAAGTAACACAACAGCATCTCAAGTAGTCATTGTGAGAAAACCTACAGCCTGTTGTATTTTACCATAGTTTTTGTGTTTTCCAGCCCAACTCACCTCCTTCAGCTTTTTGGCCCATGGCTTCTGAGCCTTCTTGAAGCCTTCCTCTGCCTCCTTGGCTTCTTTGAAGCCCCCGATCATTTGCTTGTGATATGCCTCCTTCTGCCAGTTCTTCACCTTCTCGACGTCATCGTTCAACAGGTTGTTCTTCACGTCCTGGTGCAGCTCACTCACCTTCTCCGCCTCTGTCATCACAGCCAACCAGGCTCTCTCCACGGAGCCGTACTGTGGGCCTGCGAATCAGGAAAAAAAATCATTCCAGAACATTTCCTGCAAATATTTTTCAGGAGGCAAACATCAAATCGTGTAAACAGAGTTCCAAAAGCTCACCTTTCTCAATGAGCTGTCTCCATCTCTTGGACCAGGCAGTTAGCTGATCACCGTAGGATTTTTCTATCTTGGCACGTTCCTGCAGACAGCTCATGAGGTCATTGCAGAGCCGATGGCCGTCATCAAATCTCTTAACGGCACGTTTGTAGTTCCCCACCTGAGAACAAGAGAGAGACAAAGGGGTTAAAGGGAGGGACCCACCATTAATCTACAACATATACAAATCACATCATGGTGTTTCTTATTTTTACATATCTATTTATTTATAAAAGGGATTATTTTGTGTCTTCAACATCAGCAACCAATGTGAGTTCAGTCAAAACCACAAACAAAGATTTCCTGTTAAAATGACTGTGCAGCCTTCTCTTTTAGATCTCGCCACCTTAAGTGAGACCGCCTTAAAAAAAAAAAAAAAAAATCAACGCCAGGCTGTGTGGCTCCACCTCTTCAGTGCCTGCAGGGGGCGTGAGCTCATGGTGCATGATGAAGTTGGGGGATGCTCGTGCCTGTGCATGTGTAGTTATGCAATAACATGGGTTTGTGTGTGTGTGTGTGTGTGTGTGTATTCGAGTGTGCGCACGCACAAACTGTGACTGCTTTAATCCTCCTGTGTGGTGTAATGCGGGCCGACGGATTCTCAGGGAAACACAATGAGAAAACGCACAGAAACCACAGGCTTTGTGGGTATATACGCTGTGAATGCATACAGTCTCATACGTCACAACACAGACACAAGTCATGAAGAGTATGTCTGATGCGTGCTGCGCTGTGATTGGCCCTGACGCGAGCATGCATGTGTGGTTTCTGTTTGATACTGGGGGGAGGGCTGCAGGGGAGGCAGCGAGACAGGTGTGTGACGGTGGGAGTTTTTGGCCTGGGCGACGGGCTGCCGAGCCGCACCGAACAACAACACACAGGTGGACTGGTTCTACATATGACAACACACCTGAGCTCTTGCACATGCTGCATATTTCAACAGAGTGGTGATTATTTCACGGCTACATTACGTTTGATTGTGTTTCCCAGCCTCGTTCTATTACATGTCAACGTTCCTGACAACTAAACCTGAGGATAAAGCATTTTTTCCCCGTATTTCTAAACGATGACATTACCACCCGAGCTGTGCTGCTCGTATACCGATGCTATAGGCAGGTGCATGTGGTGAAAGGCTGTCTCAGAGCAGCTGATGACTGAAGCTCTTTGTCTGTGTCTCCATGGGTAAGGGCTGAGATACAAAGAAGACTGTGTGCTGAGGGAATTCATTAACGCTAATTTGGTTGGCTTGAAAGGCGCGCACACAAACGCAACACAAACACACACTGCATTTCAGCACAAGTAAACATAACTTATATGATGTTTGCCTTTGTTGTGATGTTGCCTGCCATCTGGTGCTCACATCTTTCACAAAGGAAAACCTGTATTTATGGTGAAACTGGAAAACAAAGAAAGAATGAAGATAATGATCTAATTAAAGTAAATCATTATCATTACTTTTTAGTATCCTTACTCTAAACAAACTTTATTTCTTTTTTTAAAGCTGAATGTGTCACACCATTATGCTTTACAGACACTACTCAGTAGTGGATACAATAGTGCACTGTGACGCCACAACTTTACGTTCACGTGACAGTTTGTTGGCTGTTTGTTCTGCCTAATGAGGTGGCGGACTTCCTAATTAGGTCGCCTTCAAGAGGCTCTTACTTTAAAGCAGCGGTTAGAGGCTGTGGGAAATAGGCAGCTTGGCCGTATCCTTTGTAGCGGCTTAGAGGAAAAGATCGATCCCTCTACTGTATGGAGCTGTGGCCATCAGCAGGTTCGCTCAGCTCAGCATGAAGACGAGAAGCTAAACAACTAGCTTGCTTCAAAATCTGCTTACCGGCACCTCTTAAGTGTCCCAATTAACACTTTGCAAGCGTTAGCTCCACACAGAAACTGAAGTGTAAAAAAACAAGGCAGATTTGTTGCTTTCATATGTACTGGACAGATCATCACGTTTAAGTCTGTGCAAGGCAGCAACAGGTGTCAAACTCCTCCTTTAAAGTGCAAAGCCAAGCTTTAAATATTTCTTTTTGCAGTCTGTACTGCCTCAGGTGTGGATAACAACATGAGGTGAACTGACCCTCAGCTGCCTGGAAACTCAGTGGGTATCAAACAGCATCATTAAGACTTGTGAGATAAATTTCCTTTGAAAAATTTGGTAACAGTAATCTCATTTTCCTGGTTTCAGTGGTGACTCTGCTTGACTGCAGGGGACAAAATTGAATCAATTGAAGACAAACGGGGGGTGGAGTTAGGGGGGTGTTGCAGTTGTGGTGGCATCTCTTTACCTCCCAGAAGCTGTCCATGGTGTCGTCAACACCTGCACTTTCATCGTAGGAGCCAGACATTTTCCTGGATGCGGCAAAGCACTCGAGTGACTAAAGCTGTCCTCTGCAGCAGAGCTGGGTTCCTCATGCACTGCAAAGACACAAAGGCAACAACGTTTAACAATAACATCACACAAACAGAAGACGAAGCGACCGCAGTGATCAGGAGCAGACATTAGTCGGGAAAACATGACCAATTTTCCATGGCAACTGTGAGGGAACCTTTCAGCGTGAGAGGTTTCTGTTTTAGACGCTTATAATAAGGAGATAAAAATAGCCTCCGTGCCGCCATGCATACAGCACCTTGCCCCGAGGAATGAGAGGGGGCATCTTATACTGGCGTGTCCTAGAAAACACACCAGAGAGCAGAGCGTCGCACAGCTCTGACCCTGAATCCTGAATCCACAGTGCAAACCAACCATACATCTGAGAGAAAGCTACACAACACACACAGTACACACACTACACATGTGAAGCTCAGCAGCCCAGAAACACACTGTGTGTAAACATAGCATCGTGTAATTACAGCACTACAAACACAATGGAAACGCATTGTTTTGACTTGAACGATGTGGTTTAATCAGGCTGGAAAGCGACAGAATACGCTTCCTGCTGGATTTCCTCCAGCATTTAAGGTGATTTATATTTATTTGTTTTTGACGTCTGGTCGATATCTTACCACCAAGGTGAAAACAGAAGAGACTGCCGGACGCTCTATTGGTATCGAACTCTGCTGAAGCCTAATCCATTCTGCTCCCATGACTAATGTTTTCTCCCTCGACAGAGAGCTCTTCATCGCAGCGCAACATCCAATATGACAGCACAATATGTTGTGTGTGCCTAACAGTAACTATAATGAGGCTCTGTTGATAATGTCCCTGCATCTGACGTGGCTTCTCAGTCTTTATAATTAAATGCAGAAGATGGCGTTCATTATCTAACTCTGGTCCAGCAGTGCAAAATGCAACTTTATTATAGCTTTTAATTAAAATTGTAGAGAGTTTTGCAAAGGGCTGTTAGTAGTAGAGAATAATTAATTGATTCTTAGTCCAAATTAAAGGTGAGAGGTCAATTCAGATTGAAGGATGATCGTTTTAGGTTAAACGCTGACTTGGCAGTCTGCAGCATCACACTGATTTTTTTTTTTTTACCGGTGTCCCCCATGCCTCATCCTTCAACCTCCCTCTGCAGTCAAGTGCGCATGCATCCCTGCAACATCCTTCATCCCTGGAATGAATCATGAAGGATGACTCTATGTGTTAGGCTCAGTTTGAATGAGCCCGGCCTCACTATTTTTATTCACAACAACAATTGTCCTTATGAGAATCAACAGTCATGAAGCTACAAGGTCGGCTTATGAAGGGAAAGCAGTTTTTATGACAAACTCTTTTTATATATATCACAGTGTTCTCTTGGGGAACAAAATGGAACTGTGTGATTGGTCCTGGTTTCAGCTGCAGAGCAGCTCAGTCACTTCCTCGACAGAGCGCCGATGACGTCGCCGAGATGTATTTTATCAAAGGCCTTGGTTCCCATCACCAGCCATCACGCCAGCTTGTGGGGCCGACAGCCATGGCTTTCATTCAGTGAGAGCGCACTCTGCGCTCACGCAACACAAAGCATCCAAGAATTCTGTCGTGATTTAAGAATTTTACCATCAGCGCGTGGCAACAAGAAACCTGCCATGTTTTCTGTGAATTCTACTCCACTATATGATCACTAGATACCATGTACAGCTCAACCAATTCAAAGTGAATGTGATATTCAGCAAGTGCATAATATCCTGCATTGTTTTCAGTCTTTCCATCATTTTGTCATCTCTGAGTTTGTAGGAAATGGACATTTTGGGAAATACCCATTCTCATGTAGCTGAGTGGGGTGACACCACCCTCCTGTCTGTGGGGTAAAGCTTAAACAAATACAGATCACAGCAGAACTGTGAGACACCGTAGACCACAAGGCCCTGCCTCATGGACATAAAGTTTAGAAAACAAAAAAATAAAAACTCATGCTGAAAGCTTTATGACATAAATACTCCGTGTGATGTAAGAACACATCATGCAACTAGAAAGCTAAGCAGCTCAAAAGTAGCATGTCTTAAGCTCAGCAGCACACAGGCACCGTTGGCCGAGTGACCTGCCAATCATCCCAACAGTCCAATAAGCATCAGCCTCCGTGACTGCGAGGACAACTGGTGACATCAAAGCCAGTTAAGCTTCGGCACGATGCCAGAATCCCGTCTCACAACAAAACCCAATGTGTCCAGGAACCCGTTTAAACAAAATCTGTCTATGCCAGATCTTCAATGATTATGAATCCATCAAAAATTTCCCAGATCACCACTCCCAAAATTTAATCATTTATAAGTTAGACCAAGAGCCACCTCTGGAAAAAAAATTGTAAAAATTCCTCCATTCATTTGTGTGCGATCTGGTGAAGGTTATAACCAGAGACAGAGCCACACATTTCATCAAATCAATAAGCTGAAGCTAGTCTGAGGCCAAATAAGTAGGTAAAGATATGATGGTTGAGAACTAAAGAAGTTGGAGTCATGAAAAGAGTGTTTATTTTAACATGCAAAGACAGATATGCTAGTGCCACCTGGATTGATTTGTTATTTTGAAAGTTGTCACGCTTTGTGATTCAACAGAGACAGTTGGGGTCCATGGTGGAGAACTGAAGTTGGTCCCATGTGATAGATAAGGGTGGGGGTTGGGGTGGTGAGTGTTCTGGAGGGGGGCTTATACTGAAATTATTAAGGTCAATCCACCTCAATGAATGTAAACACTCTGCATTCATGTTGACCGGTGAGGAAATCATAATGAGAACTGAAACAGAGTCTGAAACAACCCACTCACTGATCTAAACACTCGCTGCTGTCAAATCAATTACTTTTATAATTTTAAGTCTTTGAGGAGCCGCTTGCAATGGAAGAGGCAACATTACTGTTACAAAACACGCTTTACCATATTCACTTACCATGGTTGGCTCCATCATGGCAAAATAAAAAAGATAAGCAATCCAAAAAAATCGTAATTATACACAAATCCTTAAAAAGACACGACTCCTCGTGGTAGTCCAAATATCTCCTGTTATGGTTGACACTTCAAAACAGAAAAGGGTGCGTTGTAAAGTTTTTATTATTGCAGCGTTGCCCTCTGCGGCCGGAGTGAACCCAGAGCGGGCGATAAGTCTGACCACACCAGCGTGTCTCAGAGGCTGAGGGATAATCCTGCAGTGTGCCACTTGAATGGCTTTAGAGGGGGGAGGGATGAAGACGTGGACAGGATGAGTGAGACAGAGACAACAAGTGGGAAGACAAAGATGGTGTTGACATGAAACTTTAATCAGGACATTATGCGCTGACATGATAATGTAACTGAGAGACACCACGTGGGTGCATTAGTGTTTTCTAATATTTCTTTTTTTTTATAGCGACGTGCGTAAACACCACAGGAACCTGACAAACATGAACGTGGTTTAAGAGCGTTAAAGAGAACCCATGATCCAGGTGAGACAAATGTTCCTCACACAGTCAGAATGTCCAGCGGTGACGAGCCTTTCAAAGCACTGAATGGGAACCACGACAAACATGTAAGCTTGTTACAGTAAGAAGATTTCAGAGAGATGAACTAACTTTACTCCAGCACATGATGAAGCTCACAGTCTCCTGACCGATTAGACAACAGCAGTTTAAAGGCGACATTGCTGACCAAGCTTCTCTCTGGTGGTGTGCAGCAATCACAAACCAGCTCCGGCTGTGCTTAAATCTAACACGGCTTACGGGAAAACCGTGAGAAGAAACCCTTTGCTGATGTTTTCATACAGTCGGTTCTACGTTGCCCTCCAGTAGTCTGTTGATTCTGTCTGATAAGCGCAGCATGTCTTCGTCTTTTACCAACGGAGTAAATGAGGACGCACCAGGAGAGAGACAGAGGGAGGTCTTTCATGGAGGTTCAGGGAGGAGAGTGTGAGGCAGGGATGGGGAAGGGAGGGAGGGAGTCTGGGAGAAGATGGTGCAAGCTCAGGGTGTAGCACGGAGATGGTCGGCCAGTCGGACGGCTCCCAAGTGGAACAGAGAGGGCCAAAGGGTCAGGGCGGCAGCTGAACACATCAGGACAGAGACGTGATTCATGTTGCGGTGCACCACAGCGCAGGCAGGCTGGTCGGACGTTGCCAGGAGACAGGGCTGCCTTGTGCAGACCGCACACGTGCCATGACGGCCGAGACCGTCGTTCAAGCCGACCGTGTGACCACCGCAGGTGGAGCGGAAGTGCTTGCTGAACCAAAAGGAGGAAGGGGATAGAGTACTGAGGGCTCACTGAAAAAAAAGAAAAAGATGCAGCCTGGACCAAAGTGGCAGAACTACCAGTACTGCCAAAAAAACGCTAAAACATTACAGTGCCAAAGAAAAGAGTCTGTGGATCTCGATGGATGACATCGCCTGTCAGTGAGGGCCAAGTGTGACGAGTGTCGCACAGAAACTAATGAGGGTGAGACTGGATTCACAGTAAGATACACAATCCCACCCAGATCACAGCAGCTCTGGCTCTGATAACCTGTGGCATCAAAAAGTCACAATCACCCGATATTCTGCAAATAAATCTCTCTTCACAGCAGATCCAGCACACATGCCGTTCAGACCTGTAATCAGTCCATTTGACTGCAACTGGCAGATACTGTGACAGCAGCCTCTGCATGAGCACGCTCGCTGTGATTTCGAACACAACAGTGCAGGATGACTCAGCTATCTCCGCATCACCATAGAAATCCTTCAGAGATCCTCTGGGTTGGGTTGCTGCACAAGAGTCATGTTTCTTACCTCATTGTTTGTTCCTTGGGAGTGGGGGTGGGGTGGGGTGGGGGTTGTGATCAATATTTAAAGTTGTGTAGCTGTGTGAGTCAGCCAGGTGTGTTATTGCTCAGCTCCCAGAAAAAAACAGACTGGCATGTAAATAACAGATTCATCAGCTTCTGTAGGAAAATGTTCTCCTTCTCCTTCCCCATCCCCACCAGGGGGTCAGAGGTCATGAGCAGCAGGTCAAGTAGAGTGAAAGCTGACACACCATGCTGCCTGTCAAATGACAGCCTTTCTAACAGCTTGTACACTGGTTCGATTCCCACTCTCTGGTTTGATTTGAGCTCACAGTGCCACCAGAGAGATGAGGTAATGTGAAAAGGGCTTATTGTATAGTGGCCAACAAAAAAAGAACAGTACATGCATGTTCATAATCTGCCGCCCCTCTGACAATAAGAAAGCACAGAACACATCCAATGTTGTGTCCTGAACAATAGTTGCCAGGGAGAAAAAAATACCATGATAAATCATAAATAAAATGGACAATGAAAGTGAGATAAGACAACCCATAAGGCATTTGTATTCTTTTGTCTGCTGCCTTAGTGTGAGATGGAAAAAACACTCTTGGCATGACAGAGCCCGAGTTAATTCATTATCAATGCATTGTGTATGTAAACAGCCAATCAACGCACCCCATTCAGGCAGAACTAAAATACAAAACCTAAACTGAAGAGTCTTACCTGTTAACTCCCTGTGAAGCTCCTGAGACACGGACTGATTGAACTGATGTTAAACTGTGCACTGTCTTTGTTTATGTTGCTTCTATTCAGCCGTATCATAACCTCAGTTTTTGTACAGGAAGGACTTCCTCAATGGTTATTATGCTCTTAAAATTCAATACTATAGCACCTGAGTATATCCTTTAATAGTAGTCAGACAAGCCTGCAACAAGAGGTTGAAAACGTCTATTACCTGAAGCAGTCCCTCAGCCAGATCAATCAATGAGATATCATGAACGGTTGATATGATGACATGGCTCATAGTCTCTCAAACACTGTGCAAGCACTACTTCACCAGAAGCATTTTCAGCTTGTAGAAGAACACGTTCAAAACAGCAGTCGGAAGCAAAGACGAGAGCACAGTGAATGGTGTGTGCTCGTCCAATCAGGTCAAAGAAGCACTGGTGTCGCAGTCAAAGAGAGACATCGAGTGTTTATTATCTATTGTACAGCCAACCCATTAAGTTAAGTGCCTGCAGAGTAGTGAGGTATGATGCGTCCAAGGATAAAAGTTGTATTTTTGTCTAAGATATGCAGTCGGCTGTTAAACAGTTTCCAGCTCGTGAAACTCTCCTTGTTTAATTCATGTACTACTGCTACTACTGTTTCTACTACCACCTGCAAAATCACTGAAGAAAATCTGTGTCATTGACAAAAGTCGGAGTTAAAAAAAATTACCGACACTACTAATGATGGCCTAAAGTTTTCGGTAACTTTAAATAGTAAATAATAAGTGACGTTAGCATGTTAGCATTATCACGGTGCGCACACTAGCACGCTAATGTTAGCATTTAGCTCGAGGGTAAACAGTGATGCCAGCATGTCTGCAGACAGTCTTGTTTATGAAGTAGGATTTCTCAAATCAATTTGAAATGTGACAAAATTCTGCCTTAAAAATAATACAAGGGATTTCTGTGGTTCTTGGAGTACAACTGTCTGACTTACACATCAAAGCCAGAGACCAAAAACACTTCTTAAAGAAGAGATAAATGGTGAGAGATCCCAGACAGATGGAAACAAACAGAGGGACAGAGTGAGAGACAGGAAGAGACTATTACACAGAGGACTCCCAGATCTATCCCCAAACTTGGCTGTTTAGCAGAAATATCCCTTTCACAGTAGGCAGCATTATTAAACACACACACACACACACACACACACACCCGAGATGTGATTTAACACGGTGTCCCGAGCGCTGCTGCAGTGGTTATGTAACTATCAAGCCTCTTGCCACAAGCCTCCTGGTGACAGTGTGAAGACGGGGGGAAAAAAAAACAGCAGGGGGAGGGCTGCGAGAGAGAGAGAGAGAGAGAGATGGACATGAGAGGCAAAGCAGAACGGGGGAGGGGGGGCAGACATATTGCGATGAGGTGGCGATGAGGGAATGAACTGCAGAAATGCAGCAGCGGCTGTGAGATGGAGCAGAGAGGACGGATGGTTCCGGTCCAGTTTTTCCTGAAGTCCGGGTATGGAGGGGAGCAGAGGAAGGGAGGGAGTCACTGAGCAAGGCAGCAGTCTATGTGGGAACGTTGCTTTTCAAACACCAGCTTTCTGCCTTCTTACCATTTAACTGCCTGATGCTGCACTGAATACTGATGGGCTGCCTTCAAATGCATCGCCTGTGTGTGTGTGTGTGTGTTTTCTGATTTGTTAGGAGAGTGGGAGGTGGCATTTCAGAGAGGGCGCCTGTGCTATAAATTATTTTAACTGAAAAGGGATGTACATTACACACACAAATATATAAAGAGAGAGAGAGAGAGAGATGGTAAGTAGGTATATTCAACATTAAAACCAGTAATAGGGTTGTAATGTTGTTGCTGATCAGTGATCAGTGTACTACTGTGTTCACCATCTTCTTTTTGCATGTTAACAATCGCTAATTAGTGTAAAACACCAACACACAACTGACTGTATTTACAGTGTTTAGAATGGCAGCTACAACACCAGTTTGGCCAGAGATGCGTCAACTGAACGTTCACACCATAATCACCTTACGTCCCTATTTATACCCACCTTTAATACCCAGAGGCCATGGATGAAGCGTGAGCGGCTGATTCCACTGTGTCCCAATTAAGTGACAGAGCTGAAGACCAAAGACCTGACACTCAAATCAGACCGAAAAACCAAAGGGGTTAAACTGGTGACTGGAGCAGGAGTTGTTTGCAGTGAGAGTCCAACTTCAAGCAAACAAGACTGGAAAGCAAAGCCCTGGTCAGATCTGACCCAGTAAATCCTGTTAAAAGCAACAGCTCATTTAAGCTGTTATTTGTATCCATATCATACTTTGAATTGGCACAAAACTGTAGTGTTTATTTGAAGCAAGTCCCGACAGCCGACGCTGCCAATTTGGCTTGCAGAGTGACGGATGAGTGTGCATACTCATGAGCCAAACTGGTGCTGGTGGTTGTTAAACAAATAAAGAAATGAAAATTAATAAGGATGGTGTATTGGTGTAAGTATTGGCTACCCAAGCTGAAGGCAAAAACAAACGAGCGAGCTCACTACCCTACTTTCCAAATTTTTACAGGTCGGATTGAAAATGGCCTAAATAAAATCAACAGTTATGTTATTTCTGCAACATATTCATACTGACACACAGTCCTTCCTCCCTCGAGTCATGTTATGTCAGTATCGTGGAAATGTGGGATTAAATTAGCATAGTGTGTCTCCAAACAATTAGAAAACTAAAACAAGCGCTGATCTCATGACCTTAGAGGAGCAGAGATTTTTTTTTTTACAAATCAAAGCTGCAACATGACGTCAATAGTATGTGATTTGAAGCCAGAGCGTAGCAGACAGAATAATGTCTGGAGCAGACAAACGGGCACAGTGTTGCTGATGGTGACTGTTTTCCTTACAGCTGCATTTCTTTGTGAGGTCTTAAATTGCTGTATTACGCTTCCTCTTCCAGTCCGAACGGCAGAGGATCCCTGGAGAAGCCCCGCTGAACTGGGCCATCATGTTCTGATGAGCCTTCTGACACACAAACAACAGTCTGTACTCATCAGACACCTGCTTAACCTCCCTGCTGCAGCGACGCACACAAAACAAAGACATCAAACACAAAAATCAATAACTACCCCCGAGTTATCATTCTTCCCTGTGAGACAGCTGAGATATTAAAAGCAAATGCTTTGATGCCCGCCTCAAAAAAAAAAAAAAAAAAAAAGATGAGAATATGAAGAGTCTAAAATGTTATTGTTACCCCGGAGTCTTTGGATTGGTGGATACCATCAACTGGAGAAACTAGAAAGCTGAAACCTACAACCCTTCAGTTGGTAAATATTTCTGTATATAATATCGTACATGCATGAAACAGTTCGCCCTGAAATAAAGATCTCAAATAAGCAACAAACTTGGCCCCTCCTATAGTTAGCCCATCCACAGACTGATACACCCTCATAAAATATAAACAGCACTGACAAAGAGCTACTAATGACCTCAAGCGGTGCGTTCAGATTTATACAAAACAGCATTTAAAACAGGGTCTATGCTAAAGCCAGGCGTCGCCCTTCTGGAATACCTTTGCTCTTATGAATGGAGATTTTTGGAAGTATAGAAGGAACAGGGACAACTCACCTTCTCCACCAATGGGAGGTCAGGTTTCCATAAACCTGAGAGAGAGCTGCTGGTCCCCTGCAGGAGATCACCTGTGGAAAAAAAACAACACACGAGAGGGAGGAGGTCAGTCCTCTTGGCATCAAGTAACAATTAAGTGCCGCTAAATTGTCCTTAAATGGAACTCAACCCCCAACGCGTGTGAAGCAAGAGTGTCAAAACACCAATTATCGTTACAGAGGCGAAGACATTAAGAGATTAGTTCGAGTCAATTTTGTCACATTCAAGGGGAGATGAGTAAACTTTAACACTGCGGGGAGTGAAATATCTCACAGTATGTGCCAGCAGACAACACATTACTGGTATAGGATGACTCATGTTTTAAAAATGATTATACTGTAGATATTCAGCAATTTAAAAAATGAAACATTTCCCACTGTAACTAACACATACCACATTTTAACAGCAGCCCACACACAAAATTCAACACATACTGCTCACCCACACTACAAAACTAAATTTTAAAACAGCACTATAGCTGGTATTAGGGGAAGGGAGCGTTGTGTGTGGGTGGAGGTATATTACACACAGCTAGGGACATTATGTGCTCCAATACAGCAGTAAACATTAAACTGACAACTCTACCTCAGTCTCACCCAAATTTAAGGTAATAAACCTCCGAGAGGTGGGAGCCCGCTTACCACATGTTTAACTTTAACCATCAACATAAAATGTGTCTGGACAACTACTTTCACAGCAGCTGAAAATCAGTTAACTTGTAGATTTAAAGCTCCAAAGTGGTGCATGAACCCAACTCCAACTTTTTTCCTTTCACATGTCTGTTGAACCAACTGATACCATGATTATTTCAGATGTGCACTTATTTTTGTCTGTGTGAATAATTCCACCACTGGTTGGTGGTTTTAAATGTTCAATTTATATAATATCAACTAACTTTCACTGTAGACTGAATATGTTTTAGGCTGTGGGAAGCAGCGTGAAGATGCCACCTTGGTCTCTGGGAAAATGTTATGGCCATTTTTTCAGCAACATAACCCAATAAACAATCAGGAGATTGGTCAGTGAGGAAAATACTTGTTAATTACTTGCAGCTCCATCTTCAACATCACGCTCACTTGCCTCGTCATTAATACCTAGCCGTTCAGCCCCGATGTTAATGAGGCCGCAATGACTTTGATTCAGCCTAATCTGTCCTCGTCACTTCTATTTACATAAATGTGTTTAAATCCTTTATGTACGGAGCGACTGAATCTTTCTCCCTGTGATTCTCACCCGGCGTGTGTGTGTGCGTGCTCGGACGGGCTCCTGCACCCGAGATAAGCAGTTACGATAATTCAAGGGCAGACTGAATATCTGGCGGGCGTGATGAAGCATCCCATCCATGGAATGAAGCAACTTGAGATGTGGACACCATCTGACGGAGCTCAGTGGACTGAGTCTGGCACAGATTTGTGTTAAAATGCCGAGTCACTGTCACTTTAGCCTTTTGTGTTTTCCATCCATGACATGTTCATAGCTCTAAAAGAACACGGGAGTCTGCAAACATAAATTATTTAACAGCTCACAGCAGCAGAAGTGCTTAAAACTCTCTCGATTGCGAGTATGTTCTCTTTTCCTCTGTCCTGTATAATAACAAATTAAACATTTGGGGGTCAGAAAATGAAGATGTCACCCTGGGCTCAGGGAGACATGGTTGAACACCTCACTGTGCAGACTGACCGATGGTGAAGATGATGATTATGGCTGTAGCTCAACAACAACACACACGCATACTGTGTCATCAACTGGTTTACTAGAAACACGCCCTCCAGCCAAGCAGCCACGACCCCACTCGCTCTTCAGCTATATGTCCAAGGGAGAACACACCCTCTAGTGTTCAATGCAATGACCTGAAGCTGCTGCAGGCACAGGTACATGTACAGCTGTCAAGGACGCATGAACAAAACCCGTCCACGGTGACGCTGAACCGTTCACACCAGCACCGACCTAACCTCCACAGGACTCCATTTTGAACTGGCCTAAAGGTCACGCTATGCACGAGGGCGGCACTCTGATTCAGGTGCAGCTGCAGCTGTATGTACGTGGTGGTGATTCATATAGGCAAACGCTGATGTGTTTCTGTGACGCTGCATGAAAGGCACCAGGTAACATGAATCTCATTCATACAGCTCGACAAAGAGACGCAAACTTGTTGTGAGATCACCTCTGTCGCGTGAAAGGCACCGTGGAGGTTTTTAATAATCTCCAACGTCATAAATTGTCCAAAGGATGGAGTCTGCCCCGTGTGTGTTCTCACAAATCAGACACTCGGGCCGCCCTTCAGACTGTCTGTTCTTACATTGCCTCTTTTTCCACACCTTGTCAGACACCGTTATCTCCCTTTTTACCAGAGGAGCAGCCGCCTTTAACCCTTTCCTCACAGCAGGCACACTGAAGATGGTTTAAAGGAGAAAAAGAGACAACCCCCCCCACTTCACACGACTAACGACAACAACAACAACAACAACATCGGTCACCAGCATGAGCAAACGCCACATCATTCCCTCCATGTGGGACATACTGAGAGACACATGCGACAGAATCAGATCCAAACAAAACCTGTTGACTGTTGCACTGGATTGGCGTCTAAAAATCTGTATTCTGCAGTACTTCTTATATTAGTCTTCACTTGTAATAAGATCTAAAAACCAAAATGTACGACAGTGAGAAGGAAAATCCCATCTGAATGCAAAGTTATGCTTGTGGCACCAAGTTGAATTCCATTAAGTAAAATTAATTATAGATGTCATTGGCATTTAATGCGATCTGTTTCAAACCTTAATTTGCTGCTGACTACCATTTAGCAAGGCAGCCATCATTTGCCAGAAGTACCGCACCTATTTTAGATACCCACATTAAACAGAGGAACACACAACCCCAGTGACAAGAGCTCAAACTCCAGCACTTCCCACAAATCTCACGCTCACGTTAAATCCTTCGTCAGGTATAACAGATACAGCCAAAAGGAAAACAAAGAAGGTTTGGATTAAAAAGTAAAACCAATTAGAAAAACTATTACACTATTCACTGCAGTCACAAACAAAACAAGGCCAACACGGGAACACAAAACAAGCAGTACCAGAGACAGAGTGAGAGAGACAGAGGACATATTTGTGATTTAAACACCCGTCTCAAAAGGGGAGAGGAGGAATAGTTTGTGACTGACAGTAATTAATTGCTCTTTGTCTCTCAAGGACTCAGACAAGCAAATACACACAGGGACTCCCACACAGAAAGTTAGTTTGAATGGGAAATATGTGGAAGTGATGTTTTATTTCAGAGACTTAAATCAGATTTTGTGAGAGGGCCTGATACCAGAGAGATTCTTCTGTCAATACATAACTTTGACAACAAGAGACATTTCGCTACAAAACCCCAAAATGAGGCCACAACTTGTGAGAGGAGATCACAACCACATATTGCTTCATAACAAGGTGAAGGGCTGGAAATGATGAAGTGGCCAAGATAGATAGATAAGAGAACAGTCTGGGGAGTTCCCTGTCCCACACTTTTAACTGGCTCCACAGCCAGGAGTGAGGAGTCCACTAATAAATAGCAGGTGCTCTTCAACTCCCCTTCCCGCAACACAATTGGATTACCCCAGCAGCACCCACCCCCTGACAGCATCATCATCTCTGCAGCCTCGTGTCGGGCTCTCTCGGGGGCACCTTGGCTGCTGACAGACATGAACTCCAGCAGTTTGATTCAGCACCACGGACAGCTCCAGCGACCCGTCCGTCACATCTGCTGCGTCACCATCACAACAAAAAAAGCAACCGTGTTCGATATTAAAAAATACAGGCTTAAAATGAACAACACACGCAATAGCCCTTTAGTTGGAGGCTGCATGCTTTTAAACACGACTGGGTGTTTTTAGTGATCATATACGCTGCAGGGTTTAGTGACGCCCAAGATAAGCATCATCATCATCATCATCATCATCATCATCGCCACACCACTTGATAACATCTGTGCTGTTAAACGTAGAAAGGTGGCGTGCGAGGTACTTTCGGTCAAAGATGTAAGTCTGGATGCATTTCCGCCCGGGAGCAGATTTGATGAATGGTTGAGATTAAACGACCACATGCGCCTAATCCCATGTAGAAAAACAGGGTGATGCTCCTCCTCTGTTGGTGTTAGAGAGAGAGAGAGAGAGTACTGACGCTGGAGATGGCTCATCGCTCTGCTGTGACAACCAATTACATAACGGCAGAACCGAGCGCTCATTAACATTCACGTCCATTTCACCGAGAAACCCTCTAAACACAGCACAGGGCGATTCCTCACTCCTGTCCACTGTGTTTGTACCGATTTGTTTTTAAAAAGTCATACAACATTAAAAAGCAGCGACGGTCACAACATTTTTAGTCGACAGTTCATACTGGTGGTCTTGTTTACCCATTTGGCGCATGGAAAGGAGCATAAGATGGCAAACCTCTCTCCAGCCTCTGCCACCATCTCCGTCTACTATAGTGTGTTTAACATGGCATCAGTCTTTGCTGCCATACTGACAGTTTCTGTAGAGAACATGTAGGCAGACAAACACAGGTCACATTTGCACATCCTGGCAATCCAGTAAGGCAAAAGAAAACATGCATGAGAAAAAAGGCGACCCCCCCTGCATCGTCCTATGGTTTCAAAAGGAAGTTAAATCATTAGGTAGACCGTGCGAAACCAAACTAAACGGATCAATAATGGAGCTTCACTTGCGAGCAAAGCCTGCAATAACAGTGTCAGATGATAGCAAAATGGTCATCTTCACCCTTGGCGTATGCGAACAACGACGCACCATATAAAATGACGCATGCATAATTCATAACTGCTATTGTACTGCTAATTAATCTGTAATAGTACTTGGTCGGTGTCGCAGCTCTGAGGGTTTGAAGCATTGTCCAAACGGTGGGAAATTAATTGCGAGATTCCGTTCTCCCTGCGTCGCCCTTTACTGAAAAGGATGCTCAGCTTCTCTTCCCACGGCGCAGCATCGTGGCATCAACAAGCAGACGACAAACACGCCGACTTACCAGAGATGCTGCTGTCGCTGCTGAGGTGCACTACCCACTGCCCGGTAAGCTTGTGCTGCAAATAATTCAGTATTTCCCCTTGCAGTGACAGAAGGTGACCCTGCGTTCCCTGCAAGACTCTGCATCCACGCGATCACGATGCACGCAGCAAGGGGGAGCTCCACAGCACAGGCGCGCGTCAGGGGGGATGGCCCAGCGATTTCCTTTCAATGGACGACAGAAATAGACTGCAGGGAGAAAGAGTGAGCTAATGCGACCAGGAGAGTCGACTTAGAAAAAAAATCCACCCCTCCTCACAACATTAGACACATGAGCTTAGGGGAGCTTTGCCAGATATGTCCGCATCTGCTGGTGGGAGTGGGTCGTTTTGTTGTTGTTTTTTTAGATTTCCTCAGCATTAATTTGTTGTGTATAAATTAAATCTGGGTCTGTGGAAAGTATTTTTCATTACAGATAAATACACAATTTCTGAAAAATTGCGGGGGTGTCTGTAACGGGGGAGAGTCCCAAATGTGACTTCCACTTTCCAACCAATGAGGAGAGCGGATGGTTAAGGAGTAGGCGTCCCTTCTTTCCCTGTGTATCGTCCACATCGTACTACACTGCAGGGGGAGGGAGGTGGGAGTGTGTTTTCGTGGCCTTTGGCTGCCTAGCAGGCCCTCTGAATATCCACCCAGTGTTTCAAGTACATCAGATGTCAGCAACTATGCCAAAAAACACTAAACAGAACAGCAACCGAGCAGATAACAGGCAGGGAGGGATGAATAATACTGAACACAGCTCCCCGTTTCTGTCACTTGCACGACTGGTGTTTGGAGCATGTACTCTCTGATAGCCTTGTATAGACAATTCATGTTACACAAATACTTAAAGATTTCATTTCATCACTTAAAATCAGTCATATACTTAAAAAAAAATCTTTTCTTTACTCAAGAACAGATGAGCAAATAAATGATGTGTCTGAGGTTCTGAGCACAGATCACACCAACAACACACGCTCAGTGCAGGCTCTTACCCTTCCCTATTTTAGAGCACTTTATATTAATGCACAAACCATTAGACACAAAACAAAATGCCTTTGTGCTTTGTGGACTGGTGCAATCACAAGCCTTTTGAAATTTCATGTGCCTGCACTCCAACAGACACAATGATCTCATTAAGACTCAACAAATATCTCTGCTGATGAGAGGAAAAGAATACCATGTTGTTTTTGTAGCACTGGTCCTTCCAAGTCTCTGTGGAGGAAAGTGCCCTGCCAAACAAACAGGGTGAGGAGAGGAGGCGTTTTGTTCTGTCGAGACCAGATTCACCTCAGAACAGACTGCTGTTGGTGTGACTCTTAAAAGCACTAACTTTATGCCAAATTTAAACACCAACAACCTTTGTGTATCACTCCAGTCACACACACATCTGTACAACCATTCATTATTAGAACCACACAGAGGGGATCCTTTGAAATGCTCAGGAAGCGTTTCCACTGGATGCATAACCTTGACTCTTACCCAACACAAAATATTAAATAACCACAAGTACATGACTTCATCAGGATCTATATTCAAGCCTTTACAAAAACACTTCCTTTCAGAAGTAAAGGCTGGCAACCTCCCTCTCACTGTAACATTATACTGGAGATACTCAATGTTAAAAAACTAAAGCATTCTGGGGGCAAAGGAGGACGGGGTCCTCTGGCCTCCGGTTTATTTTGCTCTACTGATTAAATATTTAAATGTCACACTAAAATAGCACGTGGGGGTAGTTTTAACTGGTTATCCAAAGTGGTTTTGGGCATGGGAAATTACAAATATGACCCTCAACAACAATGCTGCATGCTTATTAACTCACAGGCCTTTAGTGACATCTAGTGGAAAAGGACTCGCAGCACAAAAACTGCAATCCCACAACAATGTCGCCCAAAAAACTTACAGCTTGTTCCTGTTTTAAATGTGCCACCAAAACAAGAAACAACAGGTTGTCCTTAACAGGTGATGTCTCAGGCCTCAAACAACAACAACAACAGAGCCTGGCACACACCTGGCGACAAATATTCACTTTTACCTGTTTGAATTGGCATGATGACAATATACAATAAATAGATGATAATGAGTCACAAAAACGTGCCACCCCGCCCACCAGAGTTTTCAATAATATAGTATAATATGCAGAATTAAGAGCAAGCAAGCAATATATACAAAGAACATTTAGCTTTAGGTGTACCTTTGCATCCCTTATTTTCACCCATGACCATCCATTGGGTTCTGGCATCCAGGCACACATCAGGAATGGGAATAGTTTAGTGGGTCCTCGTCTCTCTCCCCTTCATATTCCCCAACAACTGTGGAACCGGGATGACCTCTCTTGCACAAACTTATTTGGTGAAAATAAGTGGTTATCTGTTTTCTGACTTTTTCTCGAAAACAACGATTCTATTAATCAAAGAACGAATCAGCAGATTCGTCCATTAATGAAACCTAGATTAAGCGAGGGAGTATTTTAGATGTATAATTTCTGCAGTTTGCAGCGAAGCACATCACAAAAGGATAAATAAGTATGAGTAACTTTCTCAAAAATTTTGAGACATTGGACAAGATTCGCGAGACAGGAACTGGAGGGCCTCAGAATTGACCTGAGAATCACCAGTTTTTAAGTTTCATTCATCTTTAAGAAATTAACCAAAAGTGTTATCAGCACATCCAGTATTTTATAGCAACAAGGAACAATTGATGACTAATTCGGCCAACTTAATTTCCCAAAATGTCAGCAGACAGACTAAAAACGTGGCTAATATTACAGGCAGCTCACAGCGTAACCTCACTCACTGCGTCTATGGCAATATAACACTTCCTTTTTTTAAAACCTTCACATCCGGGTAATCAAGCGATGCTTTAACGTTTAACGAGACAATTTACAAATTATTTGTTGAAAAAAACCCCATATATGTACACCTACAGTATATTAATATTAAACTGCTATTACATATGCTGGATAGCCTACAGAATTATTAAATCCGGTGGCGACATAATCTCTCTCTCTTCTCAAACGGCCAGGATTGATAACATAATCAATCATCAGATTATATTCTCCTCGTAATTCTCGGCCACACGTACGAAATAATCATTATTTTGTTTTACGCGTGTACTGTGTACTGCGACGCTTTTATTTTGAAGGATTGTAAACGGAAGTGAGAATGCTGCTGAAACATAGGCTGCTTGTGAACCCAATATAACGTTCCTGGAAATACAGGCGCTGCACATCGCTAAGTGAGTTAAAATTTTACCTTCATTCACTAAGAAAAAAAACCAAAACACGGTGTCTTCTGTCGCTCGTTGTAATCTCAGCCTGGTTCTGACGTTTGCTCCAGCTCTTCTTATTCCACTAACTTGTCAGTAGCGGTGTCGTCTCCCGGCGCTAGCTACGTCTCGAGCAAGAAACGCTGGGTCATTGGTTCGCAGCACTTTGGTTTATGTGCAGCTTTTAAGAAGAAAAAAGTTCACCATTAGCAATGGTTAATGTCGCTTTTAATTTGGCGGCTACACGAGCAGACGTTAGCAAATGCAAGCGGACCACCTGACCCGCCGCAGCGACAGCCGAGGCTCGGACGGGACTCGCGACATTAACTGTTCACATCCTGCTGCGCTGGTCCGTCTCAGCGTTTAAACAGGCGTACAAAGCAAAGCAAACCGGGGGGGCATCGGCTAACTTATGTGACACTGTGGGATCTTGTCGATTCCTCGATATGCGTGTGATTGTGTGGTAATGGCTCTTGTTCCGCGTCCCCGCAGATCTGTGGCTGATTAGGGAGGGCACCGATACCATGTGGAAGTCACATGAACGACGAGGATGAGGCGTAAACAGCGAGGGGGCCGCTCGAGGAGACAACCGCTGCACGGCGTCTGCTGCCGGGAAAGGCCCTGAAAGGGCAGCCCCCCGTGCCCCCTGTGCCCCCCTGCACACTTTTTTTTTGCCCTAAACATATGCAATGAACAGCACTACTGAGCCCCCTGCCATCATAGATGGGGATGTGGCAGTCAGCTATGTGTTGGTGCCATTTTTCCTCATCACCATCATTGGAATAGCTGCGGCTGTGGTAAGTTGTGGGGGGGCTGGATGGCAGGGGACGCCGTGCACACAGTTAAGTTGCTGAAGAAGCTATTCTGTGGAAATGATACCATTAACTTATAGGGGAAATAAAATGCAGAGTGAAAAGTCAGAACCAAGGGACCTACTTCTACACAACATATGCAATACTGTCCATTTTGTCTGTTCCAGGTCATGTATATCCGTAAGAAGAGGAGGTAGGACACCTAATCTCCATATACTGATTTGAGCACAATGCTTCAGTGATAAACTTGATTGCGTCACTTGTGTGCTATTCATGAAATCCCAGTTTGATTCATTCTGTCGCTCAGGGTTGACAGGCTCCGTCATCAGCTGTTACCCATTTACACGTACGATCCGTCAGAGGAACTGAATGAAGCTGAACAAGAAATGTTGTGGAGAGAAGAGGACACACGGGTATGACTCGCCACTGGTTTTCAAACTCTTGCAGTTTTCTTACCTGCAAGTGGGAAAAGATGTTTTTATAAAACCAGATGGAAATTCTGGGATTGTGATTTAGAATTCATTTTTTCCCCTTTTTCTAAGACATTTAACTAAAAGATGACATTTCAAGTTGCAGGTTTGTTTGCACCATTCACATGAACAGAACAGTAGTTCCTGAATTGGTCTCTTCCTCTTCTACACAGAAATGTAGCTACAAATAGTAATAGTAGTACTGTAGACAGGTTTCACTACTCCATTTCCTGTGTCAGCTTTTAGTGTCACAAAATAGCACTTAGCAGCTAGCTTCAGTATCTCTTCAGTTCATTTTCATAACACAGGAGATGCTTTTCTTCCCACACAAAATTCTTCATGTTAAATATTGGTTAAAGCAGAAACATCTTACTTGCCACTGAAGTTCTTCTGACACGCCTCATGCTATCAATACTCTAGTTTAGAAATCGGACCCTGTTGGCTTTTGTTCCTCTCCAGTAGGTAACGAGCGCCACCTGGTCTCAGGATGAGAGGACAGGTGTGGCTCATTAACTGCTTGAAGCCTCTTTGATTCCTGTCAGATCCCGCACTGAGCCACATGAAACACCAGGTGGCAGTGTTTACCACCAGGCTTTCACTCCCCCGGCTGCGAAGGGGAGATGTGGGAAAAAACAAAGTTCTGCATTGTTTTGAGAGGCTGTTATTAAAGAGTTTGTTTGTTCAAATCACACCACTGCTAGTGCTGCTCCATAGTTTTATCTGCTGAGGCTTTGTGAGATTTCTGCTGCTGCTCATCCAGTACAGAGGAAGGCAATTGAAATTTTTGCGGTGCTTAAACAACCTCAAAAGCAACAAGTCTCTCTGTCCCTCTCCTCTCTGTGTTAGTGAGGGTAATCCACAGAATACCTTGTGAACACTTTTAACCGCTTTCATTGGAAATGTTTTTTTTTGGAGAAAGTAGATCCAATGAAAACTGTTTACATTGAGTTTTGTGGCTTGATTTCCTGAGTGAAACCATAATCCAGCCACTGTGCGCTGAGCTGAACCAAACTAAACTTGACTGTGCTCTCACTTCGCATTTTATGTCCTCAGATCGTACAAGGCTGGGCCAGGAGTTATCAGCAGCGACGCCCTCTTCTGGCCAAAGACGTCACTGCATGATAGCGGTAAACCTTTTGGCGTCCAACGTCGCCAGTGCAGAGGCGGTCATTTTCAGTCACGCAACAAGACTTTTCTCGTTTGCTTTTCTTTTCTTCCGTTTGGCCTCATCTTTGAGTACACCTGCAAGAGTCAGCGATTTTCTTCTCACGTACAGGACGACTGTTCAAACATGAAGTTGTAAAGCCCACCCTGTGTGCCGAACAGACACAGGGCCCAAAATGTATTTATTCGAAATTATTTATTCAGACTCCTTTTTACTGTGGTATTCAGTGACATGACTCAAAGTTAAGGGAGGCGTTAAGGGAGGCGTTAAGGAGGCGTTAAGGACGGCGTCCGAAGACATGGATTCCTGTAGGTGTACTCTGTTGTTTACATTTATAATGTTGTGGGCGACATGTGGCGAGCAGTTATGTTCCTGTGGGTTGTACCGACTGTAATTTGGGGGCTGCGGTGGGAGCATGAACATTCTGCACTCGTTACAAATCGCAGCTCCTGCTGTGCGAGGGTTTGCGATCCTTGGCCTGACCGTTTCCATCGCATTAAAAACAAATGAAATGCTGTTGCTGTTCTGACAGTCACATTTGTTGACGTGAAAAACTGCAACACCACTTCCAAAAGAACGAGAGCATGAACTTCAAAGCTGCACATTGATAAGACTGGAATTTGCAGTTAAAATTAGCTGTTTCATTTTGAGTCAAAAGGTTGGAGCTGCCCTCTTTGGTTTTCATTTCCTCAAGCGACGCAACGGGCCGCCCGTCGACCCGCAACTTCTTGCGATTTAAGCCAAATCCGATGACTCTTATCGAAAGCACGGAGAGCCAGATATGGAAGTAAATAACGCCAACCTCTTCTCATCCCCAAAATGAGTTGTGACTAGTGCCCTAAATATGTCCTGTCCACAAGGCATGGCACCAGCACACATCTGCACCCAGCATCAAAATCTGAAGATGAATGCCATAGGTCTGACTCAGGAACCTCCACCCTTTGTTGTTTTTTTCTTGATGAATTGAATTGTAACCTGTCCTGTCCTCCTGAATGTAAACCAAGAACCACAGAACTGTTAAACTGTCCTTGAAGGGGAAAAACACTCTGACAATTCCACATATTGTAATAGCATTTTTTACATCTCATTGTTTATGTATTTATCAAGGTTTTTCCCACATAAAAACAAAGCTAAAGTAATGAAATGGGCAGATAGCAGTTTGAACTACACCAGTGTACAGATGATGTCTGACAGTCATTCACACTGGTGAACTTTTCATTTAAAGGCTCTGACTGCAGTCACAGAACTGCTGATGTTACTGTTCAGTGTGAGTGGCAGCACTGTGTGTCTGATTGTTGTACTGTTGTCACTTTGAGGGGATGGATGAGGTGGATTTAAAAGTCAGAAGTTGTAATTTAAGTAATAAAACTTTGTCTGCAACACAACCCGCATCGTTTTCTCCAGCCTTTAGACAATTACGGACACGTGTCATAACAAAAGGTGACAGAGAAATGACAAAGAAAATTCTCTTTATTGACCATTTCTGATACAAATTGTTGTAGGGCACCATAGAAATATAGACATTGTACATTTATATACGGTGTACATTAAAAAGAATGATCCCATCCTATTGAGTTTACAGTATATAAATGAAAGGATGAAAGATGTTGGTGTGTTGAATGACACCGATACCGTCAAGAGTTGTTGGGAGGATGCTGGGAAAAAAAACAAAAACAGACATGAATTGACCGTTGTACGAATATGGCGAGGGTGTGTGGTAGTGCCAAACACACGGGTGTCCAACAGAACATTAAGTGGAAAGAGCGCCCAGTCTATCACAAACACACAAACATTTGTCCATGAAAATCTGAACCAACATTTCAGTGCACCAGAAGAATTTTTTTTAAAAGGATAAAAACACACCTGCTAATCTACCACAGTCAGCGAACACAGTTGTCAAGCTGACAGGTCTCCCTGACTTGCTTCACACATTAAAAAAAAAAACAAAACAAAAAAACAACCTGTCTGCAAAACTCCCGGTTATGAACGAGCCAAGACGTGTTGCGTATGTACAAACACACACTTCATGTCTTGGATACCTTATAACAGTCAGGTAAAAAAAAGAAGAAAAAAAAATACACAAACTTTGTAATAACGACATCTTTCCATCTCATGCCAGAGGTTACATTTAAAAACAACAGAAAACCAGTTAAAATGCAATTATATGGTAAGTAAGCTGTTGAGTGAGGTATGAAATTCCAGGCCTTGTATCGCCTGTTTGCAGTTTTCCGGGTTTCGTAACTGAGGTTGTAGCAGCTTAGGTGTGTGGAAAAACCCAGTTAAGTGGACTGTGACTGCGGGTTCCCTGACACTTAGAAATACACACAAACATCTTTTTTTTTTTAAACCTGTAGCTGACGTCATACAACACGCATCTTCAAAAAAAAGCCTAAGAAAAAGTAAATTACTGTAGAGTAAGTGATGACAGAAGGACCAGGCGAGGTGAAGCGGTGAGAGCCAGGTGGAATGGAAACGTACAGCCCTGTTGGGATAGCAGTGCCACCGTCTATCCTCCGTGACAATCAAACTCCTTGTTTGACCAATCGCTGTTTGCCTTACGAGTGATTGAGTGAGCGCTTGGGGAAAAACCGAGGACCGTGTGAAGACAAAGACGCCAATGTAACAGCATTTTGTAAAAGCTCCCTGAAGAAACGACACTGATGCTCTCGGCCTCGAACTCTGCCAACAACCCTATCCTTAAAAACATGTTATACCAAAAGGAAAAACAAAACAGATTTGAGTTTTATTACAACATGAAAAGCAGCACACTCAAGTTTTATTTTTTTAAAATGGTATGTAACCCGAAGGAACAGAAACAGTAAGTCCGATCAGACTATTCCCATGACTAACGATACACTTTACAGCTCCCCACTACGCGTCGAGGACCGAGGAAGAAGGTTCTGAGAAGCAAATCTAAACTGCCCTACGAGAAGGAGAGGCGCTAAAAGACGATTCTGCGCTACTGGTGAGACGAGGCAGAATCAGCTCTGCAGATTAGAGATGGGAAGGGACAAACCAAACAAAAAAAACACCTCTTCCATTAGTTACCTATTCTCATCCTAAACGCTGAAGCTCAACTCCATCTATGAGACAATGCAAAAGGATAGGTTAACCACTTCACACGGACAAACCCAAACCAACGAAGAAGACAGCAAGTATAGGTAAAATTCACCTTTGTCCAGTACAAAACATGGAGAGAAATCTATATGCCCTACCATCTCAGATGCGGGTACAACAAATAAGTAACATTAAGCAGAGGAAACGTCCTACAAACCATCTTTTGGGGGCAAAAAACAGAAAACGTCCAGGCTCCTCAGAGCACACCTTTGTCCAGTATAAAAGACTTGTGATAACATGACATGGAGAGAAAAGGGCTGTTTACCTTTCGTGTAATTCTTAGATCTACGCTTGAGCAAGGTCCATCGTTCTATCCAGTGCTGTTGCATGATGTATGTACTGTGTTAACCCTCCTTTTTGGCAGAGAGGGCTTTGTCGTGAACAGTGGTCATGTGGTGGCACTGGTGTTGGGAGATACAGCCCAGTTCTGGTTAACAGTAAGTCAGTATGTTGAGTGAGGTAGCATGCGTTGGTGAATTACTGGTCCTCCTCCTCTTCCTCCTCTTCCTCCTCAGATGATTCCTGGGAAGCCTTTTCCTCCTTCTCCTGCGACAGGGGAGGAAAAAAAAAACCCAGTCAGGACTCAACCACAGGGAAAATCTTCAAGGGTCGCTTGTGATTCATGTCTCAGTGCGACTGTTTTTACTTTCTAAAAAGCCCAACCCAAAGCACCAATGTATAAAAAAAGAAAAATCTTATTATAAATCTGTGTTAAACCGCTGTGGCATGAAGAACACCCGGGTTAAGAGTGAGCCATCTGTAGTGAAAAGTGATTCATAAGGAGTGGTGAGTCACAGTGAAGCATCCTGCTTTTTTTTTGCCCTCTTGCCTTTCCTCCTCACACTGCCAAAGATGTTCATTCATAAAAATCGAGAGGGCTAGTTAGGAGGGTAACTTTGGGTCATTCCTTTCTGTGACTAATGCAATCCAGACTTCGTTCAGAGTCCGCCCTAACCACTCATGCACATGACAGAATGTTACTACAAGACCGCAAACTTCTTCCGAGATTAAACACATGCTTTTCTGCCGGCTGAAAGCCGTCTGCCGGCTTACTGTGCACGGTTACAAATAATAATAAAATATAACGTGAATCACGCCGTGGGTCGCACGTTAGTGGGATTAAGAAAACACTTTGGGGAGGAAATTGCCACGCGGGCTCAGATTGGTCCAGGTAGAAAGGCCCTGTGTGCGCAAAAACGTACACGAGAACCAAAATAGCTGCGATGAGTAAAGAAATGACTCGTCCAAGAGGAAGGAGGCAGGCGGGGGAATTAGGAAAATGTAATTTCGCCCTGCGGACAGTCATACCAATCATAATTCAATTGGGAGAGGAATGGTTCGACAAATGCGAGCACTGTTGTTGCACTGTTTGTCCAAGGATTCTTATCTTACCTCCTTCTTAGGTCTTCCCCTGCGCTTCCCCCCTGCAGACGGGGCTGCCGCCGCCTTCTGTGAAAGGAACCAGCACAAAGTTACGACTGGGCCGGGTCGAACAGCGCGTTTCTCTGCGATCTTCACCCTCGGTGACACGCGGATCTGCTCAGTTAAAGACGTTGTTTTTTTGTTGTTTTTTTTTTTTTGCCTGTGGTATAAACAATCCATATTTCCACAGCGCTCCGCCTGGAGCTGCCTGCAGATGGCGGTAGCACCTCTGCAGTGACACAGATGGAGAGGGGGCATTGGGTTCATTGGCTATTATCTGGAAGGCCGACAGGAACTGCACACAGGGCACTCCAGTTCGCTGGCCACCTGGTCTGAGGCTCAGAGACAGCTGGTGGAACCGAGCGGAGACACAAACCCGCCGCAGCTCGGCCCTCGCCGCGTAACCTATATCATACATGTATGCACGTTTGCCCCCCCCCTTCCCTCGTCTCCCTCTCCCATTCCCACAGCAGCGACGGCAGAGCGCACGGGGGAGCCGGAGGGCTGGGGCGAAGGGAGAAAAATCAGTTGTTGCTATGGAGACCACAAGGCAGAGAAGAACTAGGGCTGTGTGCTGGGTGGGGGCGGAGGGGGTGCTCGGTGTCAGCTTGGAAACAGTCTTGCGGCCTCTGCACCTGCACCGCCGCACTGTGCATGACAAGCTGCAGGAAGCTGGAGGACAGGAAGTACAGACTGAGCATCACTCCAAAAAAAAAAAGAAGTCAGTCAACCAAGGTCTTTACAATGGGAAAGACTCGCCAGGATATTTCTGACACGAGGGGGGGGGGGCGCAAAACTGTAGCCAACTAATATATCAGAAGTAACAGCAGGACATCCTTTTAAGAGGATGAGGTTAGCTACCGTTGAAATGTTCATCAACCAAGAAGAATTGGGGGGAGAGAAAGAGGAAACGCAGGAGAAGATGGGACGATGACAGCCACGTGCAATGTCTTCGGGGCGCTCTGTGTGTGTGTGTGTGTGTGTGTGTGTGTGTGTGTGTGTGTGTGTGTGTGCGGCGTCATCCGGTTCAGGATGCACATTAGCTGCTGGTGAAAATTTTTTCTCCTTTTCTTCCGGCACTGCAAACAGACGCCTGCGAGACGGCGCTGACTTACTTTGCCCTTGCCGGTTGTCTTGTTTTTGCTGCCCTTCGGCCTTCCTCTGGGCCTCTTCGGAGTCGGGGACCCACTTGGTTCCTGGCGATCAAAAATGTCGAGAGAAAGTTAGCGTTTCGCCAAAATGGATTTTTTTTCTGTATTTGTGGAAGGTACGACCGCGGCTTCCTCCAAAATAACACGGGGGCGGATGCGCCTGTACATGCAAAACGTCAAGTTGATGAGCACCGGTGGTCAGGGCCACAGGTTGCCGTGGTCCAACATACGTCCCCTAAAGATGACAACACATCAAGCAGCCAGAGTGAGGCGTAAATCAGGGAGGGAATGTTTGCGTTATAATTTTAGCAGAAAGTCTTCAGTTCCAAAACAGCCAGGGTGCATTCCCAACAGGAGGAGACGTCTTAGTCATGCGATAATCTCCGGTTGTGCGCCCGTGTCATGGCAGACCCCTCTCCTGTAGCATTTCTCGTGTTTACAACCGCGGCTCATAGCAACCGAGCAATTCAATACGACAAACCTTGCTGAGTGACAGCTATAAGAGCCAGTCTGCACCCGGGCTCTGCTATGTCATCCATTACATGACAAACAGAGGTGTGCCGCGAGGAGGGGTGGGGTGGGGGGTTAAAGCCAGTTTAAAGGTGTTGGGTTACAGGTTGCTTACGAACAGCACAGGAAGTAAGCGGGAGATGTCGACACTTACACCACAGAGGGGTGAGCGGGTGGTCACAAGGCCGCCCTGCAGCCCTGTATTGATTCTTGATTTCACCCGGGGCTTTGGTTAGAACAGCAGAGGCTCATGACATGGATATGCACCAGCCGCTCAGCCACAACAATATCTACCTGAGCATCAGGCTGGAGCAGATGCAGGCTCCAGGTGCGCTCGGCTTTTCCACCTGGAGCCGTCGCCCGGGTCACACGCGGGTCTATTTTTGGTGCATTTACAGGCTCATTCCTTCTCACATGCAAACCCGGCGTGGCAACACGCTGCCATCAAGAGTGGGAATAAACGGGCGGTACTTACGTCAGAGCTCTTCACCTGGGGCTGCTTGCGGGGTCTTCCACGCCCCCTCTTCTCTGTAGCCTCCTTCTCTTTCGGTGAGACTGTCCCCTTGTCGCTCATGTTGGCTTTTCAGACCTGGGGAGATAAATCACACCGGTCGGGTTTGCTGCAAGGCGTCGAGTTCACACACACACACACACACACACACACACACACACACAGAAAATTCTCGGGCTGTTGAACTCGCCGACTGCACACACAAACAAACAAACCGGGGAGGAGGGGGGGGGCGCACAGGTAACGCGTTTAAACTCGATTAATCCGCGCTTATTTCCAGGGTCTATTTCTGTCTCGTCTGCAGCCGACGGTGCCGCACAAACAACGGATTGACACCGGACCGGCTCGCATGATATCGCCCGGGATTCGGTGGGCGGTCGGAGGCCGCACAAATCTGCAGGAAAAAAAATAAAAACGACTGAACCCGTCGCTCCCCTGCCCCTGTACCAATCATGTTTGGACCCCCACCCCCGTTTGGTCGTTACTTGTTGTGGCCAACGATCGGGCCTGCGCATGAAACTATCTCACAGCATGTCTGCACGCCGGGGCCGTGGGGAGATAGATAGCCCATCTACGGACACACGCACGTGCGCGCGCGCACACACACAATGGCCGGTGTGTGCTCGGCGCGGATTTGCAGGCTAAACCCGTTGCCTTGCATGGACGCTTTGGTTTTCGCTTAAAAAAAAAAGAAGCGAAAGAAAATGCAGGCGAGCAGAGGTGGCTGGGTTCATTCGAGCCGGCAGCGGCGGCGGCGGTGGCCAAAGCCCGGGCCAAGGCAACAAAAGACGGCTTCACATTTAAAGCATGCAGCGTCGCTCTCGCCGGAGCTCCAGCTCTGTGAAATGCATTACACGGGGGAGGAGGAGGAGGGGGCGGCAAAAAGCGGTTCTGGGTTATCGAGCATGCAAAGTTTTTTTCTCCCCCCTCTCGGTCCCGGCCGTCGCGTTTCAATGCACTCACCTCTCTCGCTCGGTTTGTAACCTCTGCTCCAAATTTAAAGACGAGCTGTTTCCTTTAAGGCTCGTACCCGGTGAAAGAAGCCCTGCACCGATCTATAGGCTCCAGCTTTTTATTCGTCAGACAACACACTGGCGAGCCCGCCCCTTTAAAACCCCAGCTCATGCGGCGTTAAAAAAACAGTTATGAATTAGGAAAGGAAGCGGGCGGACTTTAAAAAGAGAAACGCGGTGAGATGGGTTTGTTTGGGTTTTTTTTCTTCTTTTTCCTTACCGGCAGGTTGAGGAGTTTTATTCCAACGGCGTCCTATAAATAGCACGTGCGTCTCGTCTCCAACAGATAAAGGGAGAAAAAAGGCGCCAGCCAGGAGGGGCTTTGGTGGCAATTTAAAGAGCCGCCCTCATGGGAACTGAAAGACTGGAGGGCGGAGATATGATAAATGGGCCACCAACAGTACGAGAGGAGCCCACCCTCCACCCACCCACCCACCCACCCCTCCCGCCTCCTCCTCCTCCTCCTCCTCCTCCTCCTCCTCCCCCCTAGACCGGATCCTTGTTATCCCAGATTTGATCCCAAAACAGTGCAAAGCATATAACACATAAGATACTAATAATAATAACATGAATGACTAATATTATAGAAATAGATGTATGCATTTCCTCGTCAGTACATTCCATAGTCTCCACAGTAATGGTGAGTGAACTATGACCCCCCCCCACACACACACACCCCAAATGTAAACAACAAGCCAGGGAAGGCATTTCTTGTTACTTCCCTCTTTATAAAATATTACCTTTTACAATGGTGGTGGAAGTACTAAGATCCTTTACTCCATTATAAGTAACGCTGCATTGTGAAATTGTGAGGTGAATGTATATACAAGTCAGGAAAATGGACTTTAAATATTAAAAGTTAATGCAAAAGTTGCCAAATGTCAGGGTTATAGTATTGTGTATTACATTATTGGATCATCACACGGATATATTAATGTGTTTCATTAACAAATCACATGTGGTGATTGTAAAACCTAAACTTGTAGTTACTGGTGATTATATCTCTGAGATAAAGGCAGTGGAATTTAAAAAAAGATAAATATTTCCCCCTGAAATGTGTTGGAATAAAGGTTTAAGTTTATAATAAAGGTTTAAATTAGGGTTTATCAAAGCTGGACTCGAGTTACATTCCTCCACTGGTCAACCTCTGCACTATCTCAGTCACCTAAAAGTTATTTACTGGTATTTACTTGAGAGTTTTTAAAAAAATCCAGCAGATTATACTGTTTTATGCAGATTAAAAGCATCTTGTCTTTGTTCATTTATTTGACAAAAAACAAATAAACCTTCTGCAGCTCCTTATTTAAACTGAATTTAACTTCATGCTGCTGAATCTGGCTGCACTCTCTTTCTGTTTTGTCTTGTAATCAAGCAAAGTCTCCCATCAACAAGTCAACCAAAAATGGGATTATTTCAGTAATCTAGAGAAACACAAAGCGGAAATATTTACTGCTGAAAAAAACAAAGACTAGAGTGATAGCGGACAATTATTAATCTCTTGCAGCAAATGTCCTTTTTGTCTTCCTTTCCTGTCCGTTCCATTCTCATGACCCCTTACACTTATCTCGTGACCTTTGCAGTGTTTCTCTTGTTGCGTTAGCGTGATGAAGCTATTCATTTAGATCGGACTTTCTTCACATTTTCCAGCAGTTCAACACATCTCTCGCATTGCGACTAGGATTAAACCTTTTGTCGGATCTGTTTGCGATTTCTTCATCGCAGATTATTGTGATTCTGGTTCTGGGTCAGTTAACTCATTTACCGCTGCCTCTTCCATTCATCACGCCGCACACTTGTGCTGTCTTTAAAATAGCTCTGGGCCGATGTCCATGGCATGGGTGTGGTGGATGCAGCGGAGACAAGGGGAGACGGTGCAGAAACAGCCCATACGGCGCTCTGATCAAACCACGTCCTGGTCCCTCTCACACCAGGGTTTGGGATGTAAATGAACTGCCCATCTGGAGTTGATGGGTCCTCCGCTACGCAATTGAAAACAGATACTGAGAATGTAGAGTGACCTGAAAGTGGTCGAAACAGGCAGCGTGTATTTCACCTCTCCGTCTGCTTCGTCGGGGCTGATCTCAAATGACTTGAGGCGCAACAAACACAGCAAACTACTTTGTCACCTGCGGCCGGCGTGTGGGTTTCAACGTACTGTATGTACAGGATGAGCGGAGCGGGAGTTTGTGGGGAGGAAAAAAGGGCCGATTGGACGGGGCGTGAATGGCGAGGGCGCTTTTTCTCAATGAGTCCAATGTTCTGCTCAGCATGTGCTCGCCTTGCATGCCACCCCCTCCCCTCCCTATTTCTCACTCTATTCACTTCCTTCCTCTCTATCTTCCACAACTACTTGAGCCCCATCCCCCACACCCTCACACATCTCTGCCATACCCAGCCCCTCAGTGTGTGGATGGAGACATGGAAGTAGGTCCACTTTGTGTGTGTGTGTGTGTGTGTGTGTGCGTCTGGCACCACCTGGAGACCGATGAGGGGACTGGATAATGACTGATAAGTGATGATGCAAAACAAATGTTTGCAGTTTTTTTTTTTTGTTTCTGTTTTTTTTTAGCTTTGAATCAAAACAGTTGCTCGCAAAATAAGTGCAGCAGTAGAGAGTGATAACAGAACAACATTCTATAATGTCTCAAAACCTTTTTTTCTAGCTACACCGCAGCTAAAATTAATGCGGTTTGATACGACAAGTCTTGCTATAACTCATACTGTATGATGTTCAGCTTTGGTTGCAACTGTTTTCGAGAGGTGTCAAGTTCATTTTATCATCAGACTGCACTAGTTTTAGCTAGGTGTACCTAATAAACTGGTAACTCTGGATAAAATGAGAGGATGTTCTTGAAAGTTGAGACCACGACTTTGAAAATTCATTACTTTTTTTTTTTTTTTAAATAGTCTCCTGGGGCAGTTCTCATCATTTGATATTTCACTTGCGTAACAAGCACAAAACGCTCCAAGGAAATGAATATTATCACATTACAGATAAAGAACACAGCCATGTCAGCAGTTTGAGTAAAACACACTTTTGTCCATGTCACTTTCAAGGACGGATTTGTTCTAAAGGATGAGGCCGCACTTCCTTAAGTTAAAAAAAAAAAAAATCAGGATCATCAAATCAAAATCAAAACACCGCCGCTTTTTGGAGACTTCAATGAAATCAACTTTTGCTGTGTCAGAATAACCAGATCTGAACCCGTGACACACACACACACACACACACACACAAAACAAGTCGGTCAGCCAGTTTGAATTTAAATGCTAATCAAAACTTAGGAGAGACAAACACTTCCTCATCAGACGTCCATGTCCTGGCTCATGAACTCTGCAGCAGCTCAGGGCAGACAGAATCCTATTAACCATGGGTCGGGGGTGGGGGGATCTTGGCCCACTTTGGCATGCGCACCCCTCCCCCCACCTATGTCCTCCTGCCCTTTCCACCCCCCCCATATGCTCATCCGTCTTCCCCTCCAGCGCGCTCGCTTGCTCATTCTAGCGATCCATTTTTAGGCGCTGTGTAAACCGCACGAGTCTGCAGCCAAACCGACCAACAGATGTGGACAAAACATCCTATTCCTGCCTGCGCCTGGGTTTCCCCCTGCCTGTGCTGCTGTTGGCCCTGGATGAGCCTGAACATGACTAACACACACACACACATGCCGCTCACATCCTCCCTCGCGTCCTCCGAAGAGATGGGGGGGGGGGGCAGAGGAAGCAAATCCACTGGGAGGGGAGAGGAAAAGTGTAGGAGCAGTTGAAAGGCAAGGTGGGCGGAGATGGGAATATGTGTGTGGGTGTCTTTTATACTTCTACGAGGGGGCGGATGGAGGTTAGTGGGCGGGGGGATGGGGCCCGGCTGATTCAGCCCGCTCATGAGTAGTATCTGACTCACACAAACACAGGAAGCAGCGCGTGCCGCTTGTTTGGCGAACACAGGCGCTGTATTTACGCGACCCTCCTATACGCGGGGAATAACACTACCTAATTTCACCTCCGTACGCCGGCCGCTGAGTCAACGCTCCTTTTCAAATAGTTTCGTATCCACATCCTGAGATCTTTGGACGGAGATCCAGCGGGTGCATCAGTCATACTGTGTGACTCAAGCCTGTGAAATTTCTAAGGGTGAAAACAGTGCCATATTTGAAACTTCCTTTGGCCTCGGCATGCCAATATGTCTCTCATTTTATGTTTTAATGTGTCGTCCTGCGAGATTCGATGTGGCTGCCGAGCTATGAAAACACGTTATATAACGTCGACTCACCGTCTTCCTCCGATTCATCAAATCGTTTCAACCGTGTCGGGTCCACACGGCTACAGAATCATGCACACACATGAGTTTTTGCATAAAAAATATTCATAACACACGTCACGCTGGCTTCGTTATCGCTCGCATTAAAATCTGTTCGTCGCCCGAAGGCGAACTCTCGGTGCTCCGTGCGTCTGCAGAGAGGGTCAGAAGTCGGGGTCAGCTGCAGTGCAACACTCCTCAAACTCATCTCTATTGCAAACACTTAAAAAAATGAAAAAAAAAAAAAATGCAATATTCATACGGGTTCACATCTGGACCACACACGACCCAAGTGGCCTCATCAAAAATAAATGTAAATGTTTGATGTCCAGGAGATTTTATGTCGGCACCTATAGATGTGGAGTGTTTCTAACCGCGGCTCCCTCGCTCTTCACCAATAGGTGGCGGACAGAGATCGGCTTTAAGGAACGCTGAGGCCAACGCCATGTGGCGTCCTTGAGAAACGACACCATCTTGTGGACATACTTGTACATGAACAGCACATGTATGTTGAGTGAAAATGTATATACGTGTGTTGTTGTTTTTTTTACAGACAGTATTTGCTGCTTATTTACACATCAGAGGAAAAAACCAAAGGAGAAGTGGCACCTCTTCTCCTGGTTTCCTTGAACAGACTTTCTCTGGAGCTGAAGTGCCGCTGGGTGGATGATGCTCCCCGGCAGCACATCAGTGATGAAGTCCAGCAGAGGGGAGTGTAACCCCATCATGTGGGCCTTCGTATGGGAACGCGGGAAACACGCTGCTAAAAACAAACGATTAATAGCCCGGGGAGATTGCTCCTACTTTCTAAATGCGTTAATATACACAATTAAGGCAAATTCCACGGGACACAATATTCGCAGGTAGCGCCCCATTTCCTCATTAACTCCCATGAAGCCACGTCCTGCAGTGTGATTTAAAGCTTGCCCTCTCCAAACGACAATCTGAGGCGGCACAATTAAGTTAGTACTTAATTCATTGGGTCTAAATCCGAACCAAAGTGGAGACGGCGACGGCGGCTCTGTCACTCTGACAGATGAGCGCGTGTGCGGAGCGGCTGGGCCGGGTAATGGATGAGGAGTCACCTTGGCGACGTTGCATCTGGAGCTTTAGGATTCACCCAAGCCCCCTCCGTCTTACCTGATTGATCAAAAGGGAAGGGGGGCCCCGCCCGCCCGTTACGGGCCCGTCACTTCCCCGTGTGGCGGCCGCAGTCCCGAGAGAGAGAGAGAGAGAGAGACCCTGAGCTGCATCTGCGCAGGTTACTCACAGAGGTGATCCATGCTGAGTTTTTCACTGTTTTTTATTTCCACTGGGAACGGGAAGGAGGAGGAGGAGGAAGAGGAGGAGGGGGGGGGGGCAGATTCCCCCAGCAGAGAGCTGATGTGATGCCCATAACAGCAAATAAGAGCCAGGCTTTACAGCTGGGGATAAAAGGTTTACAAACTGGGCGACAACACAGGTGCCGGCTCAGCTGCAGAGTTGAGTCACTTCAGCATTTGTCTTATTGATTGCATTTTGACTGGCACCCCCCCGTCAGGCGAACTGGAAAGCGGGCGCTCGGTGTAAACACAGTCAGTCAGTGCGGATAAACTACCAGCCAGACAATGGCATTTTGAAAACCCCCTCCTCCCCCCATCAAACAAACAAACAAAAACAAACAACATGGACGACAGGACATTTAAAGGAGCAGCAGCCGATTAGTATTTCCCCATTGCAAAGTACGTGGACTCACTTCTCATAATGTACAACTCAGTCGTGTCGCTCATCGTTCCGTTATCTATTCATTTATCTTTGTGTTTTTGATTCCAGAGCCACAGAAATCAATATAAAACTGTTTGAACAGGCCGAGTGGCACGCGTGATAGGTGACTCAAGTGACATCACTTGAGGCAGCTCATCAGATTACGAGCGTGTTGTTCTAAAGCCACGAAAGGCCTTTAACAACATGTTTCACACATCCAGGACTGTCTGTCAGCAGACATCGATATGTAAAACGGGCGAAGTCTCCCTTTAAAACCAGGAGACGCGTCTGATAAGTAACATCAGTTTCTTTGTGCTTGGTCAGCGTCTAGACGGGTTAAAGGGGTGGGGGCCAATCCAGCCAATCCAGCTGCTGCAGCTGCGCAGCCCCACAGTGATATCGGTTGACGGATCCCTTCTCTGACACCAGGATGTCCGTCTCTGGCCCTGACCACATGCCAGTGTTGGGTGTCCTGTGCGAGGGGGGTGTCAGATGGCGGCCTATCGATGAATGATTAGAGTTGCTGAAGATGGACCGTGGCGCTGCCACCCGCGGGGGTCTAGGTGAGACGGATGGGCCCATTTGTAATGCAGAGGGGGCCCCACAGCTGCATTAACTATTAAAGTGTGGTTATCTCAGGGTAATGGTATGCCAGCAGCACTGAAACAAACTACGGCAAGTGAAGGCGTGGGCCTAATATTGATGTATGGGCCCTGCTCGCGCGGATTACAGGGTCCGTCCTGCAGTCAGGCTGATTATCTGTGAAATGTCACATACGTCCAAAAAGGTAAATGAATGGAAACGATGCAATCTGGCATTCAGCTAATGTACAGCCAGTGTGTCGCAGGTGATGGATGTCTGACATCACAGGGACAATAATTACACACTTTACTCTTACTGAAGCTGCACCGTCACACTCTTAACTGGATTTATAATGAGTATGAATGTTTAAAATCTAATGTCAAGTGCTCCTGGCTGCTGCGTTTGGTTTCAGTTACGGCTCCTCACAGTCGGTTACTGCACCTGGAGAGGACTTTTGTCTTCACCGCACGCTCGACACCGTACTCTGCTCCGTGCCAACCAAATAATCTTCGCCTCAAATAAAACACTGTAAAAGAAAAAAAACTTGGCACGGCGGCTCGGCTCACCGGAGAGCCCGACACGATGTAGTTACTGCCGGTCCGCTTCACGGCGCGGCCAGTAAATAATACAGAGACACACCAATCGGGGAGGGCAGCGGATGTTTAAGGGGCCTCACCTTTGGTTGGCCCCGGTGGTTGTTTCTACTTGCCAAGAGGCGCTTGTACGGAAGCTCACTTGTTAAAGTTTCTACAGATGCTCAATAGCTTTATCTGCCTTCGCGCTCGCACCGGTTCGCATCTTCAATGCGGAGAAAAGACGCAGAATTGATTGCACTGTACCTTTCCTCCTCTTGTTTGGTCACCCTGAAGCCCGTCTTGTAAATGTGCCCTCCCAGTCGATCGGCCTGAGGGATGGAGGAGCACGGGGAGCAGCCGGGTGCTGGAGTGAGCCATCCATCCTTACTACCTGGAAGGAGTTGGGGGGGTGGGGCGGTGTTCCACCTGCCTCCTGAATAAATCATCGCTTAGTCCATTCTGCAGCTGCAGTCCAATTAACCAAAGGGGACCCTGTGAATGCAGCGAGGTGGTATGATTAATGACACAGCGCTGACAATACACAGCAAAGCTCAGTTTCCCTAAGGGCGGACACAAAGCGCGGCTTTACTGTGCACATTTTCACCTCCCCTTTAAATATCGCTCGCTTTGAATGTACAATATTATTATTGGAAGTTTTTACAATTTTGCTGACGCACAGCGGCTAATGATGTCTGCATCCGCTGCACGGTGCACACACGTGAAGGCGGCACAAACAAACCCATTCATGCGCACATTTCAGATATTTTTCACCCATAAATCAACAATTTCAAACTTCGAAAGCGAAACATTAACCAAGAAAACACACTTCCACCCCCTCGGATGTCAAGTCCACCTGGAAGAGTAATTCAAGACACAATTATTTCCTTCTGCACGGCCCGCGACAAAGCTCCTAGCCCTGCGACTTGAGCTTATTTAAATAGTGGCTTTAATTGAACATAAAAGGCGGAGGCGGAGGGAGAAGGGAAAGGTTAATGGGACTGACACAAAGGGCAGACAGCAGAGGAAGTCTCGCCTTAAGTGTCACATCCTGCCTGCATCGCAGCCCGTGCGCTGACCCAATTAGGCCCGGTCAGTAATTTAGCCAACTCCTCTTCCTGGGCGCTGGCCGTAGCTTTCTGGGGGATTAAAGCCCTCTTCAAGACAACTGCTGGTAATGACCTCCATCTTTCTATCAATGGCGCTGACGTCTGACTGCTGCCACGTCCGACAGAAAGGTCACGGACGATGTAACAAACGAGAACAGAGGGAAGGAGAGACAAGGGGCTAATTGGAGGAGGGTTTGGTCAATGGGAGGAAGGCTGCTCGGCCTTTGTTTACCCTTCACCAAAATTTCATTCAGGTGATGTTTGCAGCGACCCGTTGCTTTCCCGTTTCCATTTCCAGCAGGCGTGGCTCGTGCACCATGCAGGGAGGAGGGAAACGTAGTTGTGATGTTCGGCGACATTCAGGTTCCCAGTTAAAAACCCGTGCCACAACTTCTCTATCTGAGAAAAGAGTGTGTTAATGGTTTGGAGGAAGCTGAAGTTTGCACAGAGGGGGCACTTAAAATGATGATGAACAATCAGAGAAGCCATTTTGGCTTCAGTCACCTCTCACATCACTTTCACATCAAAGTGGAGAAACACTGTGGAGCTGTGGTTTCCAGTCTCGTAGTAAGAGGCAGGCAGTTAATGGAGGTTTAAGCGTATTCATTTCTTTATTTTAAAAAGAGCAGCAGCGTGCCTTGTGCAGTACTCTTCACTGTGCGTGTGAGGAACAAAGCGCTGTGGGTGTGTTTGTTGAGAGTTAAGGCCACAGCTGAATGGAACGCACTTATGTGTGGAAAAATGTGTGAACGCGTGTGTAGTGTAGCAGCGGTGAACGCATTAACAACTTGACTTGTATCGCGGTAAATTCAACATAACAGCACGTCCTTCAATGAAGCTGACATTGACATTATTATTATTATTATTATTTTTTTCTAGTTTGAGTCATGGCTGAACAAAGGCTGCACAACACAGCAACGTGTCCCGGCCTCTGTTAATGCCACAGCAGAGAAATATCAAAGCTGACGCAGTCGCACTTGACTGATCAAACGGAAAATAGATGGAGGGATGTATCGATCTTAATTCATTTGTAAGAGACTCTGCCAGGATGCAAACCAGCCAACGACTCCTCCAAATGTTCAAGCAAGTTACTAATGCTACAGTACAACTCTGTAGAAATATTAATGCGGTTGTGAAGCACGCTGGCAGACGTCCAGTTACAATAACTCTTTAGGGTTGCCACTGTTTTATTCTTTATTAATTTGTGCCATTTTGCAGCTTTTGCAGATGTTTGCTTGTAATAAGTTCAGCCAACAGCCAGTTCCAGCTCCTGTTACATCCTGTGGAGCAGCAAAGGCCAGTGATCACAGGCTTTTCCTTTTACTGTTGGCTGTTTTTTTTTTATCTAGATTACTAAGAGTAAGCACTCTGCAGGCTTACCTCTTCTGTGTCACACAGTTTGCAGGTTTATCTGGTGTACACCACACATATGTTTGGCCTTTTTTTTTTTTATCCTCACAGACGCAGCTATGGCGAGAACACAAAGTGAGTTATCCTCAACACTTGCAACAGTAAAGGCGGGTTGGTTTGGATGGACCGGCGCCGACTACCACAAGCAAAAGCAATTAAGATAAGCTGGAACGCTGCTGCACTTTTTCTTTTTGCGTGTTCAGGCCGAGCCATAACTCCATTTAAAATTTCTCTTTGTGTCCGAGAGGTTACGTCTTTGCACGATTATGGGATGCTGCATGTAAATGCCACCGCACATACATTTGCATTTAAATCTTTGTATATTTTGCTAATATAGCCTCAAAGGCTTTCATGCCGTGGCTGGCCATTGATAATCCTGTTGAATAAACATCATATTCATGCGTAAATATTTTGTGGGGTTCATCTTAGGCAGCCTTCTATTTCCACCCGTCACAGGTTCATCTGCTCTAAAACGCATTGTGGCCGCGCTCTGACTGCGAGTGCCTCTGAGGATTAAAACCAAACACGACTCATCCTGCTCGCTGCGATTGTAAAGGCGGTTTTGGTGGCTTTGTCCAGATAGGCCGTCTCAATGTACAGTGCAACAATGACTCTTGGCTGCGGCTGCAAAACATTTCCCTGAATTGGATTACATTAACACAATGTGTGGCAGGCAACAGTCTCATCCTAGATAAACTGTGGCAAAGGATGAAGGAGAGGATGAAGGGGTGGGGGGGCTGGAGTGAAAATTCATTTCAAAATAAAATGGGAAGTTGTTATGGCACTCCACTTTGCATCCAGATTGAACGAACGTGGCATTACAGGTCAATCCCTGAGCTCTGGATGAGTTTCCAGTCTTTATGCTGTGGTACTGCTCATCAATCTTCTCATCCCACTCTCAACCAGAAAGCCAGCGAGCATCTTTCTCCAAAATGTTGAGTAAACCTGCAAACATTTAAAAAAAGCCGCTGACTGCTCCTGTAGAGCAAAAACTCTGGATTTACTGTGTGGTTGTCGGGCTGCTCATCAATATTTGATCACGATCCTTGTTTTAGGTGATGCAGACCTGAGTGTAAGGTGCTCCCAGTTTTGGCATGACTTTCTGTACTCTGTGAAGGTCAATTAGCAGCATTAAAACAGCTGGAATCAGCCCAGGGGAAGAGTTGTTATAATATCTGTGTGCCTTCCAGCTCTTTGGTCAGTTACTGTAAAGCGACGGCCGGCTCAGTTTCAGTTCGGCCAGTGTCGCTCCGATTTCATCTCTCATCACGTCTGAGTCAATAATCTTCCACATGACTCCACTGTCTGGAAGATGTGGTTGAGCAGAAAACGTTTTCATCTGGGCTGCAGCTAACTATTAAATTCATTATCAATAAATCACTCAACAAAACGTCAAGAAAGTGTGAAAAATGTCCCCCGGCCATCTCCGAGAAGCGAAAGGCGGAAAACTCATTTTTTGCTTTTGTCGGACCAACAACAGAAAACTGCAAATGGCCAGTTCTTAATGATGTGGAATTAAAAAAGAAACAGCATGCACTGACTTTATCACTGTATATGTTATGAAAACCCACGGGGTAGATCAGATGAACCCAAACCAGACACCTCGCCAGTGTGCAGTACTTTTCTATAAATCAATGCTATTAATCAAGTCACCGCCACAGACGCTGTCTCACATCTTGAGTGCTGTGCTATTTGATGATAATTAAAAGCGCGGCTTTGTCATTTTTCCCAATATCTGTCACCGCGCAGTGGTTGCAGACTATGATGTACATTAATAGAACTGTACACTTAGCAAAGGTAAACGTGTGCATTGGCTCTCTGCAGTGTGCATTCAAAGGCTCGGCCATCCTGAACACGCGGCCCACTTCAGGACGCTTTGTTTTTTTGTGTCCCGGCGCTTTGTACTGGTTGTGTTTTATTTTGCTGCATAACCATTTCACACAGTGTTGCTGTGTGATTGATTGGAAGGCTTGAAGCCTGTAAAGTCCTTTGAGACACACTGTACTCGTGATGAATGGCAACAGAGAGAAACTTGACTTAACGTTCTCTACTGCAGACGGGGAGAGAGAAGCGAATTAGAAATTAAGTGTTACACTACGCGTTGATAAAAAAAAACACAAAACAAAAACATATACAGTGTAAACCTGCTGGAAGCAAGCACTGGAGCAAGTGTTCATGGTGATACGGCATTTGAAGTAATCCTATTACTGGTGCAAAAAAAAAAGTCAAATAAGGATGGCAGCTTACAAAAAAGTTGTTTTAGAAGGAACAACAGTACAAACTGCAGCATGAAAGCAACTGTCGCACAAAGACAGAACAGCTGTGTGTCAGCAGTGCTGTATTCATTTAGAGAAGAAAAACTTCTGATAAACTTTGGCATCAATTTTTGCGCCAAACGTGAAGTGCAGATGTGGTTTCCCATCACTCTCCGGACTTCTTGATGGCCCGTATAAACATAAGGATCGAGTTCATCTTTCCACCTGACGGACGTCTTAAGACCAAGTCGAAACAATTGAGAACCCGTCCTCCAGGCGTTATTCGCTGCCAGTTCCACTTTTTTCCCCCTTTGCAAAGGTTGAATGCCTTCTGCAGCTTAACTCGCTCCGCTGGATTTTGTCAATAGGTATGCACAGAAAAGTGAATAATAATAATAGAAAATGTCAATAGTTTATGCTGAAACAATAAATATTTCAAAAACTGCTGTGGTGGAACAAAGCACAGACGCTGGCAAACACACACACACACACGCGCGCACTAATAAAAGACCGCAGCTATGAGAGGTTGCCGTACTGTTCAGCAATGCTTAATACCGTGAAGGCCACCGGCAGTTACATTTACATCTGTGGAGAGCGGAGCTGTTGCCAGGCAGGACCGCGGGCCAGACAGATCCATGGCCCGACGCCCAGAACTCTGCTGCCCGGTCCTGGAGCTCAGGCTGGCCGTCCCAACCCGTCGCTGACGTAGCCTCCACCTCCACATCTGAACGTATGGGCGACTGCATACGACGGACAGGCGGCCGGATGCAAGGCGCACCTTTTGTTAGCGTTTGATGGTTGTCTCTTTAACTGGTGCCACACGCAGCCCAGCACTGATCCATCTGTGGCTCCAGGAAGGTGCGGCCACAGATGGATACTCTCATCTGCTGTTTGCACAGTGTTGCCCAACCACCAGCGCTGTTTACAAAGCCACTTGGTTATTTTTTTTTTCTCTCCCCCATCTCAAACGTGTCGCTTTCACCCTTCCGCGCGACGACGGCACAACAAGTGCGAACGCTCGTCTAAACATAGTGTGCGCGCGGGGAGAGGAGGCATGTGCGTCTGTAGGATGTGTTAACGAAAGATGCAAAACAAGCGAGTTCTCTCATCCGCAACGCAAGGAAAACGTCGAGGGTCAAACAAACTGCTCATTTGTTATTGGACAGTATACTCTCTGTGATGAGTGGATCATGATCCGACGGCGTGGGGGCCCGATGCACGGCAGCATGTACAATAAAAGAAACATTAAAACACGATGAGTGGCTCTTTTTGATCCATTAATCATAAAGAGCAATTTGCGCGACTCGCTCCGGGTTGTCATCCGTTTCTAAGCATCTAAGTGTTTGACGAATGCCTCCAAACACACGATTGAAGCAATAACCTCCCAACGCTCCTGAAGCCGGATTTGGTGAGGTGTGTGCTGACTCGCAGCCCCCCCCCCCTTCTCGATGCTTTCATTAGGAGCCCTGTTAGCGCCGGTTCCCTCAGCCCGCACTGCATCACCACCCTGGCAGGAGATAGATAGCCATAAATATGAGCAGGGATACTGAATACCTACAAATAACAGCATCTCATCTGCTCCGTTAATGTGTTCCCAGGCACCGCGAGCCGCGTCGCGCCCGCACCCAGTAATTACCTGTTTTTACTCCGACGACATACCACGAGCACAATTCATTTTGATTTATTTGCTATTTGGCTTTTAAACACAGATGGGGTTAGCTTTTTCATGTGTGACACTTTCTCATGAATTTTGCACTAACAAGCTGTGAAGAGAAATAATAAAAAAAATGAAGGAAAAAACAACAGGAGCCTATTCAAAGTTGTTTATGACGGTGTTTTTTTCCCACTGTGGCCACAGGAATATCAGCACACACTGCTGTAACAAGCTGAAGGGATGCTTGTGCCTTAATGGCTTTTTTTTGGGAGGGGGGCTAAGCATGCAGACAGTCAGGCTACTTTTCCAAAAATAGTTTACAGTGTGTGTTTTTCTACCATTTCTTCAGCACTGTTGGGATAATAAGGCTTAACGCTAACCCTAAGTTCACGCTGACCATCATTCATTTCTGTGTTCCAAACAGGATGAAAATAAATACAAAGCTCCTGTAAGACACATCTTGTCAAATCAAATGTTATGAAATCTTCTAAAAATGCTAATTACATTTTCAGATGTAGTCATTTGTAAAACTTTTCTAACCTGTTGGGCTTCCTTCAGCAACTATAACAGTCCACTGCTGGGGTCTGACAAATGAACTACATTATAAATAAGAAGTGTCAAATGACAAATGAGCTCATTAATAAGACCAAGAAAGTGTCAGACAGGTGGAGGATTTTCCACAACCTGGCAACCTGAAAGTTTCTCTTACTAATGACTAATAAACCATCTCTGGATTATTGCTCAAAGCTTTATTAAACTTCGTGGTGCAGCAAGCAGACATGTTTGTAAGTGTAGTGTAGAAAAAATAAACCCACAAAGCGCTCCAGCTTTCATGTTGAAGACTCTCTGGTGTTGAAACACAACAAAGCCCAGAGCCCTGATTAAAGAAGCAGCTGGATCCGGCCCTGTTCGTTCATTACACGGGAGAGCGTGGCGCACCCTGATTAGACTGATAAATCAATAGGTCCAACTGCAATCAGCGCGGTAACGAGGGACACACAGAGGAGCGCGACTCCCTCGAAATTTCCCAAGGGGATGATCCGAGGTAACGGCACGTAAACGACGTGTGATCGGTGGCGTTGGTGGTGTGTGTGTTTGTGTGTGTGTGTGTGGGGGGGGGGGGGGCTGCTGCTGCAGAACTTCAAAGACTCCTGCAAGTACTCACGCGGACAGAGAGACGACGGCGAAGTGCGCGGGAGCAGTGCGCCTGAAGATGCGCTAGTCGGCGCCTTGAGAGTGAAATTCAATACGACTCGGACCACACGCAAACCTCCGCTACGCCAGCATTCATTCACACCACGCGTGATCAGACGCGACCGACACACACACACACACACACACACACACACACACACGCGCGCGCGCACACAGTTTGTTAAAGCGTCCGTGCGCCACTGAGAGTACAAGACAGGGGATCAGCGTTGAAGGACCGCGGGCGGTGATCTCTGCAACGTCTCCGAGGCGCAGAGAAGCAGCTCGCTCTCGTCATCCTGCGCCTTCATGTGCCAAACGACACAAAACTCTTCAAATGAGTTGTCACGTCAAACCAGGCGAAGTCGGTCTTTTTTTGTCTTGTTCCAATTAAAGATTCGTTAGCCTCGACCTCGGAGTTAACTGCGGATCTGTTTTTAAAACGGTGTGACGGAGCGCGCCAGCAGCAGCAGAGTGATCTGCCGTGCAGCCCTGCGCCGGTGGGAGGGAAGAGTTGTGCAGTCGCACAGAGGAGGCAGGGGGAGGAAGGAGAAGAGGAGGAAGGAGAAAAGTGGAGAAAATCTCCGCGCAGCGCGTTCAGCACCACTCGCCGCTGCACAGCGTCTGAGCGGCGGAGTTGATCGAGACGCGGGAGATTTCGTCCAGAAGCGCCGCGTCTGGGAGTTAACATCTGCACCCGCTGCTGAGAAAGAAAACCACACTGGCGTTTTGACTTCTCACAACCTCCCGTCTTCTTCTTCTTCTTCTTCTTCTTCTATTTCATTTTTTGAATTTGATCTGTGTGGCGGGGCTTTGGGCAGCACAAACAGAAGGCGAATCCGGAGCTCGACTGGAGACCGCGCCGCCACAGACAAAAGACGCAGGAGGAAAAGACGGCGGACGGCACCGGAGAAGTTCAGTCTCACCGCTCTGGCCTGACTCGTGTCCGGAGCATTTAAAAGGTAAGCGGGCTCTCTTCTCTCTGCGCTGTCACGTCGATCACGGCGGGGGTTGTGTGTGTGTGTGTGTGTGTGTGTGTGTGTGTGTTTTTAGGAGCGGTGCGCGTGCCAGCCGTGCACGGCGGAGTTACGCGGCAGTGTTGTGGCTCCTGTCTGTGAGAGTATGCTGCACAACGTACCACCGTGCAGTTGTGTGTTGTGTTCATCACAGGAGGAGAAAGTGTGTGTTCAGAGCCTTTTCCTCACGGTGAGTGCTGGTGTGCATGATGAGCCCTGTGCTGGGGGCCGTGGCCCCTCTCTGATCACACACTCAACAGATGAGTCGCCTTTGCAGAAGGCTTTCAGATCGGGAATGAGGCCAATGGTTTTTTTTTGTGGAGCTGAGTGAGTGAGTGGGTAGATGGGGTGGGGTGGGGCGGGGGACTTGGCAATACAATGGAGCCCTTCATCAGCTGTATCAATGGGAGCCCCCCCCACAAGCCCCTCTGTCCTTTCCGCTCCAGTCCGCTCCCTTTTCGACCCTCTCATGAGCGAGCGAGGAGCCCGTCGCTCTAATCGATGCAGAGGAGAAGACACACGGCCCGTTTTAAACTCACGTAATTCCAGTGAGACAGTGGATGGAGGCGGGTGTAGATGCCAATCTTAAGACGCACTGAAATCTGTGCGGTTTTCTTTTCCACCCCCTCCACCCCCACCACCACCACCACCACCAGCCACCTTGTTTGTGTGAAAGCACCGGCGATCCATCGCTGCACTTAATCATTTTCAAGTGAGACATGATGCCCCGGGTCCCGGTGGGCTCGCCTGGTTTGGTGATGCCTGCTCACTGTCCGAGACGCCGCCGCTCGCAGGGCCGTTAATGCACAATGTTTGTTTCCATGTGCTGGAAGATCCAAAGAGCGCAGAGAGAGAGAGAGAGAGGGAGGGAGAGAGGGAGGGAGAGAGGGAGAGGGGGAGGGAGGGAGAGGGGGGAGGGGAGGGAGAGGGGAGGGAGGAGAGAGGGAGGGAGGGGGGAGGGAGAGAGGGAGGGAGAGAGGGAGGGAGGGAGAGAGGGAGGGAGGGAGGGAGGGAGGGACACTGCTATCCTGGAGGATGTGAGGCACTGTTTTAAGCTTGTTTGCACCAGACAGAGGGTGCGAGGGATTTCATTTCATTTTTAATGGCGGTCTGTGTGTTGTTGTTGGAGGTTTGTCAAGTTCCACACTGGAACTCTCAGGATCTCTCTTCTGTCCAACATCTACTGGAAATGCCTCACTGCCAGTAAAACGTATCTGATTTGACATGGTGCTCTTCAATTTCAGGAATATATTATATTATATAAAAAAGAGAAACTCAAACAGCAGCAAAGTGACAACAAGACGTTTAACTATAACATTGTTGGTCTCTGAAGACCAATCAGCGTGTCCCTAAACACAGGAAACAGCTGTTCCCACACACAAATGTTTCACACACTCACACAAAGATTAAATTCTATACTGCTTCTCTCTTTCTTTTTTTTTTTTTGGAAGCAGACAAGTGCCTTGAAAAACACCCCCCCCTCGTCGCAACAACAAATTCCCCCCTCTTTAGTCATTCATACATTCATCCTCACAGTGAGAAACGGACTCACTCAATCTTTGCAGCAACAACCCGCCGTCTGGAGCGCTGCGGCTCCATCAGCATTCACCGAGCGTGTGCGTCGGTGATTATCCGGGAGAAAAGAACTGTTTTCTCAACCTTCACCGAACCTCATTATGTGCCACCGTGGACGAATCAATTCCGGTGTGAAGTCGGACGGATTGTAAATTTCCAATCATATTAGTGGTAATGAAAACCATCGGATTATTGGTCGCACAAATTTAGTGTTGCAGAGAACCTGAAGTCTTTTACCAGCTAATCTAAAGAGCGTGACTTCCTGTTGGGAACACACTGTTTCAGCTTCTCCTGCTGTCATACCTTGACTTTGTCTGAGCATATTTGCATTTGAGATTATCCCGCTTTCACTGGATTTTCTTTCTTTACTCTTTTCTTCGGCCGCATTGCAGTTACTACTACCACTGCTTTCAATCGCGACGTGTAGGTGGTTTTCTTTTCAAGCAAAGCCTCATTCTCCAACCCTGCACAGAACCTTCCTCAAAGGCATGATGTGTAAAATTTGCAGAGCTGACCTTTTTTTTTGTGCCTGCCACGAGCTGCGCCCCCCCCACCATCTGAAGCCGTGCACCACCCCCAACAAAGATCCACCAATTACGCGGCCGTGTTTGGTTTTGGTTTAGGAGGTTAGGGTTCAGGGCCGTAGAGTTCAATCAAGGGTCTGCCAATAAGAAGTGGGATTTGTGTGCAGTCGGGGGGGGGGAATTACGGCAAATTTTAAATACTTGCTTGCATCACAAAAAACCTTTGAATATGCTTTGCTCGAAGGGAAAAGCCTCCTCAATCACTGAAGAGTGAAGATGCGAAGCCTTGAGAAGGTTCAGTAACTGACGGTCGGCCTCTTACTTTTAACCTTTACATCCAAATGAATTTCCTTGTACCCTAATCTGTTCCACATCCCATAATCTTCCCCTTGTACCCGGAAAATCACCCAGGGTGCGCTCCTCATTCATTCTCCGCATTGCTGCGAGTCGGTGTGACAGTGTAGGAGCAGGGCGGGATGAATCCTCCGTCAGCTCTCCTGCCCGTCTCTTCCTCGCCGCCGAGCGACAAGCGATGGAGCGCCGGAGACGGGCAGACAGTCGGGGACTCGTTCACATATCCATTCCTCTGTTGTTCCTGCTTCACCATCACGCGGGTGCACGCTCCGGATCGCCTCCGCCCGGCCCGTCCATCTGGTTTTTCTCGTCCGCGCGGCCTCGCCTTGCTGACCGACAAGTCTGATCTCCCAAAACGGCAGCGGCGGCTCGCTTCCTCGCGCTCTCAGCAGCACAATCCTATTTTCTGAAACTGCTGATTCTTTTTCCTCTGTGATCTGGTAACGGGCTCTCTGTTCTTTTAAAAAAGGCTTAGTCATTTCTGCCTCATGTGTCTTCTGGCAAACTAGTTTTTTGTTGCAGACTTTGGAAACCCCCCACACAGCAAATAAAATAAAAAAAAGAAACTCACAGAGTCGCTGCTTGGTGGCTGAAACACGCCTCCAGGTTGAACGTCTCCATTAAAGGCCTGTTGACACTAATCAGAGACGACAACCACTGGCACTCTGCTTAATTTACAAGATTTACAGCGCAAACAATGGAGCAAATAATCTTTCCATCGCAGCGAGACAGCTCCTCATAAAGGAGCCGCATTTGACAAGATGTCAAATTAATCTCTGTTTGGTTTTCTTTTAATCAAAAGCCGCTGTGCCACACGCTGTCCTCAACTCGCCGTTTTAAATGACTCGTCTCTGTTCACGGGCAGAATCCATTCGAACGAGTCGAGCACAGAACGGACCCAGATCGGTTCCCACTCTGAGACTCAGTTTGGGTCGGACCTACAGGGTTGAATTTGAAATGAATATCTTCAGTAACAAGCGAATAACCTGCAGTACTTCCTGAAGCGGTGACATCAGCTACTCCAGCTACTTCCTCTCTGTGCTGCCACGATATATTCTGTAACATATCTCTATGTCAGGTTTTGGACATTGACAGGGAACTTGAACTTGTCCTCTTCCCTCCGCTGACTGAGTCTTGATTATGAAGGCCGCTGGGGGACTCCGTCACGTGAAAGTACGTGGTCGAGCTGACGTTTTCTTCTCGGTGTCTGCGGTTGTTCGGGTGCAGGTGACTGTCGGTAAATCAGGTGTTTTTTTGTTTTTTTTTCCCCAGAGTGACGTGAACAGCCTTTCCATTTGGTCACCTGTTGGGCCGCCCCGCCGTGTTCCGGTCTCAGGGCTGCCGGCGTTTTTTCCCTCTTTCCTCTGCACAGCTGTACTCGGCGGTCTCTGTAGCAACCCGAGTCATGTGGATGAGTTTTCGTCTGACAAATATGTACATGCATATGTATGTGAAAAATATGTATGAATGTACATGTACATTTAAAAGGACAGTTTTGATCGATAAGATCAGCGTTGAGTATAAATGTTCTCCAGGAGATCCACAGCAGAACATTGGAGAAATGAGTGGGAGAAATTCTCCCCACTTTTTCCCACAATGCACGACTTCAGGGCCAGTTCCTTTCAGCTGCAACAGACCACTCCAGATTAGTTCTTGTTCTGCACACCAAGCGCCTGGCGCGGATCTCTTGCCAGCAGCAGTGGGAAGGCACAGCCGGGTTCCTGAATCCTGCCACCCAGCTCTCCGTGCGCTATTCCTGGCCTCCATTACAAAACCTGCGCCGCCGCAGTGGCAGGCTGCGAAGTAGTGTTTCATTTCGTGAATGTAAATTATGGCTGAATACGTTCATCGATGACCCCCCCCCGTGACTAAGACGAGACGATGACGAGACGGCACAGACGTCATCAAACGCTGTCAACGGATCAACACTCAGCGTGGAGGACGAAAAAAGACAAAATCTCTGGATTTTGGCTGATGATAAAGAGATTCACTGAAACATTCAGTGTAATCTGATGAGTAACAAGGACTAAAGCGTCAACAGTTTTCAATGTCTAAATCAAGACTAGAATAGTTCTGTTTCTTCTACTGAATTGAGACTAAAGTGCTAAAAAACACGGGATTAGGTTGACACATCAGGATAATAACTAACAAAGATGCAGGGCGAAGATGACAAAGGGCCACGTGAAACATTTGTTTTAAAAGAATCTGCTCGTCGGTGTTGTGACGTGACAGGTTTTCCAAAGCAAGGCAAGTGACTGAAAAATCCTGTACAAACGTGGTGAACTGGGCCGTAATCTGGTTTGGCTCCTGCTCTGCTTATAGATCCACCGTTCAGAGGAGATTGTCTCATTAGCGGACGAAGCCTTAAAGGAAGATGGATGCAAAAGGCGTTCATCCTGTAACCCACGCTGGTTCAGAAACCGATATAGGTATCACTGATTACAGACGTTGGACGTGATTAATTACCCCCCCCCCCCCACACACACACACACAACATGTTTTGCCAATCGTATATGAACAACGAAAGAGAGGAAGTTATGGATACATACGGGGAAGAAGAAGTTATTAACATATCCAGCTTGCAGGAGAGCAGGCCAGTCGCTCCGGGTCACTCAAGTAAGACTTGCAAAATCGATGTACAAAGAATAAATAAATCACGCTTGATTTTTTTCATTCAGCATCTCCTGCGCTCTTTGTCGATAGTCTGGCCGGGCAATCATCCTGCGCTCCTCGACAACATCCACACGCTTGTGTTTAACAGCATTACATTGTAAAGGGAGACTGCCATTAGAGGCTTCGGTTGTCTCGCTCGGTTGTGTTTCGCTTTATAATGGGGCTGTAGGGCTACTGCGTGCACCGCAGGTCCACATAATGGCGCGCTGATCTGTTCGAGCCCATTAGTCGGAGAATACTTGTCATTGCCCTCGCCCTTCCCCGGCACCACGTTCAAGCGCACCGGTAAATGAGATGTCTGTATTTGGGGCGCGTGCCGATTACTAATGCAGAGGCAGCGACATGAGATACCATGTCTACCACTCCCAGCTTTCATGTCTGACACCTGTATGCGGGGGCTTAAAACCCGGTAACTCGGAACGCGGCGCTGGATACGGTGGGAAGCCCCCGCGCAACAACCACTGAACACTTTGAAGGAGGGATGAAATGCAGTAGAGGTAAACATACAACCTGCAGTGAGAAAAGTGATGATCACCCCCACGTGCCACTAATATCCTTTACCTTTACTATAATACTTTGGAGGAAGCGTCACGGCTGCATGGAGGATATTGTTTATGCGGCGCTGGGTCGATGACCACATGTGGTCCGGTTTGGCTCAGGTCAGATTAGCTAATGCTGTTGACTGACTGACTGACTATGGTTTTGTTTAAATATTGAAAAAACACACCATTTCTTATGTTTACTCCGTTTAACCGTCCCCTCACTTTAAAGGCAAACTTTCCTGTGTGTTGAGTGTTAGCAGAGAGGATCCACGCCACACACAACTGAACGCTAGCGATGAAGCTTCTGCCAACTGACTTAGCTTAGCAGGAAAACACCAGGAAGTGAGGAACGAAAGATTTTACTTTAAGTACAGATTAAAGAAACTAAGAGAGAGCGGTATGGACCTTCTCGTCTGCTGACAAATAAGCGTATATCCCTAAAACTTCGCTCACATAAAGATCGCCATAGAAAAATCACGTTTTACTTTACTGTAGGAAAAACTAGCGATGACAGTTTTTTCACATGTTCAGAGCATTTTGGGTAAAAACCTATATCTTGCTGAAAATCTCTCTCTCACAACGTATCGGCGTTGCAAATAATAAATATTTGATGTAATGTCTTGGAGACGGGGTCGATCTCCTCCCCACGCGTAGCTCAAATACTGTTCCAGCGCTTGAAAACTGGCTTTCAGGCCAAAGTTTGCCTCCGTGAACCCATTAGTGACTTGCGGTATTTGAACGGAGGGCGGGGTGGACGGCGTCTTGGACGAGCCGCCGTGAACCATATTTGTTTAATGAGTCAAGATGCTTCGCGCTTGCACACGACGTCCTGTCTTTGTTTACAGCGCGGCTGTAATGGGGGCTCTGTAGACTTTTCCTCGGTCAATACAAACACTATTCTCGCGCCCGGCTGTTTCATAAGTCGGCGGCGCGAAGCTCAGACACACACACACACACAAACACATACACACACACACACGGCGCCTCGGGCTGTGCCTCTCTGGATGTCTTATCCGTGTAGAGAAATATTAGCACACGGTATGGCACGCAATTGATACATGGGGACGTTCCACTAGATTCAGCTCGACCTGTGTCACCAACTGACTGGAGGCAGAGAGGATAAGAGTAAGTGGCCTCTTTATTGAAAATGCCACTATTTTGAATTCCTTCATTGCGTTGCATCCGAACGCTCTGCTGCCGCAGAGAACCGCTATGAGCCACTTTTAAAACTGCCGGCATAAGCCCCGCCCCCTCCTGGTGCCACATGCTGTATATTATATTGTGAAATAAACACATAGCAGCTTTGTGTTCGACCTTTGTGCACTGAAATCCTGTATCACCACAGACACTCGCGTTCCCCTCAGGATGTGAAATAATTTGGACGACCCCAGTGATTCAAAGTGTTTCTGACCAATCACGTGATTGACAGAGTTCTTTGTGTTCAGTGCTGATTAGCAAACATCGACATGCTCACAAGAGCAAAGTTAAGCTGGTGAATATAATCCTAACTGTCAATCAGCTGTCATTTAAAATGATACCCCTCATATATATATAGGTAGAGAGATAGAGAGAGATATATTTCAGAGCAGGAGCTTAACAAGTCCAGGTATTTCACCACCTCAGGAACTGGATTGGAAATAGAACTGGCGCCGACAGCCTCTAATTAAGAGTACGGTGTGAGCAAAAGGCCACCCTTCCAGGTGTACAGTGTGGGCACTCAGCAGCCAGTCTTTCATCACGGGGCATTAGAGTGTGCAGGCTCGATTCAGCCTTTCTAATGAAATGCTCCATCTCTGTCATCAGACCGCCATTTTCACGATCTATTAAACCTGGTACGTGCATCGTGCTGTTATGCATTACGTTGCCACTCACTGCGGCTGTCCCGCGGCATTGTTTCAATTATGAGGAGGAGCGCCGCCGTCGCCGGAGCTTCATCAGGATGTCACATTGTGAATTCCCATTTTATGGATTTTTTTTTTTTTGGAGTTCGAGTTACCTCCTGTGTAATTCTCCACCTTGTGAGGTGGCCTTGTCTCCGCACAAATAAAAGGCAGCAGTAATAAGTGAGGATCAGTGGCCTTACTTTTAATCGCTTCCTTTTCTTTGATGTTAATGTGTTTAGCAGCTACCGAGTCCAACACTTTCTCCGAAGTTGCACTCCACATAAATGACCACAGGGTTGAATTTGGGAGTAATCTCCAGCAACAGAGCGGTGGGGCTGCATGCGATAGCTCAGATGTTTACTGGAATTTAGACCACCGTATTTGCCCGCGAGATACAAAATAAATTCCAACTTTGCCGCTACTTGGATGATCCGACGTGACAACTCGGGGAACCAAAAATAAGAACTTGAAAAAAAAAAAAAATGACATGGGATTTAATCTGAAGTTGCTTTAATGAGGTTGAATCTCCATACATGAAAGTTATGGCACTGGCCTTACTTGATGCAGTTTGCTGGATGCAGCGCCGGAGAGAAAGATTTACTGAAGTACTTCACCAAAGTGTCATTTTGAAGAAGCAAAGCTTGGAGAAAATACATACAAATAAATGTATTAACGTCTTCCCGAGCCCATTAATCACCTCATGACCCCCCAGACTTATCTCTGGGACCCAATTTGTAGGTTTGGAAAGTGCTGGACTAAGCAGTTTGAAGTTAAAGCTATCTCCACCTCAAAGGGCTACGACAGCAAAATGCCAGGTACACGCACAGGTGCATCAGTATAGACAGTCTAATGATGTGATATACAATAATATGTTTGACATTTTGTCTGAGGAATATGAGCAATACCTGCCGTAAGAACAAACTTTCACTCTAAGTAGTGTATTCTTATATTGTTGTATTGGTACTTTCATGTTAGTACTTTTAATACCCCATCAGTGGATACATGAAATCAAAACTAAACCTCAGTACTGTCATAATGCTGCACTGCATTTGCTGTCATATACTGTACTTCGTCTGTATTGTCGCACCAACACGTTACAGTACTGTAACTACTTTGCATGTACTTTGATGTAGAATGAGGCGTAATTACAGTCTACATGTTAACCCCAGTCGCCTTCTTATTTTACACAGACCGCTCATGTTTGTGCACTGGAACTGAAATGACTGGTGGGTTAACAGGAAATTAATTGGCGACTATTTTGCACTCGTGTTTGAGTCATTTTCCAAACACCAAGGCCAAACAAACTAAAATGTTGGGGTTGGCTTTTGTTTTTAATTAATTAATTAATTAATTAATTTTTTTTAATCTGAGTGTCTTCTGCTTTTGGACTGATGGTCAGACAGAAAATGACCTTTCCAAAATGTGCCTTGGCGACAGGCCCTTTTTAAAAACTACCTTCCGAAAATGTAGAGCTGAGTCGAGAAAATAACCGATGAGCCAACAGTGACAATAACTGCCTTTCACTTAACTATATCCAGCCACCTGAACCCGTCCGCTCAGCCCGGCAAAAACTCCAGCACTCGGCGAACAGCCACAACAATCCGATCGCATTTTCAATCTCCGCCGACAGCACTCTCATCCCATCGCTGTCTGGAGATCAAACGAACTTTGAGCAGCACAGTGATATGGCTGGAATAACACTCTGTGAAATCCCTTTGTAAAAGAACCTGCACCCCCCACCCCCCCGCGCTTGTCGCGTGGAACATGCCTAATCTACTTAAAACAAGTTGATAGACTGGCGATTTAAATGAGCCTGCTTGGCCATCTGAGGATCTGTCTTCATTACGAGCTGATCTGGAGAGCGTTTCTATTAGCTCGCTATCAAGATGGGGAGACCGCGAGGCGGAAATTACGCACGTCACAAGACAAAGCGACGGCTAAGCCCAACGGAGGGGGAAAAGCCTTAATCAACGACAAGGACTGCCGGTGACAGGGCCCCATGATCGCCCCCCTGCGTCACAGCGTAAAAGATTATATCCAAACCTCCGACAGATTGACACTTCCTCTGTGGAAACGAGCGCCGTGCGTCTCTCTTCTTTTCCCTGCTTTGTTCTTTGCTATCAAAGGTCTTTCCTCAGATTTGGGTCATTATATATTTTTTTTCCCATCTGCAAAGGTAATAACACTTACTGTTCTTAGTAAGATAAGAGCAGCGGAGCGAGCCCCAGGAGGACCATATGCATAACTCTCCAACACTGTGGGGCAGTAAATTACAGTTCTAATGGGACCGAAGTGTCAGGACCGTCTGAGGATGTTTTCACGCAAAATGCGTTCACTCCATTTAAAGGTCGTGCTCCATCTGAATGGAGGAACTTCTCGCTGTTGCGTTTTCCTTCTCACCTGTTTCCTGTTTCACTGCATCGCTCTCATAAATACCTTCGTCAGCAGCGCTGGTAAAGGGGAAAAAACACCCAACGCCCTTTTTGTTCATTTCAGTGCTTTTCAGACGCTCGTGCGGGATTTGAATTAGTCAGATGCCATTATCTCTGGGTATACAAGGAGCACTCACGTATCTGCTGTCTACGAACAAAAACCACTGCTTCCTGGATAAAAAAGGGTCATTATCTTTGCCTGACCTTTGTAGTAAGAGCTCAGTTATGTACAGTTGTAGTATGTTGCTGAGCTACAGTACAACGGTGCTTTTCATTGTGCAGAGAGGATGACGAGAGCGTGGCTACCTTACATATGTGAGGCTGAAGAGCAGGAAAAAACCCCAAACAAAACCAAACCTCACGTGGGTGTTGGTCTGCCGAACCGTAGCGTCATGGCTTCATCACAACAGTTTGCCCGCCCGTGGCCGAGCGCGGCGGCCATGCCTCCCGGCTCCTCTGTCATTTCTCTTCATGAGGAAGCAACTGATAATTAACTTGATTTAATAGCGCCGCTCCTCTGAGGTAGCTGTGCTAATTAACAAACGAGACGATATTTTCATCTCGCTCTCTGATGGAAAAAAGGTGCTAATTGTTCCGATCGTTGCCTGTGAGCTGTTTCCGGGGCAGCGGCCCGACCCGTTCTCCGTGTGTGGTGGGTCAGGCACAACAACCCACTCGACATGCTACGTCACTTAGAGAGTACTGATTCAACATTTCACTCCTGTTAACGATGTCAGTTCAAATCAGATCAAAACAGATGCAGCACAACCGGATAGATCCTCTTCTATAACACACAAATCTGTCTTTCTGGTGCCTACATTACCCATAATGCATCATGACCTCCAACTGCCGACAGACAAGAGATTTGCGCACGTGTTCTGCCAGCTTACGAAGTCTCGATCCTCTCGTAGAGGAGTCGGGCCGCAGAGGTTCGGCGAGCTCGTTTCTCTCTGACTCCACATCCACCAGATTTGTTTTTTTTGTTTTTTTTCCCATTGTCAGACTCGCAGTCCTCAGTTTCCAGAGTTGCAGCTCTCTCCGGAGCCACAAATGGATCTACGCAACATCTTTAAGACTCCCATGACCCGTTAACGGACTTTGATGAGTTCCCCACATCCTCCCTTTACTCACTTTATTTATTCGCAGTAGGTTTTTATTTATTTATTTTTATCAGGGAAAGCACACATTAATTAACCCAGAAACAACTGTCTGGGTGTGCAGCGGGGGCATTGGCAGAGAGTATTGATTGCTCTTGCAAACAACCTCTGAAATTCATTTACATAGTTTGGGCAATTTGTGTTGAAATGCCTGCGTCCCTGCTGCTGTGTGCGCTGGCCAACCGGGGACATAAACAAAACACTTCCAGTATCACTCTGATTCGTTTACAGCCAAGAAATGTAGAGAAGCAACTATTTGATTCGTCAATTAATCGTTTCAGTGACTTTCTTTAAAAAAAAAAAATCAGAAGCTGCACCGGTTAAAAGAAAATAAAAACAAGCAGGAGCCCTGCCCCATAGACAGAACCTCCTCCATCACCGACACTGTGCTGTGGATGGGTCGGGCTGTGCGCGGTGAACATCGATGTGACATAAATGTGCTAGATTTAGCTGGAAGGCTGCATTTTCATCTGCAGGTCGACGTTGTGCGGCGAACGAAGCAAAACCAGCGCGACAAAATGAACGCGCAAGAATACGAAAGCAAACGAAAGCCGAGTCTCGTTTGGATCGCTCAGCATCTCGGTGCTGAATGTTTCCTACCTGGAGAATCAAAGGCCGTCTTTCAACGCAGCGCTATCTGCTGCATACTCCGCTTTCTGCCAGTGGTTATGTAATGAGGCTCATCGCCAGGGGTTGAGCTGGCACCAGGGAATGCTCTCTCTTCTCTGAGCGAGTTCCAGGCGGGGGGACCTGTGGGGTTACGGGGGGGGGGTAAGTGCCTGCTGCCTGAATGTGAGAAGCTTTATGCAAGATTGAGCGATGGAAAGTGAAGGCAGCAGCCAAACAAAAGCAGGACGCGGCTGCGGTTGTCAGAATTTTGTCTGGATAAACAGCTACAGCGTATGGGTTTAAGAGCTTCTTAAGAGGGAGGGGCGATACAAAGGGCTTCTCCGCTGACCTTTACAATAAAGAGCCAGAGCCTGTGCCGCCGCCGGCCGGGCCGTGGCTTCCAGGAAGCGTATCGGCACGTCACGGTGACACTTGTCATCTTGAACGCTTGGCTGGGAGCGGCTGACAGGGCAGCGCGAGCCCGGGCCCGTCTGCAACCTGTCTCCGCTCGGACCGCCTACAGTGATTAAAAATGGCAGGGCAGTTAAACCCCCGACCGCAGGCGCTCTTCGGGGTATCGTGTCATGTTCTGTTCGGGCAGACCCCCTGACGCGCCGACAAAAAGGGGAAAAAGGAAACTACAAAAACCTTCTCTCATTTTTTTTTTTTACATCAATCTGTGTTCTTCAAACTAATGTTGACAGATCTGCCACTGACACAGAGATTATGCTCATCCAGGAGGTCGGTTGTGCAGTTGTCATGTAACGACAGGGCTTCTCTGTTGAGTGGTGCTGTGATGGGTCTTTACTGTTTTACATTCTTGTTAAATTAAATCGGGGTCCCCCCCTTTGCTAATGGAGCGTTGTGCATTATTCGGGCGCCCCAGCTGAAAGCCTTGCTGGCTCACGTCAGGGCTGAGATCAGAGCCTGGGGGGAGCACCAGGATGGATCTTTAAGCTTTGAAGCTCTGACGGCTGTACGAAGCGCACCCAGCTGCCAGTTTAACGGATTGAATCTGACTTTTCAGAGGCGCCTCGCAGACGCAGCTATTTGCCTCGCTGGTTAAAAAGTAGAAAGACAGAAGAGGCCGCTGCGTCCCCTGCCTCTCCTTCAGACCTGTTATCTGAGCGCTGCCTTTACGGCGCGGCTGACGCATTCATTTACACGCCGCTTAACGGCGAGACCAGTTTGCAAACACTGTAGCTGTCACCTGTTTCTGCGTCTCGTTGGTCTTGCCGAGCGTGGTATCAACACCGCATAGATTAGCACGTCCGACCTTTCTCCCTTTTCTATTAGATTTCATAGTTGTGAATTTGCACCTTTTCAAAAACAGCTCCAATTTAGTACAATACAGTTTCAGCGCAGGATATGTGGCATTCACCAATTACAAAATGGCAAAATGAAAAAGAGGGGTGGTTGCAGATAGTTCTGAAAAGAAAATTACACACTCTGCAAGGACAACATTTCTAAATAGTGTTTTGCTACTAAACCATTTGCACTGTAGCAGAAGTGGGAAGGCAAAAGAAATGAAACGGTGGATGAAAAACGTCTTCCCCTTCCAAACTAAATAAATCCAAACTTTGAGGACAGTGATGAGTCAGATTAAAGGGAACACAAACACAGTACAAGTGCTACAGTACATGTCGGCTCAAAAAACACAAACATGTCCAAAAAGATGTCAAATGGTTCATTATTAATAGTAATAATGGTTTATTATTATTAGTATACGGCTGTAAAACTGAAAGAAAAGAGCCAGGAAGTAACTTGTTTAATAGTTAGCACTACCGTCACCATATCCACTGCACAACAACTTAAGCAGTAGCGTCACGAAACGCCAGGATGAGGTGACAGCGCCTCCACCAGCCACATGAGAGCTGAATGAGCTGATCCGGGGTGCAGAGTGTGAAGCAGACACCCACCTCCTTCATCCCACCAACAGCTGGAGGCTTTCTTTCTTAAAGGTAGGTCAAACATCCCACTACGCACACACACTTCCTGCGGTGGTGCCATATGGCAGCCTTCACGGGCCGGAGCGCTCTCAAGTCCTCACCGCGTTTCCCATAGTTAGATATCTTATAGATGTACACAATATAAAGGAAGACTCATGCAAATTTAACATGCCGCTTTCATGTCTGGGGAAAAAAAGCAGCCGAGCTGCTTTTATGTAAACGTCACGGGGCGACCTGCGACACGTTCAACACGACACAGGTCTGAGCAGAAAGTTCTTCTGCAGCAGCAAAACCCAAAATAAAAAAAGTATCTTAATCTCGTATTTCCTTGGGTTTGTTGGAGCTCACAGCTTTAACAGCCCTCTTCCTGTATGCAGTAACACCTAATTACCATCGAGACAACACGCGCCATTACACACGTGCACATTTTAGCTTTTAATTTTTATTTATTTGTTGATTTTTTCACGCGGCAGTGACCTGGAGCTGCATTTTAAGCGACGATGGGAGTGAAACGGAACGAAAAAACACCACAACCGGAGCGAATCATATCGATATGTGTAAATCAACCCTCGTTTGAAAAAGGTGAAAGAAACTCCAAATTGGATCCGTGAGTTAATGGTGCGAGCAGGAGAGGCGAGTCCGGGAAGCGTGTTTCTCTTTTAATAAGGCGGAGGGCGGGCGAGTCGCTTAAACCGGGTCCGCGACAAAAACACGAGGCGCTGCCCGGCCACTCCCAGTACACAGTGATGAAGGCCTAACAGCTTTAATTAGGTGGCAGGTGTCACCCTCCTCCCACTATTTAGACACAACTCCACAACTCCCCACTTCCTGCCCCTCCCTCTCCCTCCCCTCCTCCCCATTTTAGCCTACTTTCTCTCACTGATACCCACTATGTGTAAATTGAGGGAGGCATTTCAAGGTTGTCTCCTTCTTTGATCACGGCACGGCCGACCCCATAGGAAACATCAAATATTAAAGCTACTCCCCAGCTCCTCAGCGGCGCGCACTTCCAGGCACGACACGCCACCAGGACGCACGGCGCGATGTGCAAATGCAAAGCAAACCCAGCGCTGTAGACTTGACTCAACGTGGCTCCTGTGGGGGCGGGGGTCCTCTTCCCAACTCCTTTCAGCCGTTTGGTATTTGAGCATGTGAACGTTCCCGCGGCGAGGAACGGGATCACAAAGAGCTTAATCCCGGGCATGTGAAATCGCGTGTCGTGGAGGAGCAGGGAGTTTTCAGATTATACCTGATGATTTCAGCGAGGGGATGAAGAGATGAGGAGAGGAAGTAATTAGTCAAATCTTTGTGCGTGGGTGGGGGGGCTCATATTCACAAACATCTGTAACATTCTCTCAAATAAGCAGTTTGAGCTTAGAGGGGATTTGGGAAAGTTCTTCGGGTGAGTGAGCGAACGAAAAGTCAAGACCGTTTATCTCAGCGAGGAGGTTTGTTTGTCTCGAACTTGGCACGCAAAGAAACTGACAGAGATCTCAGCGCGTACTTTACTCTTTCATGTCCCAGACTGGATCTCTGCTTTTCCTCGGATGCCTCTTTGCATCTCTCTCCCAAATGTTGTGTTGGCAGAGAGGGTTGAAAAAAAAGAAGTTGCGGGTTGCGAAGATGACCAAACGTTTGTCTCAAGGTAAAACCACACATTGTACGTACTGTACGACTGTACGCGTCACAGACAAAGAGAAAACTTTCTGTCGTCAGTACTTTCATACTCTCAGCGTGACGCTGGCGCCGCCTCTGCTCGTGGGGACGTGATGAATCCATCGTTACACTTCTGTCAGCCTCATATCAGGAGGTGGTGAAAATGAGTCACATCTTTCGCCAGCTTTGGTTAATTTCTCACGTGAAGCACAGCGACGAGCCGACATAAATACCCGGATGACGCAGACGGGCGTCTCACCGGCGACGCGTCCGTTAATGCCGCCTCATTGGCTCACGAGGTGCGCACATGTCAGGCTAACCAAATTATCTGAAGCTGTGGAACAAGACAAAAGTGGTCCATGTACAATCTAATCTGCAGGACTGTTCTCTTTTGTTACTCCGGGTTCCAAGTCTTTATTTGTGTTGTTCCCGCAGCCGGTCTGTCCTCTCTTTGAGAGGAGCCAACGATCAATACCAGTCCTCCTTCCAACTCTTCAGGGCTCCACTATTACTCATGTAATGTCGTTATATTTGCTCCGATTTGACCTCATTTTAATTGGATTCTTTCAGAACCCTTATGTTTCAAAGTCTGCTGAAATGAAGACCGTGCTGTCGTGACGGTTAAACGAGACCAGCCCGCGGAGCACGTGGTTCGCCGCCGCCGCAGGAAACCGTGATGTCACCCAAAGACGGTGACGGTGCTTTCCACGGGGGTGTGGATATTTCATTTTCTGGGTCAAAGCCTGCAACCTCAGTAAAACTTGGTAAAAAAAAATACATTCTGCGTTTTGACTTTGTTGACAACACAGAACTTCTTGAAAGAGTAACTCGAGCAAATCCTGCTTTTTTTTTTGGAGACAGTTTATGTGCATAGGAAGCAGCATATCTGCGCCTCTCACAGAAATCGCTTGAAAGTCATCCAGGAAAAAACAGCCCAGCCGATCCACAAAGCACCCAGAGAATACTTTTCTTGTTTGCCAATTTCCATCGTCTTGTGTCTCGGTGACAGATAAGGAAGAAGTGACCTGACCCCCGCGCTGCAGCGGCGCTCTCGGAGATGAGAGAAGCTAAAGGGGTTATCGGGGTTCGTCTGACAGGTCCGCGGGGAAATGTCACCGCGAGCACATTAGCTCTCTGCTCCTCTCACTTCTGCTGTCAAATGTCAGTATGCTAATGAGCAGAAATCCATGTCAATAATGTTCACCGTGTGATAGCGTACCGTGCTAGGCTGCTGGCGCCTCCGCAGCATTTCAATGGAGCATCCATCCCGCTGCACATGTGGTTTCATCCAGCACACGCTACTGCGGATAGGATCTGGAGAAACATTAAAGTTTCAGAGAAGGCTTCTGGTCTCCGCGGAGGAAGGCCGCAGATGTGGAACGTATGTTCCGTGGTCTAAATCACATTTCCACCCCCCCCGGGGATCGGCGGAGCGCGGACGCTGAGCAGTTTTTGAAAACAGGAGCAGGGGCGAGACGCAGCTCGCTCACAGAAAGCTGCGCTGCACGTTACAGTGCACCGGCTGTGGCGTACTTACCAAGTCATCACAGGCGCTCAGTCTGAAATCGTCACCGATGTTGATTTAATTACTGAGGATCTCTCTGATGAACTGACCGCATGTTGAGCAAACTACTGTCAAAACGCCCGCAGACCGGCGCGGGTTTAAACGCCCGTGGACACACGTGTTAATGAAGGATTTTAACACTGTATGCTTCCGTCAGTGTGAGAGCCCTGGAGGCAGAATTTATTAAATTTAGTGGAAACGTTGATCCAAAATGCCGCGTCCCACTGTGAGGGATTTAAAGTATGGCCGTGCTAGTCACGTGATCTACACAGTGAAACTATGCAAATGCTACAGGGTGTGTGAATATGAACTCAGCTCATACAAAAACTCATAAAAGCTGGAGATTCAGCTACGCCAATACAGTGCACAGTCAAGCCAAATTATTAATGAGCTTTACGAAAAAAAAAAGTACATTGATATGATTCATTCCCAGCAGCTCTCTCTCTCTCCCTCCACACTCCACTGCCTGTCAGTGTGTGCGTGCATCTTCTACTACTTTTGCTGTGTTCTCCAATCACGCACGTGTGTCCGTCGCGCCGTCGCGACGCACCAACAAAACGCCCGAAATAAAATGCACGTGACAGTCTTCAAATCACGCAACAGGCGCCCTGCAACATGCAAGCTGGGATTTTCAACATGGGATCCTTTCCCCCTGCGTTTCTCTAATTTAAACAAATACATGGGCGCGGGAGAGTCCCGCAGGACTCGCGTATGACAAATCATTTGTTCATATTTTGTATTAATGACAGGGATCTGCAAACCAATTAGCTAAAGCTGTTAAACAAATGTAGCGGAGGAAAAAAGGTCAATATTTGCATCAGAAATGTTGTCTAGTTCAAATATAAAGTAGCATAAAATAGAAATGCTCAAGTAAACTTCAAGATTTGACTGATTATTTGGTGAATCGCAGCATCACAGCGTCCTTTTCATATCAGATAACAGACTGCGAATCTGGAGGCGTACGTATGCACACACCGACACACACACACTCACACACACAAACACACATGCTTCTGCAAAGCTGCAGTTCTATCAGGTGCAGCGGATGACTGGGCGAGCGTTAAGTGTTTGTCTGCGTCTGCCACAGGACGCTCCATCCATCTGCTGCAGTCACGGAGATCGATGGCGAGATTCCAGTGTCCGGTGGAAAGTGACAAAAGAGGAAAAAATCACCGCAGCCCATATGCTTAAGGACAAGAGAGAAACCATTAGGAGGCGAGAATCACTAAGCAACCTCACTTCAAAGAGACGAACGACGACGCTCGGAGCGCTTTCGGGTTTTTGGGTTTTTTTGACGCCGTCTCGTCTCAGACTTTCACCACTGTCAGCAGACCATTAAGAAAGTGGCAGACAACAGAGCGGGAAGTTCACACTGTTCCCGAGCTGAGGACGCTGACGGCTGCTGCCGTCTATGAATTCAGATTTCTGACGGTCTCGATGCCACCGTCAGTGTCGGGACTTTTGCTCGACACTCACCCTCTTCCGTCTCCATCCTCGCCGCACAAAAACCAAGGAGCGCTCTGATTATGCTGATTATGTAAGGAAATTGAAGTGATTACTGTAACATGGGAACCTCTACGGCCCTCGCAGCAGTTCCAGGAGCATAGACCTTTAACAGGAACACAGCGGAGAGAACAGCTTTATTCTTTGCCGTAATTAAAGCCGTTCAGAAACGTAGCCTCGCCTTTAAGGAGAACGTTTCTTAATTGCTACCTTTGTCGTAACGTTGCTGCTATTTGAATGGATAATAACAGCCAGTCAAAGTAATTGCTGCTGTATGAATACAGAATTGTTGGAAATGCGCTGGAATGCTTTCCCCAGAAACTGGTTATTGTTCCGCACCCAGAGCTGTTGCACAGTTGCTGCTAAATTACGTTGAAATACAAGAAAAAAAAAATAAAGCTAATATACTCCAGCAAGGAATTCTGATCATCTGAGGAACTGAAGGAAGAAATTGCAAGGAGTCTAGAAAGATTTCAGAAAAGTGATGTTGAGCAAAAAGAACACACCTTTAATTCTCCTGGTGAAAGGCAAGTGCAGCTGATAAGATGGTCAATGACAGTGATTAGCATGCTCGTGCTTCTCCCTCTCAGTCCTTACCTCTTAAGAGCCGCACAAATGAGACAGCACTCGTAATCTGGCCTCGTCCTGATCACGTTTTTACAGAAACCAGAACAGAAGCAAAGATAACTGAGTTGTTTCCATCGTCCCGTGCTGTCAAAAAACCGCGATAAACCGGTGGCATCGCCGTACGCCATGTCTGACCACAGATCCATCATCACGCAAAGACTCGGTGAGAGCAGAGGGAAAAAAAATCCATCTCGTTTTAATCAGTAGAAAATGGATCGCTGCAGATTTCAAAGATTGCACAGTGTGTGTGCATGCACCCACACACACACACACACACACACACACACACACACACACACATATATAAATACTGTCTATTTGACCTGTAACAAATCATAAATACTCATCTGGTGTACATTTGTACCCGGACATTGATTGCAACTTCCCATCAGTCTCTGTAAAAACAGCTCATATGCACTTTTCAGTAAAAATGATTGTTGAATTAGTAAAATCTCTTTTTCTTCTATGTAAATAGGCAACTGAAATAAATATGATAGAATAATCTGTTGTTTTTCCAAGCATTAGCCACATCCATTCATACATCCAAATATGTACAAAAGAAATAATAAGAAAAAATATGATTTTCAGTGTTTGGATGAGAGGCATAAAAAATAATGAGGAGTAAAATCTAAAAACCATGAAAGCCATAAATGATCAAACATTGAAGTGGATGACAGGTTATGGGGCTGCACCCCTCTGGTCAAACCATGCTCACTCACCCAGTCAACCAGCCGCCCGGCGTCCCTACTGTAATTTGACATGTTCTTTCTCATTATTTTGTTTTCCACAAAGAAGAGAAGGGGGATAATGAATGTCGAAGAAGTAACTGAATGTCACGTAAATAATGAGAATTTACCGAAGTAACACACACACACACAAAACAGTGATTACAACAGCTGCATTTGATTTTCCTGAAAGCCACAGTTTGACATTTTGAGAAATGCATTTATTCGCTCTCGATGAGAGGATCAGTAACTCTCTCATACTTGTCTGTTAAATAAAGGAGCCGGGGGGTGCTGGTGTTCTTGTTTTGTTTGTTTGTTTGTTCGGAGGGGGGGGGTTATGTCGGGGTGTTATGCACCAGTATATGTCTTGGGGATTCAACAAATAAGATATAGCATGCTAATTGGTGATCATAAAGATGTTGGTTAGTTCACCAGACTTGCTGCTTCTCTCTGAGCCCTGCTCCAAGCTAAACTAAGCTAAGATAAAGCTAAAATATGCTAAGCTAAACCAAGCTAAAATAAGTTAAGATAAAGTAAGCTAAAATATGCTAAGCTAAACCAAGTTATGGTGAATCAAAGCTAAAATAAGCTAAGATAAACTAAGCTAAGGTAATTCAAAGCTAAACTAATGTAAAATAAGCTAAGGTAAAATAAGCTAAAATATGCTAAGCAGAACAAAGCCTCCAGGCTTTAGTGGGCTGACGTGAGCCTGGTCATCAACCACACGTCAACCTCGCATGTATCTCAGAAGCTTTTCTCTGTCGGCGCCACAAAAACACACGTTTCAGACAAAAACAAAGGCAAAGAGAGAAATGTGGGTCCGTGAAAGGTAGAGGCTGAGCCTTTACATCCACTGCATAACTAATCAACATCCACTGAGAGAGTTCTGGCTCATTAAACAGGCCCTTTGTGCTGGCATTAATAATGCAGAGGCAACGTGAGAGTCGTGATGTGCTCAAAGACCTGCCATCTCGTTAATGCACCATTAATCACACAGGTTAAGACAACAGCCTTGAGGGCAGTTGACCCCCCTCCCGCCCCCACCCCACCCCTCTCTCTTTAGGAGGAGGGGTCAGTAAACTGGGCATCTGCTCTCCTTGTCCCACACAACTCGTCGCGTCCGTCTGAAATGCCCCCGACAATGTGCTGGGTGATACGACACCTTTCGGATAATAGAGGCATTTAAATACGAGGCCTAAAAGATGGCACCGTTCTTCCCCCACATTTGTAGTACAACATTCTCCTGTCTTTTTGTATATCAGCGTATTTACAGTTGAACCGTGCAGCGATAAAGAAACAAGGTGACAAAATCTGGGCAGAAAACTTCGCTTTGAGTTGAATCCTTAATTCTCTCTGAATAGGTTCTCCTGTATAATCCTCATGGTTTTGTTTCATTTACATTATTGAGAATGAATGCACACGCCCTCAGAGCGAGCTCAGGTGTTACTGTACAGTATGATGTAGTACACATGTAGTGTTAATGCTAAAAAAAGTTTCTATAGAAACAGCGTCACACACAAGAGAGTTTTAGTGGCCACATTCTGTGCATTTTTTACCCCTGATATCAGGTAAATGTAAGGTAAATGGATGTAAGAGGCGAGTTAGAAGTAATCATAAGAGTCCAGAATGTGACCTGAAACTTTTTTTCTCTGCACACACACAGTGCATTGCCGCACTTTATCTGACTACGTTTCCCTCAGCTGGGGACAGACTGCTAGTTTGAAGGCTCCTCTGGCTCGCCCCTATTCCCTTCTCCTCCCACCTGCTTCCCCAACAGAAATCAATGTTCTAGCCCTTTCATGCTCTCTGCAGATTGCCTCAACCGGGGCAGAGTCTATCAGGCACCAGCAGACTGACATTTCCCTCTAGCTGCGGCACCTACGGGGGGACTCTATAACTGACTCTGCCCCCCTTGGGACGGATAATCCCACGCTAAAACCCACAGATTCTGTGATTAATGATATGTCTAGTGGTTGCGACCCCTTGTTCTCTTGCTGTGATGCCTCACGTCGAGCCCAGGGAGCTTTGGAGAGCTGACAAGGGAGACCTGTACAATTATGCACTGGCACAGCAAAGCAGCCCCCTGGCAAACATCGCCGGGGCCTGACAGGACCTTTATTAGCAACAAGACATGTGGCGCATATACAGTACAGTATATTAGGAAACAAAGCAGCAGAGTGCGAGCCACAGTGTGAACGGCTCGTCCGCAGATAGTGTAAATTTATTCAAAATGTGAACTCATGTGTGGTTAAGTCCACGTATGTGTATTCTGTGTGTATAATCACCCATATTTTAAAGGGGCCCTGTGGGGTTTTATTTCAAATCAGATGCATTGTCTTGCAGTGTGTCCTTGAGGCCTGACAAATGTGCTGGATGCATTCCCTCCCTCATGAACCATTTGTAAAGCCGATTCTTCCTTTTTTTTCTTTCTAAAAATACAGTATTTCCAAACCCGCGTTGTTTGCACATTTCCACACATTTACATCGGCCAGCGGTCTACTTCGTCATCATCTTTCACACGTGCATTTTTACATTTTATGATGCATTACTGCCGCCGACCGTCAGCCAGTGTAGTAAATGTCATATAGGCTGTATGCCGGTAATGTGCATCAGTTGCTTGCACACACACACATATATATGTGCGTCCTTGTGTACTAGGAGACATAACAGAGCAGGACTGGCTCATCATCACATTGCTCCATGGTGCTGCAGGGTATCTTTAATTTCCACTAAATGCTGTTGACGTTAATACCTTTGTGTGTTGTCTGCAAAGACATGAACGTTAGGTGAACTGTAAAGGTGAACTCCCCGTCCCCTGCATGACCGTAACGCTGATGTCACCTTAATGGCTGTTTTTACATTTAAGCACCAGAAGGCTTGTTAGAAATTTGGCCATTTTGAAAACGGAGCACAGAATATTTGGCAACGATAATTGTAGGTGCCTAATTTTGGCAACAAAAAAAAATCGTGCAAACTTCTGTGTTAAGTTGTTTTGTCGAGGCTTTTCTTTCAGATGTAGCAAGAGCAATAAGTCAAAGGAAACGGCTCCAGTGGGGCTTCTCCGTGACCAACAGATAAAACTGTGAGTGCACTGTGCAGCCTCCAGCCGTGACTGTGTGCAGCAGGGCGTAGCTGAACAAGAGCATCTGTGCTCAGCTAACCCACGCGCTCGGAAACAGAGATACAGCGGGAGAACGTTTTCATACTGAGAGGTACATTTTTCACATCTGCAACAACGGGCGCAGAACGGGTCCGGATGCACGTCTTCTGACCCACCACGGCGGCACAAAGCGGGCGCCGAGACTTTCAGCTCCAAATGTGTCAATATGTGCACTACATAAGGCTGAAAGTCCATTTACTGGTTAATTAAGTCAGGCCTGGGCACCGCTGCCGAGACCCTGGCTCGGCTCCATTAAACACAACTGGTTGTGCTCCCGAGTGGGAAGCCGGTGAGGGATCATGTCCTGGAAATTGGTTTAGTTGGTACAACCCAGTCTTGCCCTTCCCCCTACAATAGTGCGAGTTAGAAGTAACAATTGTATTCCACATTGTATGGAAACTGGGAAATAATTACGTTGTTGGACGAAAGGTCCATTTTTAACGCTTGAGGTACCTAATTGTACGGGAACAAATTGTATAAATTGTTCCATTTCTAATTATGCTTATGAAAAATGGTTGCAAAGTGTGTCCTTTTGATCTATCCATTGAAACACATCAAACGCCCTTTGCTCGGATAGTGAGGCTAAAAGATTTCAGGCAGGCCCACCAACTTTAGAAGAAAAAAAGGTGGCTTTGGAGAGCAAACTTGGGAATAGTGCTTCTGAAATCCTGTATTTATTTGAACACTCATCTCTTCCAAAGTGGAAAAAATGGAAGTACTTGTTTCGAGTGTCATCGCTCTCACTCTTTAGCGGCTAATCTCCCAGATAAGTTGACTTCAGTGTAAAGTGGGACCAATGAGCTGCCGCGCAGTGAATCTACAGTATTTCAAACGCACCTTAGATTAGCGCATAGACAGCACTCTTTTGTTTTCTCCTCCAGAACCAAAAGATCAGCGTATCGCCAGAAGACAAATGACACTTCTGTACTAATCTTCGCTGCAGTATCACCCAGAAGTCCCATATTTTACAAACATACAAATCTTTTACATGAGCCTTTTATGGATCAAAGTCTTTTTCAAAGCTTTCGTCTCAGAAAACCGCAATTGCTCAGCCAGACACCTATTTCCACCGAGGAGCCTCGTGTTAATGACCCTGTTTCTCATCTGTACTCCTCCCTATTTTCCTCTGGCATGGAGGGCGAATGCTTAATCTTCAGGGGGAAGCTGTCAGAACATGATGAATGCTAGCAGTAGACTGGCTCTCAAAACCGGCATTAATTTTTAAGCACAATTACCAGAACAAAATTTTTTAATTCAGCTATGTAAGATGACTGCAGAGGCACAGGAGAGGCCTGGTTTGCTTAGGATGTATTTTAGCATCTTTGAAGACCGTCTGTGCCAGCGACATGAAACAGACACTTTTCGCTCGACTCCAGCCACAAGCTGTTTGCAATCAACGTCCCATTCATGCTCTCCTCAGACGGATGAAAGGAACAATTATCAGGTTCCATGCTTCATTTAAAGCAGCGATCTGAAAGTTTTTTCCATACCTGTAGTTGTTGGTGGTAACGGCACAAGCGTCGGGCAATAATGGGCCTTTATGCGATCCCTCTGTGAGCGACCGGGATCTGATTTTATGCTGCGCACCGCGTGAGTGCGCCAACAGCGGGGCACCTCGCTGAGAAGTTAGGAGATGTGCAACCCCCGTCGCCTGCAGCTCATCATCTAACAGTTCACTGTGTCTGCTCCTGCTTGTCCCATTAATCCCCGAAATATTTCAAACTGTTCCGCCGTCAACAAGTGAAAACGAGCATTCCCGTAGACATATTTTTTAACATCATTGCATTTCTCGTGAATACCTCATAATAAAAGTGTACTCGTGTTTCGCTGGGTGAAATGCTTGGATCGTGAAGCTGCAGCAGCGGGGAACGTTCGGTTTGCATGAGCAGCAACTTGATGCGGTTCATAACACTGCCAATATAAACATACTTTCATCAGCGGGCCATTGGCTCAGTCACCACTGTGTCTCCTCATTAGGCGATAGTGACTTAACACACATTAATTTATTTACCTTCAGAGCACCTCCTTCCACAAAGTGAGCTGTGCTGCAGAGGGATGCTTGTATCGCTGTATCTGCTGCTGAATATTCAACAAGATAAAGAGAAGTGAGGGGGCTGTGGAAATCACAAAATAAAGCAGAGGGGGTGAATAATTAATGTGTGGTGTTCAATTTGAAAAAGCAAAACAAAACAAAACAGGATGCATACAGCGAGCCTGTAAATACGGACACCGCGACGAGAGAGGAAGGGAGGGCGATCACGGCATCTTTTGAAATGCTGGTATGTCTGGACGCCGAATTTTAGGTGCTTTTAGTTTTATCCCCGGTGAAAGAGATGTTTCCCAGACACAGACCTCACGTTCAGACACAAGGATTTAACAGCACTGATGCAGGAACCAGCCTGGAATCCAACATGTTTCCTGCTGAAAGTCACAGCAGAGGGAGGCTGTGCCCAGAGCAGCCGATCTGCACCGTGGACATTATTTATTACAGTCAGTCATCTTGAGTTTCTTTATTACAACAGGGTTTCTTTATTAATATGTTGTCAATACCTTTCACCATGTCTCTCATATTTTTCATATTTTATATTGCTGTGTTGTTTGTGACTATAGATTATTGTTGCTTGCAGGCATTGGTGGACTCCAATGATTAATTCGAGGCTCAAAACCAAATTTTCTCATAATAATAATAAAGTTGGAGTTGATCTCACTCACTTAGCCATGCTGAATATGTTGAGCTGCAATAAATTATTCCTTACATTTTTTTTATTAATCTGCTCATTTAAACATTTTTGTTAAATTAATTAGATTTTTCAAAAAAATTATTGAATGAATTTCATTTTCTTTTAACTAATCCATCAGCAAATATTCACATTTTAGAAGCTGCAACCATCAAACCTTTGGAACTTTTGCTGTTTAAACAACTAACCAGTGAAAAACCTGAATTATGATGCTTTAGTCATTTGAAAATGACTGAATGAATTAATGAAATATAGATTGCAATGAAGTACTAGCACAAAAATATGTATAAAGAGATGTGTTTGCATGCATATTTTAAGTTTTCATAAAAACATGAAGTTACAGCTATAGTCTTATACAAATAATAGAGATACAGTATAACAGCTGTGAGCTCTGGTGGGAGTGATGGACAACCAGACAGGCCACCATCAGGACTTCTCCTTCAGGTCAGGTCTCTGACGGCAGCCGGATCACAGCGGACATGCCCTGTGGCGAAGCTCGGGGCCGCTGTCACAAAACCATGTGCTCGACCGTCCTTAAGAACCGTATGTGTGTATGTGTGGTGACATGATTCAGAGCTTCTGTGACTGGAAAATTATTCCAATTTGAGCTTTTTGTGCTTACAAAGTCAAGAGAAGTTTACATGGGTAGCTGATCACGGTTCTCAAGAGCAGGCTCGTAAAAAACAGTAAATGAAAAGCCCGCCTGAGTGCAAGAAATAAATGCTGCAAAAAAGAAAGAATTAGACAGAAAGTGGTGATGGAGAGGCCACAAAGAGGAGAGTTTCAAGGGGACACAGATTGAAATCTCTTTGGTTTCCGAAAAGCTTTTGTGGTTTGCTTCTATTCTCAGTTAGATAACGCACAAATGCTTTTTCTGAGCCCGCCGTAACATTCATTTGACTGTAGTGCCATTTGCCTGTGGCACTCTACTGTATCCCTCTGATGGTTTTTGAAAGACAATTTCTGCCAAGAATCCCAGAATATTACGCAGAAGTGGGGGAGGGGAAGAAAAAAGCGTCAGATTTTTAATAAGAGTGAAATGGCAACCCAATTAGCAACGAGGCAAATCTTACAACCTTACACCCTTTGATTCGCTGTTTGTGTTGCTGCGTTTAGCTCTCAGTCCCGCTTCTCTTGGCAGACGATCTCATAACATGGTCTTTCAGCCGCACTCCAGCTGCCCAGTGTGCACATTTGACAAGATGAAGGGGCTTGGGGGGTGGGGTGGCCCCTTTTACACCATCTTCAGTCTGGGGATTAAATCCATGTCATCAGACCAAAGGCTGACTGGGTACCATTTGAAGCCGGATCGCTCCCTCTGAGAAGAGATGAATGGCAAAATAGAGGCGAGATTTCAGCGCTGGCAGATAGCATTAAGTAAGCTGGGCTCTGCCTCGCTACCTTTCTGTAATGATACCACTAACAAGGGAAGATGGCAGGGCCAGGAAGTGAGCGCGCCTGAAAGGGTGCTGGTTGTCATGTCATGACGAGGACCAGCGATACCAGCCGAGTCTGGCGCACCGTGGAGTTTCTGTAACGCTATACAACGCAATCCACGAGGGCGTCTTGTCCACGGACACCGCCCGGGCAACGCCCGGAGGATGGTCTGTTGTTTTTGGGAAGATGTGCGTAACCACCACCAGTTTATTCAACGTACTCATATGTTTGGCAGGAAAAGTTGGTGACTTTGCACATGCAGGTCATTTCCAGGGACACGAACAGGACTTTATGTATAAGTTTGATTACAGTAACTGCACTATATGAGTTTAACTTCCCTTACTAGAATAGAAAGTCTCTGTGCGAGCGTTATGCTCATCGGCCTCTCTAATTTTATTGCCCCCAGTGGGGTTGATTACTGTCGCACCAAAGGTTAACGCAGCTGACAACAAGGGCAGGTATTCCACATGCGGTACAATGAAAGATGGATATACAGGAACATTATGAAATCAATAAAAACTCGAGGCTATGATCCTGGTGAAAAAGGAAACCGTAAAACTGATAAATATGGCAATAAAGGAATGAACATAACAGGGTAGCAGCAGCACAACAGATTAAAATTCCTGAGAGTTCTGCCGAGCTCGTGTGCGGGGGACAAATGAAACACGAGCGTCGGCGCTTCGCTCCGTGCACCGGGAGAGAGGAGCGTGTTATTAAGGCCCCCGCTGCCGTGACCTCCCCATAACCGTTCCAACCGCTCGGGGCGCGCCGCGTGTTGTGTGGCGACAGAGTTTTGCATTAAATCCCTATCGGGTGATGATCAAACAACTTGATTAAACGGTGGCACGTAGCGTGGCTGAAGCCGCGGGAGGAAGGGCGACGTATTGAAATGTTGCGGTGCTGTCTGTGGGGGGGGGCCACGGGCAACCGCCGCTGACGTCAAAGCGGGTATTCATCTTTGTTGACGTTGGCTAAGGCGACAATGTCTAATTTAGTTTCTCCCACGTGAACTGATTGTGTTTACCAGTCTGCGGCGCCAGTGTTTGTCTGCCTCGCGCACAAGTGCCATTATTTTGGGGCGTCACATGCAACGTGAGCTGCGTGTTAGCGGCGTGGAAACCACACCCATCTGGCACAAGCGGGCACTGTGCCATCGAGGTGGTGGTGGTGGTGGTGGTGGTGGTGGGGTGGGGTGGGGGGGGGGGGTGTCGGAGCTCTGCCCCCCACGTTTCCTGAAAACCCAGCAACATGGAAAGTGATGTATGATTATCTCTGGCCAGTGAAAATGAGGTCCAGGTGCTTAACGGTGAAATCGTGGCAGGGATGCAGAGCGTTGCGTCCCTGAACTCACAGTTTGCCTCCGCTCTTCTGGGCCTTTGGACGTCAAGGCTTTGGTCCAAGTGCTCTCCCGGCTGAAACAGACACAAACACTGGAAACGCCCCCCGCCCCGACTCCACTGTCGAACACTTGGACCTGGTTTGAAACTGGGGCTTTGGCTGGTGCAGACAATCATACATCACTTCCTGATGTATCCAGTTTTCCAGAAAGATTGGGGGAGCCGGGCGCTCTCTTGTACTTCCTTTATCTTTTCAGATATGATGTTGCCTTGGAGGCCTTCAGGAACCGTGACCCCCCATCCCACATCCCACATCTGTATGTGAAGGAATGCATAAGCAAAGTAAATGGTGGTGTTCTCATGATAAAACTTCCACTTTGCCCATTGGAGCGTGCCTCAACATTGAAACCCTCTCTGACGGGCGGCAGCAACCAGAGGGATGCAGTATTCATAACTCCTGTCTCCAGATAAACCCCAGCTATACTTAGAAGCTCAATGTGTGATTTGAAATATGCCATTCCTCACAAATACGTCTTCTACCTCCCCTCCTATTGTCACGGCGGTGGGAGGTGCACTTGGAGCATTTTGCTCTCTGTGACAAAACTATCTGCAGTGTGCTCAGCACTGTAGCCCGGCTATTACTTGATTATCAGGGCGCCGCTCCCGGGGAGAGATTTAGTGGATGCGGCGAGCGCCTTACGTGGCAGCTGCCACAGTCTTCCTCCGTTTGATTTCTGTCGAGCGGAGACAAGTAACGTTTCATTCTGGTGATCAAGCTCGAAGGCAATTTGTCTCGCGGCGTTAGGCTGTTGTTGTTCTGTTCTTCAGAGTTACGGCGCTCCAATCTCTGTTTGGCGTAGGAAGCGCATAGGATGAAACGTACCTGTCTTGAAAAGATGGAAGAATGGTTGTTTACCGTGCGTCGAGATTCATTTCCAAACTCAGCTCTCGCTGCTAAAATGTAAATTCAAATGTTCGTCTTAATTTGATAGTGCGGCATGTGTCATTGCCGTCTCGTCTACGAACACCCGTGACATCAGGATTTGTAGTTGTATAAAACAGTCACAAATGATTTGTGTACTTGCAGAGTTCCTCTTCATTGCAGGTGCACCGTCCCCGTTTCACAAATCACAAACTGAGACACTCATACACTCAGTTGCTGCAGTGCATTCTGGTGCAAAACACAATCACACAACAGAAATTTTTCGCATCTGCACAAATTCCACTGTCCTGGGCACTCCGGTGTTTTGCACCAAAAATAACTTCACATTCATCCCGCCACTTGTGACACAAGCGTATAGATTGAAGGATCGAAGTGTCACAGCATCATCTGGCTTGACCATCAATCACTTTGATCGGCCGCATTCATTCTTAGTTGGTCGTCGGGAACCCTGGCAAGTGGAGAGCCGCATGCGGAGCCACAGGGATGTTCGCCGCACACATTATTGTCATACTAATGCGGTTCAGACTGGTGAATCTATATTGGGGTTTCTTTCTGAGTCATGGTTCACTGTAACGCAAAACAAGCAGCGGTTCTTCACATGGTCCACGCCTTCAGTCCGTCTCGTTTGGCACTTTTTGGACATTGTGACTCAAACGTTTACAAGCTGACGCACTTTGCTCCTCATCAGCAAAGCTCAGTGGACACTTTTTTGTTGTAAACCATAGCGCAATGTGAAAAATTAGCTCAAGCAAAGTGGGACACACACACACACACACACAAAGCCTCAGCTTGTGCCTCTTATGTTTCATTGTTTCACTGCCTCTCACATGCACATATTTCTTTCTTTCTTTGTGAATTTGAAAGAAAGGAAATGCCAGGATGGAGTCGTAGCTTCCCTCCGCCCCGCGACCTCTCCGCCATTAATTCTGCACATGTTGACAGAGGTGTGAAGGATTTTGGTCATGAATAATTCACACTTTACATACATGCACTGGGTTGGAGACATGCTTTAAAACTGCATCCAGTGGAAATTGCATAATGTTGCACAGAACCTGCATGAAGACGCGCTGCAGCTGGCCAAAGCAATTTCTATCAACCTGATCTATAGAGACGATAAAGGGGTTCCAGCTCAGAGGAACACACTTGTTCAGCGTACACTGCAGCTCATACGCAGATTTTATTTTTATTTGCAAATTACAGCTCAAGTGAGGCACTGACAAAGATAGCATAAGATTAGAGCCACACAAAACACATAGGCTGGTTGTTATTATGCCACGATGACCTCTTTACGGAGATTTCTTTATGCCCCATTGTGGATGTTCACAGAAGTCTTGAATCATTCTGCCTGTTAGCCCAGGGCAGCAACACACACTGTTTGTTAATGGAATCTGCATTTTGCATGAAGAAAGTGTTAATGAGGGAATATGAGTCAGCCCTAATATCTGCAGCTCTGGTGAGAGAGAACTAATGGACGGTGGCCGGGGGGGGGGTATCTGATGACTGTCTCTGATGAATGCTGCTAGCGTGATGTATAGAGTTACCATGAATGTAATGAAGCTTCATGCCCCCCCCCAGCTTTCCATTTCTTTCAAGCGCTGTCTGTGTTGCTGCACCCTTGTTTCTGCCATCACTACCTTGAACATGACTCATCATATGAGGAACATCGTACACAGAACTAAGGTAACGCTGACTCAGAATGTGCTGCAGCCCTTTGTGATTTGCTACGTACCCTCGGAGGAAAACAAATCTGCACTGCCAATCCCAAAGTCCCTTCAGTTGCCAGGACAGATTCTCAGGGAGGTGCTCCTCACCTCTGGAGCAGCAGGATGTGAGGGCGTCACACACTGCAAACACATTTAATCTCAGCATTTTCTTTTCCCACTTTGTCACTTGTGTTTGATTCCATTTCAATCTTCCTTCTTCTACTGTGCTTCACTGGTCTTTCTATTTGATAATTCTAATAAGATCTTATGTATCATTGGATTGATTTGCAACTTTATATGAAAGGCCCTTGTACACTGTAGATAAAGTTTGATATCTCATCGTCTGGAGTTCACCCCAGACGCAATTCTCTGAGTCATAACTCAGCGAGATCTGAACACTCAGACATGTTACACCTTTCTTTTTAGATTCAGGGTGATTTCCACTACTTGATGGCACTAGATTTCATGATTTACAGCGCCCATAAACATCAATTCATCCTCCCAGACATCAGAGGGAAAAAGATTTCTAACTACAGAACCTGCCTGAGAAATATCATCAATTTACGTTTCCTTCAGTGTCACACGGATTCAGTGACGGTTGTCTGTACGTCCGCAGACACACCCTCAACACAAACTGCTAACAGTTCATTCGGCATACTAACTTTCACCAAACGTAAACAAATCTAGGTCGTGGTTCCAAAACTTAGAATGTGAGTATCCCACAAGTGGAAGCAAGACAAAGACTAAAGGAGGAGTGACAAAAACTAAAAAGAGAACCATCAGTGAAGTTGGTGTGATGAGGTTCAGACGTGTGAAAATCCCACGTCTAGCAAAACTGAAGACAAGAAATTCCAAAAATCGCACCTTTTTAACGAGACACCTCTGATATGCTGTACACTGCATTTAATTCTCTTCTGCAATATACTGAGGCTGAAAAAAGTGGGCTGCTGCTTTCAGACAATCTGTCACTTCTCTCCTTGGCAATGGGGACGGCAGGTTTTTGTTTTGTTTTTTTTTCTCTCCCTTACGCGACGTCTTTCTTTATTGTCTGAAAACAATGGCCACACTCGTCAGTTTGACACCAGTAATAATTAGGCTCCTCTTCCTTTTCTGTTTCAGCAGAAACTCACACAGAAACTGTCAGTGGCACGGAGGCGACTCAACATTACAGTTCTCTCCTCCGATGCATTACATTGGATTTTAAAAAAAAAAAAAATAAAAAATGAGGCAACGATGCTGAAACGACAATGACCGTAAAACAGCCACGCGCTGAGTCACGAGAAGATACCGAAGATATTTATATAACACCTGCTATAAAATGAGCCAACATGATGTAAAAATGAATAAACCAAAAATGCGAATCGGCAAAAACTGTCACTGCAACACACTTTCCGCTTAGGAATTTATCTCCATTCTCCACTGTGATGCTAAGCATCTCCTCCGCTGAAGCATAACGGCCGAAAAAGGAGCCCCCCCAGCCCCTATTGGATTAGGACATCACTGTCAGCCGGTGCCCAGCTCCGCTCTGACGGACCTATTAGCAGGACGCGTGTCATGGTGAGGCTTTCCAGAGATGACAGGATGTAAAAGTGAGGGGTGTGTCCGGCTGCATTTCTCCGGTGCCTTTCACAGTTCAGACAGAATGAAAGCAGCAGCAGCAGTATTTTCCCTACACATCATTTAGTATTTGTCAAATTGAAAACTTTTTGTATATGGCTTTACACACTGTAAGATGCAGAGATCAGCTGCAGCACCTGAGGGTGTTCAGCACAATGGTTGTTGCATAGGGGAAACTAGATGCACGTCCAAGACTTTGGCTGTTGTTGCTTGTGCAAACTCCAAAGTGTAAATCTGAGACATTACTCACACGCTGCAGAGAGGGAGGATGTGGCTGATATAATCACTGTGATGTCTTTTTCTCATATGCAGTGGGAAGTGAATGGCAAGTTAAGACTAAAGCCCGACTTAACAATTGAGACGAAACAAAAAAAACCCTTTTTATAGAAAGGGAATTGCTGTTTGTTGGCTGATTGCCTCAGAAGCCGTCTGGCTTGGTGGGAGTTTGCTTGTCGCTGCGGCTTGGCGGCGGCTGGCGAACAGCCAGCGCCCGATTCAAAATTTAGAGCTGCTGTCGGCAATCTTTGATCATTTGGCAGAGAAAAGATTTGTACTTTTCTGAACTGTTTCGGAGGCACTTCTTATGTGTCCCTTCATTTTAGCATTTAATCTTTCTCCAGCACTCCAACACTTCGTTAATTCCCAAAGAGAAACTCCCTAGTGGGCATTAAAGTTTTCCGTGCTGGTAACAAATTTCAGTAAATTGCACTCAATTAACGTGTCAGAAGAGTGTGTGTGTGTGTGTGTCTGCTGGAAAAAAAGACATGCAGCTACTCCTTCTCCATAACTGTCATTTGAGTGCAGCCATAAAATAAGATTCTGTACCTGATAAATCGCTGACTTTTTAGAGGATGAAATGAGCTAAAGTCACTGTTTACTCCCTGCTCAGCCACACGTTTACCTTCACTTCCCTTCAAGCCAATTTAAAGTCACACATGTCGCAAATTAACCCGATTTGTGAGACGCTAACGGGTGAGGTGGCTTCATCAGCTGTAAACTGGTTGCAAATCTGATCAATTAGCTATACAATGTAAACAGGCTGACTTTTATGGTGACTAATTTAACTTAAACGAACGGTTCCCACTCAATCATCCGTGCAGAGTATGCAAATGCCGACAAAAAAAAATAAAAAGAAGCTTAGATTCCTGACACACTCCGGTAAATATTGCATTAGGAAGTTTACTCTCCAGCAGTTAGCAATTTCATCCAGCATCAGGGGAAAATGGTCGCGTGCGGAGGAAGTTTCTCTGCGTCGCGGCGCAGGGAGATGGCTGCCGCGAAGATTCGGCAATTTCTCCCCCTCCAACTACCGCTCTCCGCAGACAGCTGATGTTTATCTGCTCGGCCCATCTGGGCCTTATGACTAAACATCTGGCGGAGCCGCCACTGTGCACGCGGCATTTCGAGGAGCGATGACAATGAACGGGCACGGCTGTCCACCCCTTTTCAAAAAGATCTCCAGAGGCGGGGAGGACTTTTATTTCTTAGACGGAGAGGCCGAAACATGACTCAGTGACTGGAGCGATGTTGTCCTGGCACTCACGATGTTTATCTGCTTGCTGTGTTCAACAGTGCACTATACCCCACCCCCATCCCCACCCCCACCCATTGTGGCTTTATTAGTCTGTAATTACAATGATGAAGGATGGGCCGGTTTGAACTAAGAAGCACAATCCTTACCCACAGCCCTTTTCCTTGATTTTCAGCCTTCGATTACGATCCCGTGGAAAATGATCATATGTGGGCATTATAGAGAAATACAAAGAGAAATGCAACCAAAGCAATATTGAAGCAACCTACGCCCCTAGGTGTCACTTCATCATCATGACCTAGGCAGTTTGCTTTTCTACCCGTTTGCCTGTTTTGTTTTTTTTAAAAGACGCATCGCCACCTCTTCCTCTTCCTTCTGTCCTCGGCTCTCCCCTTGAGCAGGATGCTTTGCAGCGACTGGTAGGCCTTCATCCATTATGGATGCCGTGTTTTAAGGGGACGATCCGTGCAGGATGATATAAATATCTTCTTTTGGTTCCCAGCAGGATGGGAGAAGCAGCACAAGACAAGCCACTGTGTCGTGTTGGAGCGGGGCATCTTTATTATTTGATTTGCCGACCAAAGGATAAAGAAAGCAGAGGCGCACACGTGACGAGCAGATGGCGACGCCGTCCATTATTCACGAGTTGTGGCAAACCTCTTGACACCTCAATGATATACTCCTCCAAATATGTATTTAACTTAGAGACGAAGATGTGAGGTGAAGAAAGAGAGCCGCCACCGCGACTCCACTCATCAAATTCATCGCAGCATAATCAGCGCTGCACAGTGATGGGTTTGACAGCTGCCGCGGTGGAGCGCCGCTTTCTGATCCTGAATGAGTGTTTTGCCCTTTGCGCCCGCTGTTACATCGCGACGGGAGTCCGTCCGTATGTTACAATACACGATCAGCGTGAAGTACAGCCTGACAGACACACGGGCTGTGTGTGATGGTCAACAGTGAGAGAGGGCAACCTGCACGCCTCTCCCACTGTGGCCAGATCCGACCCTGGGTTAGCCCGCCTACACACACACACACACACACACACAGCTGTGCCCTGTACTGGGTGCTACAAGCGGTAGGAGAGATGACGAGGATCGGATGCACATAGAGCAGTTACGCTCATAACTCGAGGAATATCGCTTCCCTGGCGACCGGTATCCCGTGGTCTTAATTTAGCGCTGCGCGGCATTTCATCACCGTTTCGGTAAAGTGCCCCAATGAGATGATCTTCCTGAGTGGCACGGTGTGTGGCGACGAAGTCCGTGGAGCGGTGCCAAGCAGCGGCAAATCAGCTATGCTCAAGGCACATAGAAATAATTCATTGCAGCGCTCTGAAGGCGCACCACAGAGCAGATTTCCTGTGTGGAGGGCCGGGTCCGGGTGTTATTTCTGTCTGAGCCTTAGGATCCAGAATCTAGACTCTTGACAGTCCAATGCAAATGGCTCTGAACATGATGTCAGTTTCAACACGGAGAGCGTGGCCTTGCAGCTTATCTCCCACCCTCTGACATGAGTGGGACTTTGCAGGAGATTTCACAACAGATACAACATCTCGACTGTGTTGTCGACGAACGCGTCTCATCTTTCATTTCCGTTTATTTCCAGGAGTTGCTGTTTTTGCCAATTCTTCAGCGTCTCACAAATCTCTCCTCTGTTTTTTATTTTTTGCAGGAGCCCGCTGCGGAGTCCGCCGGCTCGTCTCCCGACACCCCGTCCGCTTCGAGAAAAACTAAACGCACCCGAGCGGCTGTGGGGAAGGAGAGAAGAGAGGAAGCCTCCCCTCCACCTTTGTTCCCGCCTTACGAGCGCGCTCTCTCAGCGGACTCGGTCTCGGCTCACCCTGCACTGTGTAGTTGCTGCATGTAGCCACCACTCACAGGTGCGGGAAAAAGACTGAAACACAAAGAGGCGAGAAGAAAGGGCGAGAGATAAAGAGAGCGCGGCTGCATAATTAGTATTCCCGAGTTTGTGTCAGAGCTAGAAAGCATGAGAAGAGACTTCTGAGGGCGACTGCGCTCTGAAAAAAATATTGCAGCTAACCTTCAGGACATTTGTATGTGCGTGTGGTTGTATGTGTGCGCGCCGCTTTCATTTTCAAAGGACCTGAATTTGTATTTGGATGCGGATTTAGCCTTTCATTATGACTCTGCGAGGAGGCTTTGAGAGAGTGTGGACCGGCTGCCACAGAGGTGCGTTCTGCTGGGTGCTGCCGCCACTGCTGCTGCTGCTGGTTTCTTATTACTCGATCGCCTCGGCAGCCAAACCCAAAATGCCAGGCCACACGCACCTCAATTCAATACGCATCGACGGGGACATATCCCTGGGCGGGCTGTTCCCGGTGCACGCGAGGGGAACGACGGCAAAGCCTGCGGGGAGCTGAAGAAGGAGAAAGGGATCCACAGGCTGGAGGCCATGCTGTTCGCCCTGGATCGTATCAACAACGACCACGAGCTGCTGCCCAACATCACGCTGGGGGCGCGCATCCTGGACACCTGCTCGCGGGACACCCACGCTCTGGAACAGTCGCTGACATTTGTCCAGGCACTGATCGAGAAAGACTCCACCGACGTCAAGTGTCTCAGCGGCGGGCCGCCCATCATCACCAAGCCCGAGAGAGTGGTGGGAGTGATCGGTGCATCCGCCAGCTCCGTGTCCATCATGGTGGCCAACATCTTGCGTCTCTTCAAGGTCAGTTTCTGCTCCGGCATCTGCCTCTTAACTTAACTTTTTCTTCAAAAACCTTCGTCACAGAGTGCAGATATTTCATGCAAACCCCTGCGGCATATGTCAGACCATCTGCTGAAAACAGTTTAAACAAAAGGCAAACTTTGATTTTTAATCCTAGCTCAAGCCAATGTCACCACACAAATGTAATCAGACTTATTTTCCTCTCCGTGTTCTTATTGCCTTTCTGACCTTTTTATTTTCCCCATAAGCTTAAATCACATTAGTTTCAGTCCTTTTTTCCCCACTGTCCAGAAAACTAGGCGATCATTACACCATAATTCTCCTAACTAATGACATTAATTTGCAAAGACTCCTTAGTGTTGCCTCCCTCTAATTAATTCAGGGAAACCATGCATGGCACCAACGAGCTCATTGCACTGCCATTGTGCAAAATGAGCTGCTGCTGCTGCGTTGTGTTGGCGGCACCGGATGCAAATGAAATGTGCAAGCGAGAGCGAAACATAAACAATGTATGACAGGACTTTTGTAATACCTGCTCAGTGCTGTCGAAGCAAACTACAGGCCACAACCAAACTAATGAGCATAAGGACTGTGTCAAAACAAGTTGTGCTTTCTTTAGTAATGTCCCAATATACCTGACTCCATACAGGAGGAACCACAGTGGTTATGTATTGCAACCGCTGCTGTGTGAACACGGCTGAGGACCTCCTTCAGGCTCATTTCCATCCTTTCTGCTGGACAAAAATTTGGATGCACAGTCAAGTCAGGCCAAATTTCATTTATCTGGCCAATATTTCAAATTTGCCTCAAGGGGCTTTGACATTTTCTGCAGCATTACAACTCCCCCTCTGTCCTTAGACCTCAAAATAAGGGAAAATCTCAGGATGAGCAACAGAGGACATGAAACAGATGTCTTGTGCGCAGAATAGATCAGCAAAGTGAATTTCCAGGATGACAACGTGACAGACTGTAAACATGAATGAGGAATGATCTGGGAGGAGGTCGAGCAACCTGGAGGTGGAGCAGGTCAGACCTGAGCCACACTGACCTCCCATCTAAAGTGAATGAAGACGAGGCCCGAATGTGACAAAAAAGGGAGGTGGCTTCTGTCACGTCACCAACAGGTTTGTGAACTTCCATTCAGAAGCCTTGATCTGGGCACGGCCATCTTGGTTTTTGAACCAGATGCTACCATGTTTGGACGAGGGTGGATCTGACTGCTGAGAAATATACAGACGAGGTGATGGAAATGATTGGCAGGTCGCTGCTCTGTCGTCTCGTTTCCTCAAAATCGGTCCATGATTTACAAAATGAACATCGTTTTTTATTGAAGAAGAATCACAACCAGCGATTGATTCCATAAGCTCAGATACACTCACCTTCTTTTGCAGCCAGTGGAGTTGCCCCCTACAGGTTTATGGCACCTCAGCACTGGCTTCATTTCTTAGACTGGGAATCTCCGTTGATTTTTTTTCCCAGTCTATGGTTCGACAGCTGCCTTCCAGCGCCGTCTGACTGCTCAGCAGAGGGCAAGAGGATGAACAGTACAGCATGCCACGTCACAAGTCAACCAGAATAAACGCTGCGCTCTCACATCCTTGCTTCCTTTTCTGGATGAACAGACTGACATGAGGCTGGCATCAGTATCCAGCCACCACAAGCACCACCTCTCCATCCAAAAGTCATTTTTTTCCCCCGTAAGTGCTGCACATAGACCCGCCTTCGCCGTCATGGGAAGGCACATTCTTGTTATCCTCGGTGAGACATTTCACACAGGAACTGTCTCTTTGCATGACACTGTAGAAGCGAGCAGTTTGGTTTGCCAGCAAACAAAAGCTCCATCAGGCTGCACACACCTCAAACAGCACAGGATTGTGGGAGGTGTTTCTGCAGTAGGCCATCAACAACTAAAAGTCCACAAACACGTTTTTTTTCTGCTCAAGCAGAGGTTGGGGGTGGGGGCAGTGGTGGTAGTGGTTTACAACCCTGCTCTGAAATTCGTGACACTATGTGCCTCTTCTTAGTGCAGAGAACAGGCAAGACATAAATAAATCACCAGAAAAAATACACCCCCCGTTATCTTTACCTCCTTGCAGAGGGCAACAGCAGCAGCAGAAGCCGTTTGTCTGAGAACCTGGGCTGACTGCCACACCTTATGCTGCTCCACAACGCTCCAACCCCAAATGTTCCACCAAATGAGGCTGTTAATGCTGCCAGATCCATCCCTGTGAAGGGCACATGAACCGCCAGAGGAGGGTCTGTCCACTCATAAGCCTGTGGGACGTCTTCACACAGCTAATTGGCAAGCTTTCGTTTGAGAGGGATTTTGCCAGTGTTGTTGTGTGTTCCAACCAGTTTGCCAAATCCTGCAGTGGGAACAAATTATTTAAGTTTTTCCTCTTTTTGTTTTCTCTAAAGGGCATTGAGCAGCACCGCTCCAGACTCAGTGTTCTTGGGCAAAGAACGAGTTTTGAGTTTAGTGCAACTCAGATTTGGACAAGGGGGAAGCAGGAATCCTTTTTTGATGGACAACGGCCTTAAGGGCATCTGCCCAGTGGGCTCGAACAGCCTCCTTGACGGGGCCTTAAGCACGACTGGCAAATCCCACCGAGGGACAGCGCAGGATGTCTCCACTTTCGCTCCAAGCAGGAAGCACTACATTTCAAGAGGTGGTCGCTAAAACGCACCTCTCTCCAAGCCCCTCCTGACAAGACACAGCTGCCACATGAACTTTTGATATTTGGGATGGACAAACAAGTCTCTGGCATGAGTAGCAGGAAACTGGAGAGTTTGTACGGCAATTTCTTGGGCCGGTCATGCGAGCAGCGACTGGCCCGTGCCATTCCTGGGTACGATCCGAGAATCTCCGGTCTGTCCTTGACATGATACGAGCGCTGAGAGATGCTGGATGCAGCCATTAGCTGGGCACGCTCTGCATATCGCAGCACTGCTGCAGAATAACCATGAGCTGATCCTGCACCAGCAGTGGGCTCGGGTGGAAGGAGAGGAACACGTACAGCAGGCCTTTTAGGTGATGGAGCGTGTGCAAATGCTTCCACCTCCATTGGTGGCTAACGTGGAAAAACACAGGGTGTATTCAGTCTCTGTATGGACAGTTCACATCCTTTCAGCTTCAGTTAAAAAAAACAAAAGGTTCGGGAAGTCTTGTGTTCATGGATGAGTGAAAGCTTTCTGACACATTTCAGGTTTGTTTTGGAAAATTGACATGGTTTAGCGGTGCACTCATGATAAAAACATGAACTGTAAACGTGTAGTTTGATCACAGCTTTGTCATATTCCATAAAACTAGAACAGACAGCTGGAAATATGGAAGTGTAGCATGTCTAAGTGACAGAATATTAATTGCAAATAGAAAGAAAAAATCTATTACAACAATGGTGGCAAGCTTCCTTAGAGCACTGTTCTTTAGATATTTATGCCTGTACTATTTCAAATCAACTTTTGTGGCGAACTGGGAAGCGTTAAAAGCCTTTTAATCAACTTATCTTCTGTTTTGGACTTGACAGGCGGAACGATTTTTCATGAATCACGCTGACAGAGAAACAAGGAGCCATGAAAATGGGATTTGTGCGGGGCCCAGGAGTGGCCCCAGGTGAAAAGAATAATACAGGGTTTAAAATGTTTTAATGTTAATAACACTACAGCAGGTCGCAAGAGGAGCATGCATATGGATGAGGAAGACCTTTAGCTTGCCTTTATTATTGCATTCTTTGTGAATTTATTTGATTTGATATAATTACCCTGATATTTGGTTCGCTAATGCGAGTCTTAGTCGACTTAGGCTTGAGAAGCATACAGTACATGTCGATTTCTTGATTGCATTTAACGTAAGGTAAAAACTTTATTAATTTACAGGTGCTGCTAGGTGATGCCTTATTATTACAAAAAAATGAATATCCACAATATATTTAGAGTTTCTACTGCTCATACAGTGATAAAACTGGGAGGATTTTATTGGTCGGTTAAATTTGCGAGTCTTCATTCCTTCCTAGCTCCATTGCAATTACAAGAACGTCTCACAACTTCGAAACCAAAATTATGCTCATTCTCTGGCAGTTGTCCAAGGGCATCGTGAGAAATGCAGGTCATCACCAACTGAAGTAGAAGAAGACGAGTCAGGTTGAGGAAGCGGGGGTATAACTCGAAGATAATTCATGCAGTGCTGATAAGTGATACAGAAAACAAGCGATGTCTAAGAATCCTTGCACGGACTTTTACTTGATGAGCTTTCACAGTGACTTTTTACAACAAATACCATTTCAGTTTAACAGTGCGGAATATCAGACGCATCAGAAACCACTCTGCTGCAATTAAATGCGATCCCCCGCACTCGCTGTGAGGATATTGACTGCAAAGTAAAGCTAAGGTTGTACTCTCGCATGGCACGGCTCGGCACGGCTCTTTTCTCTATCATTAAAGTCACATAAAACCATCAGCGGGACTCCCTTAAGGGGCAGGGAGGGTTTCACTGCTTGCCACTTCCCTCCGATGACTTCAAAAGTCGGGCTTGTCTTCTTTCAACCCTTCAACCTTTATCTTTTCCTCACCTGAGCCGTCAGGTGGAAGCTCCAACCATCACTGTGAGTGTTTTTTGCATGTAATAGTCTCTGTGTTAGCCCTTATGTGCTGATCAGTAGTAACTTGTGGTTTTGTCTCTGCTGGATTGTTTTTGTGGTTTCCCCCCATGGAGTTGCTTCATCAAATTTTCATATTTACTGTTTAATAACATACAAAGGGCACGCGCATGAAAGCATGCAACCTACACGTACCACTAACATTATTTTGGAACTGCTTGCCATCCTCATGAGACCAGTAATCTGTCTTATGATGCTAATGAAATCTGCTTCATGCCTGCCATTGTTTTCCAGCTCTTCATTTTTGAGTTTTTCGCTTATTCTCCTCACAGTCTTAGAGAGGCTGAGGGCAAAGTGTTGGCTCAGCACTTCAGAGCAGGCAAGATCCCGTCCCCATGGTGTGTCATGAATATTTTACTATATTGTTACGTAATTTACGCCCGGGGATCGGGGTTGAAAGCCCCCTCTCATCACTGGGTCCAGCTCTTGGCCTGTTTTCATCAGCTGGGCCTTTATACTGCTATATAAGCATGAGCAAAGTGCAGCAGCACTTGAGGTAATTAGTGGTGTGTTGCTTATGATACTCAAGACGGACTGAGTGTAATTAAAGCCTTAGGCTTTTGATTGTGTCTCTTACACATCACTGAAAACTATGATACTGGCTGGCTTGAGGGATACTGCTGCAGCAGTCAGAAACTGCAGGAGCGTGCACTGTGCTTCAGGTATTGAAATTGACTTGCTGAGACAATCATAAGCTCTCAGACAAGGGGGGAGGGTAGCTTTCACACGGCAGCCCTCTAAATTAGGTACAAGCAGGCCCAGTTAGTCTGCGAGTCTTACCTCTGTGGAGGAGAACGCTTGGAACTGTGGAGACAGGTGGAGGGAGGAGAGGGAAACGGTAGCTAGGTGTACTCTGAGCAGGAAGAAGAGCGTTAACTAGTTGCCTGTTGTGCTGTCTGTGAAGCAGAGACCTTGCATCCGCCTCACTCTTCCCTCATTAGAGACAGAGGCGGAGGCCCTCAGGCGCAGTGCCTTCCTCCCCCTCAGCATTTCACTGTGTCGAGAAACGGCTCTTATTGGATTACCCCGTCAGCCTACGGTGAAGACACGCTGAAAGCTTTAGAGGCTCTGAAAAATACGCACACAGCTGCTTTTTTCACTCACACTCGTTAATGGTCATTCTATTCATCTATGGCCGTGGAGGTAAATATCAGTTTCCATCACTGTCAAAGACCTTAATAAAAAACACAGCAAAATAAAATGCAAAATGTTGCTGAGAAGCTGCAGAGATGGGGTAACCCAAATAATATAAGAGAGAACTACATATGACCTCAACTATTCATTAGCCACAACATTAGCAAACAGCTGCCTGTGTACACAGCTCACAGACAGAGAGAAACATGAACTGTAATTTGGAGCCTTTTCTTTTAGCTCAGTTTTGGTTTTCAACTTCTGATGAAAATATTTGATCGGTGAGACTTAATCCAAAACCTGTAACGTGGGTGCAAAAACCAAAACAAGGACCTGAAAGAAGCTAACACACTTCACCAGGCGATTCCTTTGACATGCTGTACGTGATTTGATCCATCATTCATATAAACAAATTGCTGACTATCGCTGATGTCTTCTGACTTAATGAACTTGTGGACTCCTGCGTGGATGAACAGAATGACAGGGTGGCCACTATCCACCAGCTCATGGTAATAACAACATCCAGTGGGATTTAAATTCCTTACAGTGTTGTGTGGATAGAGGTTACACTCTGAATTGTTGATGCTTCATCACACCTGGACAATGCTCCCTGGGCGTGCACTGTCACCTTGACCGAGACTCAACACCCTGGAACTGGGTGGTAATTGAGGAGGGGGGGGGGTCTGGACAGAAGAAATGATTGTGGCTGGGCTCACTTCCAGTCCGTGCTGAGTGCAATTTGGTGCACGCTACGCTACATTAGTTCATTCACCGACCCACCCACCCACGCCCAACAAATCCCATGTACTCGCCGAAATCCCTGCTCCTGCACAGTCCAACTGATGCAAACAAACAGGAAGGGAAGCGGATCAAATCAACGCCTCGAAAAACAAGCAGCGGGAGCAATTGTTTTCAGTGTGTTCACAGACCAGTGGGCTGTCTCTGGTTTTATCTTTGCCCCTCAACTTGACTTTTACAACCGAGCAGACCGAATCCACGAGGCCACCTCTCTCTTGCCGACGTCCCTCCATCTGCAGTGCTCTCGCTGCACAGGAGCAGCTCCTTTAGATCGGGATTAGTTCTGATTTAGCTCACTTTGCCCACCCAAGCCGGAGCGGTCAATTCCCAGGACATTCACGAGTGAGGGCTGCCCACAACCTTGCCTTTTATTCTTGGAACTATTTTATCCCCTCTCTCCTGCTGTTTGCAAATCCCTCTGCGGGCAATCCAAACCGCTGCTGCTAATCACCATGCACAGTGACAAAAAGCTACTATGTGGCTGTCTCCTCCTGTGCATGCTCTTTCTCAGTGTGTTAGGTTTCACTCAAATTAATTTCTGGCATTTAATTAGTGTGCACTAACTGGCCTACTGAGGGAATGCTGGCAGGAGGGGGGAAAAAATGTCTTTTCTTTTTCAATTTTGCGAGCATTGCTGTGAAATTCTCAAAGCCAAGAGGGACAGCGAAGAGCACAACGTAAAAATATCAGCAGGGTTTGCTTAAGTTCTTTGCGTTAGGTGCTGTCACTGTATCACAGTGTTTACAATCTCCCAACTGCTAACATTTAGATGTGCATCTGTCACCCTGCTCTGATTTTTCAATAAAAGTTGTAGAAAGGCACATCTTCACAACAGACTGTAACAAACAGAGCACAGCCGTTGCATAGTTTCCCTGAAAAGAGCGTGGGATTAAAGGCTTGTAGCTGTCTCACCTGCATAATCTCACCATCAACCCACCAATCCATCACTGTCCCGCTGTGTGCACGCTGTGCAGCTTAAATTTGACTCCGACAACTTTAACAAAGGTTTGAGGCCCCCAGAAGAGACAGCAGGAAACCTCAAATCGCTCAAACGCATTCAAATTAAAAGGTAATCCATGGTGCGATGACAGCCCACAGATTGGCGGTGGGATTTTTGTGTGTTTTGAACCTGAGCCGTTAAAGCAATAGTGTCAACAGGGAAAAACAAGCAATGAACTGAGAGCTCAGTTATTCATTAATTTGAGCTCAGCAGCATCTGTGCACTTTTCCCCGATTAATAAATAAAAAACATACGAGCAAGGAAAGGTCAATATCATAAAATTTTCATATGGCCACTGTAAAGTTGCCTGCGATCTTAAAAGGGATTGTTCTGTCAGCCTAATGCCAGCCGATATCCTCAGCCTACCCTGCGGCGGGGGACAGAAAGAAAAAGTTTGGCCGCCTTCAGGCTAAGCAGCTTGGACATCATCCAGCCTTCCAGCACATGAGACAACACTCGGGCTCCCATGAGTCACTGCTGGGTCACACAAAGAGACTCGCTTTCTGGTCAGAGGCAGTTGGGATTTACCGTGAAAACAGAACATTCAAGCTGTAATGCTGAAATAAAGAGTTCATAGGAAACTTTCATCACTGCGATTTTGTTTTCATGTTAAGAATACTGATATCGTTAACTGCAACTGATGCCAACACAGATTCTGCTGCCAGTTCCTCCTATACTTACTTACTTACCTATACTTGTACTCAGTAGACTTCAGTGGCCCATACATTCAGCCACACAGCAAGGAGACAAAGAGTCAACATGCAAAGCTAACGTGCTTGCATGGACAGCACTAAGATGTTAAAACTTGAAGCAGTACAATGATAACCACAATCAAGATCTCATCTTACCATATTAGCATGATAATGTTTAGTAATTTGCATCAAACATGAAGCACAGCGGGGTTTGAGGCTGATGCCATTGGGAGTCATCTTCAGGGGAAAACGAATGTCTGTACAAAACATCATGGCAATCCAACCAGCATTTGTTGACATATCTCAGGCTGACCATCCTGCAAGCCGTGTCGTTACCATGGTTAAAACTTCTTATGAATTATAAGGGTTTTTGAATATAATGACTAACATCTATCAACCAGGCTAATAGTCACACTTGCTTTTAGACAAAATAAAAGATACCATGTGCTGAGCACAAGCTACATTTTGACTTTGTGATGCTTAATTGGAATATCATATGGTAATAGATTTTTGATCAAGCAAACATGAGCTCTGTAAAATGCAAAAGCCGACAACCATAATTTCCATGTCTATCAATGTGCAGTAGTTTCCGTGCCGTAGCACCAGAAAGACCCTAATGAGGACAGTCCTGCTGTCAAGAATTTCTACTAAAGAATTTCTACATTAATTCCATTGATTTCCACCACAGAAATCCTTTCAATTGATCAACCTAATCCTCCAATAAGATGCTTTTAAAGCTGTGGATCCTTGTGATGAATGGGACATTGATTAGCTCGCGTATCATTTCTTTTTAGAAAAAAGTATATTGTTAGACATGCCAAGGTTGTTTCACTATTAAAAAAAAAAAAAAAAAAGATGGGTATGAAAATGAGCTGACACAAAACAGCATTAATGAAAAGGTCCCGGTGACCATGAGAGCTGATATTTATGTATACTAACAGGAAATCATGAGAGGAAAAAATACTTAGCAGTAGTGGCAGTGCACTATTTGGTACGCTACACACCATCTATTCTATTTTTAAGCCATTTGCTCTTACTCTGGTATATGTTTCTAATGTTCTCACACCAGATGGTCCCACTAATCACGTGAATTTGTTTAGATTTTATTCGATTACGACACCCTTGAGCACTCCAAATTTTCTGTTTCTCCCACAGTGAAGGAATAGACGATTTGCATGAAGTTGTTATGAAATCAGTTTAATATCTAAAACCAGAATCCGATGAGACCGGCTGCAAATACTGAAGAAAGACTGAATACAGAGGGCAGTCATGCATGCCCTCCAAATATTTGCACTCATTCACATGAACCCAACTGGCAGAGAAGGATCGATTCTCATTTAAAGGCTAATTATTGTCTCTAACATTTCCTCAGTGGGTAAAAATAAGATAAATCCTTACAGACTTGCTGTCTGTTTGTCACCACCCCATCACTTAGTTTCTTTAACCTGCAATCATTAAACTCTCGAGATTTGAAGACCTTCCATTACGAACACGCACCTGGATATTGACCAGCATCTTCAACGCATAGTGACAGCACGTCTTCCTTCCTGACATGTTTGCCTCGTCCTTCTGCTGCTGAAAGTCGGTGTTTGTACGCGGAGAACGTTGTTGTAGATTTCTCAAAAAGGCAACAGGCTGACATCAAAATTTAGACAAATATGTCAACTTATGTTTCAATTTAGGTTTGAGCTTATAGTCTTAAACATCTGTGCGGTCAAACATTTTCTGTCTGCATGATAGCAACCTATGAATGAGACCAGCATTATTAAACCTTTAAATGCCGCTAGCCTCCTAGCACGTGTATATATATCAGATGTCTGGGTTGTTATTTTTTGTTCCAAATTCATCAACATATTGGTGTAGACTGATTATCCTACACACAGTCCTGCTCACCCTCTAATACCTCTAATCATCATTTTTTGGATTTACTCATCCCAACAGTGAGACAATGGTGCTATCATTAGTGTTGGGTGAGACCAGACACAACAGAACTTTTATTCTGAAAGCAACATTTCCACGTAGGTTTGGAGCTAGCTTAGGCATGCTAGGGGTTAGAATATGAATGCTAATGGCGAGCCTAGCATTGCTAATGACCAGCAAACTTGGTTACACCTCCACTGGTTTGCCATGGCAGGAATGTCAGTTCGTTGCCCAGGAATGTCAACTGGAGTCGGTTATTGAGGTGGGTATGCGAGTTACCCAGGCTCTCTCTTTCTCTGAGAATCATTTCACATTGTTGCTATGAAATAATATGTCCATCACAATGTAAGATGTGGGCAGTTTGAACGCTTACTTTCTGGTGTATTCTCTCTTCATCCATAGCACCAACAGACTCTTCCCATGTGACTTAGCTCTGACGATAACAGTAAAAGGAAGAGTCATAAAGAAGAAGAATAGACATGTCTCATGAGGCCGCTCAGCCAGATTCTTTAAAAAAATCTTATTCTCAGGAATCGGCGTTTTGTATTTGTAACCTGGGGTGCATTGGATTATTCACCATTATCCTGTCTTCTTCAATATAATTTGCTACAGTTACATGCAGCTCTGTAGTGTTGTGTTGTGGTGCACCTATATGACATTTAACTATTCTGAGATTTCACTGAACTCCTGCAGGTTTTACAGAATGTAACTCAAGCAGCACTGGGATCACTGTAAAGGATGCTGCTGTTTGTCATCTCATGCTACTTCCTGTGCTTTCATTTAAGGTGATTTCGTCTTAGGGTGGAGATCTCCACCATGCTGGGCTCCTCACTAGTATTCTATAGACTAAGACGTGATCCACAGCCTCAGCAGTTTTGTAAGACACTGGCAGGCTCACTGCGCTTGCTGATTTGCAGTAAATGAAATGTCAACACAGTGGCCGCTCCATCACATTAACAACGCCACATTCCCGACTCTGGCACGCGTGACTTTCTAAATCAGAGAGAGGATTTACAACTCTTAATATTACAACCTCCTGTCTTTTGTTTGACCCCAGATTTACTGTCATGTGCGTCCTCAATGCCACGACAAAGTCAACAGTGCAGGTGGTAAATCCACAAGATCCCATTGACCCCAGCGGGAGCGTGACCATTACTTAAAGCCCAAGCAGTATCGACGTGGAGAAGAATACAGCGAGTGGATGGACTTGTTCCAAAGTCATGCACAGGTCTCGTGCCATTAGATTTAAATGATAGGGCAGTTTGCGTGAGAGAAATCAATATCTGAATGAGCAAAGCAAATTAAGCTTTCTATTAATTTTACCAGTGATATGTTCAGAATACAAATATGGCTGATATTAAATACTTCAGTTTCCATTGGTTCAAACAAGGAAACATGAAGTGATTCTGATTCTCGCAGTGCAGATTTATCTTTCTGTATATGAAGAGAGCAAGTCCTGCCAATTTTTTCTTAATCGTCTTGACATTTCTCTTCTGTTATTCTGAATAAGAGATAAGGCACTATATACACTGCTTTGACTGTCGGTGCATGCAAAATGGAAAGAAATGCAAACTCAAGCACTTTTTTAAACACATATAAACTGTTAATGAGAGTAATACAGACAGTACGATGTTGGGTCAGCTTCATTGTGCCTCGGCATTGGTTGGAAGTGGAAGTGTTCGAACTCTATTGGAAGGAAGGACGACGTGGTCCCAAAAGATCCGTCAGTCCAGAAGCATGGGTTCATCTGTGTGGAGATGTGGTGACTGTGAAGGCCAAAGCCAATGAATCATTTTCATACTCTCAAACCACTGCGCCCCTCATGGCCTCTGGATGGGGGCATTACCATTCTGTTCCTCCACTTTCCTTCAACTTGGAACTTGTATGCGGCTCTCGCAGATTACAGTAACTGAAAATATTGCCTTTCAACCAAGGGGTAAAACGCTTTAGATAATTATATTCAATTAAAGGAAGCAGTTAATTATGCCCAATGTGAGAGTGAAACTTGGTTCTACACAAACTGAAATTAGTTTAATTGGTGCACAGTGTACTTTGTAGGCACTGAGAGTTCCAGATAAACCTGAGGAAAATTTGGGTTTAATCGATGTGCTTTTTCTTATGGCTGGATCAGCCACACAGGATAAGGGTCAAGGACAGATAAGGAGAATAACACAGTTTAACTTGGTAATTTAGTTCGAACGATTCATGAAATCTGCCACAGTTTGAACCACTTGAGTGGAAAAATAAGGTTTTCAATAACAAAAGCATTCGCTGCATTATAAAAGGAAAAGCATCCAGCCAGACTCGTGTCTCCTAACAGCAGGCATCTCTTCGAAAACAGATTACCTGTGCAGACAGTGACACTCTCGTGTAAAAGCCATTACCATCGACTCTGCGAATACATTACCTGCCAGGGTACTGTTCTCACAGTTAATCAACTGGTCAGTGTTAATGGAGGCGTCAGATCCGGGCATAGACACCTTTAGCAATTCTGCAGCTGCAGCAGAGTGCCCCCCCCCCTTTTACCTCACTTTGTCTTAAAAGCACAAAAGCTATAGGTCTGGTCAGCCCAAATGGTGTTGTGTCTGCAGGGTAAACAACGGGGAAAGAGTTTTTAAAGCAGCCCTGAATTTGTTCAGACGCACTCCGTGAAGTTAACATCTTTAATTAGTTAAACAACAAGACGTGGCAGACTAATTGTTTTGTCAAAAGACTCTGCACATTAATCACACATGCTTCACGCATGAACACCTTCCCGGTAATTTAACGTTATTTCTAGGCTAATAAACAATATTCGGGGGACAGCACGCGGGGGAACATTATAAAATTCCCTCTTGTTCTCCACACATGATGGCAGCAGTAGGAGGTGAGTGGAAACTCATTTGCCGAGTTCACAGCACTGAAAAATTGCACTTTTCCAGAGGCGATCTCCTAGTTACTCGGGGTAAATCTGCACACCTCACTTCATTACCTGGAGACTTGTAAAGGAAGAAAGTGCTAAGTCCTCTCCACAGTGAGCGGGACAAGAACATGTCATTATGACGTACGGCTCAGTGGGAGCTCACTTCGGACATATTATGTCTTCTGGCCTGAGATGGGGAAATGAGAGGTAAGTGCATGTCCGCCATTAGCAGGTATGACCAGGGATGGGAATGGAGAACTGTTTCCAAATTGGCCGAACCACCGGAAACAAACGCCTCCTATCAGTTCATTTGATAACGAGCGATGAGGACAACGCTCATTAAAGTCTTCTGAAACATCTTTCTAAGCAACATGGTTTTAAATTCCAGGAACGAAGTGTACTTGACACTCCAACCTGACCAAGCCCACCCAGGTAGATGAAATCACTGGGTTCTACCTTTGGTAAATCTGACATTACAGCACCTTATTTCAGTCTTTTCTAACACAGTCCTGATCGTCCACACACCTGCCTGCCTGGTGTGCCTTAAATGGATGTAGACATGGACGACTAAATTGTAGGTACAGAAAATAACCAGGGTTAAACTCCTCCAAACTGCATGAGTCTCTGCATGCACATCAGTCACATGCTGCACCACCCACCACAGGTACATTTTTAACCTGTGGGGGAAAAAAACTGTTTACCAAGGGTAAATAACATTAGCACCACACAGTCTAGCTTGGCAGATTTTGTAATCCAAGTAATCCAAGTAATCCAAAATGAATCACACACATTTCAAGTGTGCCTTTTGACTTCAGAGTCAGAGATGATAAAACTGTTGTGTTGATGATCAAATCCTGCGAGGCACTACTTTGGTTTCCATGCACAAAACTGATCAGGAATCATTAAGGGAATCAATAAGACATTGGTCCAACAAGCAAAGTAATAAAATCTTATCAATCCCCATCTCCAGCTGTAATGGAACAGAAGTCATCTGAAAGCATTACAACCAGGATTTAACCATGAACTACAACCATTTCAGGTGTAACACTGAAGCAATGCTGGAGCACAACAGTTTGTAGAGTTTTTAATCAGAGTTTTCAGCAAATTTACTCATCTCCATTAATATTTCATGCTCCTGTCACTCTTTGTAAGAGCCACATCACGAGCGTTGCACCGATGTGTCTTCTTATTTCCATTTGCAGGTCCTAAACTTCAAAGATCTGCCTCAAGTGAAAAGCTCGGTTTGCTTACACGTGGAGAAGTGTGCTGTCTGCCGGCATCAGCGTCAGGGCGCACACAGGACTGAAACACAATAAGCCGGCACTGCTTACAGACATTAGCTCGGCACAGCTTGAGTTCGAGCGGGAGGAAACTGCAGGCGCGCTCGCTCGGCCCACTCTCGCCGCCTCGTAACTGCTGCACGCTGCATGTGCTATCAATGCCTTTCACCGCCCCACTTCTCTTTTCTGCAAGTTAAGCTGGAAAAAAAAGGCATAATGAAATATTTAAAAACCAGACTATTGGGGTTTGCAGAGGAGTGCCTTGCTTTCGCTCTCTGAGTCCCAGAGAAGCTGTACACATAGATGCTGGCTAACATGGATGCAGATCCTGATAAAGAAAGTTTAAGGGATGTGGAGAAGAATGAAAATAATTCTTGAAGCCTTAGTTGGGGTCTATTGGTTGAGCGAATATGAGAGAGCGCCGTCTCCCAACTTGTTTACGCCGGTTTTGACTGTTCCACTGAACTGAAAAAGAGGTTCTATTGAATTGGCCTCCGTGGGCCGGGTTTTAATTTGATTAGGCAATCTTTGCAACTGAAAAGCTTCAGAACATGGAGATAAGGACACCCCGAGACGCTGTAGACGTTCATAAATCTGTGTCAACCATCAGAGCATGAGAACACAGATTCCATTTCTTTCATTTTGAGGTGAGACGATGGTGCAAATATATTGTAAATTGGGCTGTTACGTTGCTGCAACGTTATTATTTGACCTCAAAGCGCTCATCCAGAAACTAGTTTAAATTGAAAAAAATCCTTCTACTATAACACATTTTTTTGTGGTCTGTCATAGAAAAGAAAGAAACCAGCCAGTTACACCTTTTTTTATTATTTAGGAAGCAGTTCTTAATAGCTCTGTAATAGATAATTAAGTGGTCCTAATCAGTTGCCTTCAAGTGCTACAGGGATATTCAGAGGGGAGTCAAATCCCATAATGCTAAAGGGACAGATAAAAACCTAACCTAGATTTATTTTAGAGTTACTGAATGACAACACATGGTCCACATAAGTTTGGTCCTGCCAGTGGGGATGAACGCCTCCAATAACATTGGGATGTTTTTCCGCTTGTATGAGTTTAAAAGCTTAATTTTTTTCTGCAACAATCTTGTTCATTTGATGTTGGTCATTCGATACACATCCGATGGGGTAAAGCCAAAGCACACAGATCAATAGGGCAGTTGGAGGCTTTAAAAGCTGGCAGGATGAATGGACGGCAGAGTGCTCTGAATTATTCAATGGCGCTGTGGATTTGTCAGTCTCTTATGCGCTGACCGGAGTGTTTACGCAGCTACTGCTATAAAGAGCAATGATGTAAAATATCAGAGCAGACGTGCTTGGCTCTTAACTTTTCATCTGTGTGACATACACAAGGAATAGAAATCGCACAACTCCTGCAGTGCAGTCACTGACGTCAACGTGGATGTATGGCTCTTCTGGGAGAGGAGCTATATATTACTCTAATTAAAACACATATGAGGACAGTCAGTGTCCGGAGAGGGAACGTGAGACTTCTGCCTCTCTGAACTGCATTCAGTTAAACACACTGTCAAACAGAAAGTAACTTTCAAACAGGGCATTACTTTAACAAGGTCTGGCAGCCACCGGGCTGCATAAACAAAGCGTGTTTGACAGAACAGGTTCACTGATTGGTCAGTTTTCCAGTCTGGTACGTGAGATCCTTATATCCAGTAAATACACATGTGGGTGTTACTTCAAAGTGGACCTGCTTGTATTAATCTTCAAAAAAGATTTGCTTCAAGCAGAACAGCTTTATCGCTAAGCCACTCGTCACTAAATACATGCTTTAAAAACCATCTAACATCCAGCGACCGTTGCTTTAGTTATGGGAAATTACCTTTAAAGGTACATAACACATGCAGCATGCAGTCATTACCTGGAGGAGAGGAAAAGTTGCAACCTGTCAGTCCTCGCATCACGCTGCATGTGAGGCCGTCCACGCTGCTCAAGGCTCCACATGTCTGCATTAAAATGAGCTTGCGAATGTTGTCGAGGTCACAACGGGTCAGCGCGGAGCAGGAATCCTTCTGGACGTGACGGATTTGCGAAAAACAACAAGAGGGAGGGGTGTGGATTCACTCTGCTTTATGTTTTTCTTGCCAAACAGACACCAGTATTTGCTGTTCACCAATTAAGCTGCTTACGAGATGTTTTGCTCACTAAAAATTATTTATATCTATATTTCAAGTTTTTTGAGCAAGATCCCCAAGTTAGAAAAACTTTATATTGAGAGGCGTGACCGAGATCTTCTAAGGGTTTTCTACTTAATATCTGATTTCTGAGCCCATTTTTCCCCATGGTAAATATTGTTAGTGTCTTGGAAACATGGGTCATTTTCCATTGTTGAAGAAGAAACAACATTGGCTTTAAGTGTTTGAGCAGGAGACAGAGTCCAAAAGAAACCCAATAACTTAAATGTGGGTATTGTATTTTAGCACAAAGCTAGAGAAGAAAGATTGAGGAGCATAATTGTTGAACATGAGACATAATTTAGCTGTATTTAACGTTGTGTATATATTAATCAAACGGTAAGTGCTCGGAGGACCCGCTGAATCCCAAATAATTAATACACCAGTGAGCTGAATTTGCTTGGCAGAGGAGCAGACAACTCGTGAATGCGCTCGACTCCACGAGTCAACACCTGTTTCCGTTTACTCCAGAAGACGGAGCCGCTCAGACTTGTCAGCCGGAGCTCGGGGAGACCAGATCTAATTAGCTTTTTTGCTCCTCAGCCGGGAACTCAAACCCTCTTCTCCTAACTCCAAACCAAAACTATAACTCATTCCCTGACGCTCCGTGACGGAACGGTAATTATCAACTTCCACTTTTATTAGCTATCTGTAATGGTTCTTGACCAATTATAAAAGCAGTCGGATAATTAGTTGCCTCGGAGAAATGGGGAGGACTCTTCATTGTTAGTCGCTTGGGGCCATCTTTGAGGAATTATTTGTCAGAAAAGAGGCGAGTGAAATAAAACGGTACAAAAGAGTGGAAGTGAATGAGGTCTGTGGAGACGGGGAGGCTGCGGCGGCTCGGCAGAGAAAGGGGGCGCCGCGCTCGCCGCAGCCACCTGCAAGTCCTCAAACTCCTCCGAAGTGTCTGAAGCAGCGCGTGAAATGACTTCCCCGGGTCGTGTAACCCCACATTGTTTGGAGCAGGAACAGGTTGCGTATAATGGCATCTATTCTGCTTCCTCCTACTGAAGTGCTAAGCGATAATGGCGGGGAAAAAAACATACAGCAAATGTGGGCAGAGTCTTCAGGCTTTGTTTCTGTTTGTGTTTATCAGGCATCCGCAGATCCCTTCCAGTGTAGGCGTCGAGGGTAATGGATTAGAGTGCTGGTGCCAGTGATAGCACGGTTGAGAAAGGACTGCATATTTTAGAGTTTCTTTGTCTCCGTGTGAGGCCTGCATATTTCACCGGCGAGTTCGACTGTTACTGATATGCCCCCTGGCACGGAAGTCCGAGCGTGAGTGAAATTTAGTGCAACGGTGCTGGCAAGGCCGAGGGTGTGGAGGAACGACCGAGTAAAAAAGTCTGGCCGGGGAGGATTTAACATTCGGCATAGCTTGTGTCGCCGGGGATACGGGGACATGTTCAACACAAAATGTGTAATATGGGATATGTAATATACATGAGATGTTTCCCTGTGTGTGTTTGGGTGAAGTACTGGCCTGTGAACATACGACTATGAATGAGTTTCTGCACCTCACCTCTTTCTGCCTTCTCATCGTACTCATACACAAGGCTCTCCATCCTACTTTAAGCGTAACACGTCACTTTCACAATCACCTGAGTGGAATTTTTCCAACATACACAAATGTGCTAAATTTTCATCCCCCCACAACACCCTCAACTTCCACCGCTTCCCTTCATGCATGTTCTGTCACAGGAGTTCAATGGTAATTGACATCATCTTTCAGCCGGGTTTTTTTAAAGGGGACGTTACGGCAGGAGAGCAGATGCAAAGATGAAGCAGTAACGAGATGCTTACTGACATCTTATTCTCGTCAATGCTTCCGGATATCCTGCATAAATTGTCCCCGTTTCTCCGGCGGAAAGTTGCGCGGCTTCATTTAATATGGGATGTTGTCAATTCCCATTCTGCGAAGAAATCCTCATCTGTCGTCACTATCACCTTCGTGTCAGTACTTCTGAAATCTGAGGTACAGGAACCTGCAGACTGTATCAGACAAGACACTAAAAGCTCCGTACAGCTTAAGGGAACTGATAATTCGACCCTTTCACAAAAGGAGTGGTAATGTGGCCCACTGTTAATAGGAAAAATACAATTAGAGCAGCTTTAGATTTTACCATGACAAAGTTTGCAGCTTTAGTTGTACTGCATCAAGCTTTGCTTCTTCTTTTAAACTGTGAATTAGTGCCAGGCCTTGATATGAACTATATGTCATGTGCTGATTAAATATAGATATGTCTTCTGGCGTAAATTTGGCAAGTCACTGCATGTTAAAATATATATCTTTATACTTCATATCTCCAGCTCCAATTAGTGAGATTACTACACTTCTGACCATTGTGCCTCCTTTGCATATGAAGAGAAATGCAGACCATTAATATGTTGGTGCTTAGATGCAAACTTCCAAGGATGGATGTTCAAGGTGGGCCGACACATAGCGGGTAAAGAGATTCAGACCTTGCTTACGTGATAAATAAACTGGAGGCCTTGCTACGCCCAGCAGACTGAAAACACGGCCATCCCCAGACTCCCCAGACCATGAGCTGAAGTTAAGTAAACGGAGAGCTACTGTTAATGCTGAACTAATTAACAGGACATCGGCTCGCCGCTTGGTAGTTGGCTGAGGTCGTTACTGAATGAAGTGAGGTAGGAAATCACTACCAACATCAACTCCAACCTAAAACTGCCGCTATGCTGCTGGATGCTCACAAGGCTGAACGGCGAAGTCTGCCGCACATCGACCGATTTCTGTCATGTGACTCAAACTGCCACCAACAGCGCACACTAACTCCTGCTTTTGCAACGTGCCGCCGTAACTAGCAGCCGCTAAGAAGCCAAAAGTCCAAACACGGATTACTTTAAGCCAACGGCCTTTCATTGCATCAAGGCCGCGCTCAGTCATAAATTCCTGCTTTGGGCCTTGGAAACCACTCATTATCTCGCTCCTTCCATCACCAGCACCATGCATGCACTGGGCCTTAAACACCGGGGCTCACAGAAAACCCTTTCCCTTGAACTCATTAGGCTTTCACGTCCAAAAATGTCTCTTTCATCACAGAGGGCTACCGGGGAATGCAGTTCCAACAGCCCCATTTAACCTATGGCTTTACATCAGGGGACATTTATTCTCAGGTCACTGGTCTCAAGTCCCAGAGCTGCACACATCAATTGTGGGTGTCATTCAACAGCACATTACCATTATTAAGAGTAGAGGACAGGCCAGCTAATGCTTTTGTACTGTATACTGATACAGATTAGACAGATTTAACCATAACCCAAATCTGTTAAAGGAACACTCCACCAATTTTACAAACGAAGGTCCCTTTACCTGTCATCATTCATACCATTCAGTCTTTAAAAACAGCAGCGAAACATCTTCTGCAGCCCTGGTGGGAGCCTTGTAAAGTCTGATGAAACAACCCTGATTTGGGTCTCTCAGGTTGGGCTTGGAGACGGCAATATGGGAAATGTAGAATGAAGCAATTTGAAGGCTCAGCCCATACAAGGAACTGGAAATCCAGAACAGCGTGTCTCAGGTTCCACTGCTTCACTTTTGACCTTTAATAAAATTTGTCTCTTGAGTTCCCCAACTTTATGGGGGAACTCAACCTTTAACAAGTCAAACTCAATCCCCAACCTTCAACAAAACACAGCATCTGTATTGGCTTTGAATTAATTTTTTATTTTAGTATGCAAGTCGAGCACACACTGGATTGCTTAAATTAGTCTCATGCCTTAGAACATTTGGCAGTCTGTGCAACACCTTGGTTTTTCTTGATCTGTTGAGGATATCCAGTACGTATTCTGAGTTCACACCTCAAGTGAAAAATGTTTGTAAGTGTCCACAAAGAATAGTAATATACTTGTTGGCTCACACTGGCTGAATATTAACTGCGAGGTTGTGTTGTTTTAGGCTGTGTCAGGGGTGAACGTTTGTGAAACCAGGGGGCAGAACACAGTTTTGTTGGGCTGCTTGGATGCATCAGGGGAAACATCTTGAAGAGCGAAGCCTTCTCTGGCATGTTCTGCTGTGTTAGAGTGAAATGGAGCATCACATTTGCTCAGACAAAACACTGCAATCATTCAGTCCATCAGGCGATCAGCATCAGCTCCTAAACTCACCAATAACATTCAAAAAAAGTCATTGAGGCAGCTGACTATATGTTGTAAAGAGAGGGGTCGGAGGCTACAGTCTCAACCCAAATTATAATCTGCAGGTTATTGTGTTTCCAACCAAATCTAATAAACCACAGCTTCAATGCTGCATCCTGATCAAGGTGAAGATGACACTGGTCTTTAACTCTGTGTACACACAGTGTTCTCTTAACTTCTGTACTACTCATAATGGACACACAAAGTGGGGACATCTGATTAATTCCCCATGAAATACCTTCATATAATCCATTTACCTTTAATACGTCAGTCACTGCCTCTTCACACCTACAGATATGCAGGTACTTGACTTTGCTGTAAATTGGTTTGCTCTGGACATGGAGAAAATGAAACGCTCTGACGGTGAGAAGGTAAACGTCGGGGCGTAAATTAGCCATTTGCTCCCAATTAGCGATGACACCCTTGTCACCAGCAACGCAGCACTTAGTTGCAACGGCAGCCAGACTGGGTACATCATTGTGAATTGGAGGCACAGCTCGATGCTCATGCACTACAAGACAAACAACATAATTCAGGCACAGTGTTTGATTATTAATAGGATGTGATGTCTTGGTGTGTTCTTTAGCCTCATTCTAATTATGGGTTTTATAAACCTGCATCTGTTTTGGAGCAGAAACTCAAATTACTGTCATCTCATGAATAATAGATTCTGTTTTAAATACCACATACTTCTAAATTGATCAGCAGGTATACACTTAAGGAAATTCTACCTCCACTAATGTGTTTCCTGGGCTTCGGGGCAAAGTGTGAGCTATAAGCTGGGAGTGACATTTTCTGTTCAATTTGTGATTTGTGAAGAAAATTGCACAGATATTCAGTGAAATGACTGCAGGAGGAGAATGGGGATTAGATCGCAGTGAGGCTGAGTGTGGCTTGCTCAGTGTTGATAGAGTTTATACAATCAAAAGGAAGGGATACCCTGTTTGATGAATCAGATGGGCTTATCCGCACAGGAGGCATAATAAATTCAAATCTCTGCCATGCTTACCAAACAGAATATATGTTTTTAAATCCAGGAAGGAGACATTTTGGTGTGTGTTTGTTTTCCATTCACATGCTAATCTTGACTCAGTTATTTCATAGAGCCACTCCTTCATGAATAAAACCCCCCCACATGAAATAGATGGTGGCCCCAGAGTGCACACCAATAGGTTGTGTAGTGGGAAACCATCTGCATCAGATGGAAAACTTCTGGAAACACACACATTCACACAATGGTAGGGTCTGTCCATAATATAGACTGTCATGTAATGTGAAGCTGCGGAGGGATGTTTGACCGTTGCTCACAAAAGAAATGTTGCTTCCACTGCTGAATGCTAAGCTCTTTTTTTAAAAAGAAAATATGATATGAATACTATGGTCAGCTGTGAAGAATGAACCAACCTCAGCAGAGAAAGAGTACGTGATGTGTACTAGACCACTTTCATACTTTTTTTTTCTTAATTCAATTTAAAACTACAAACACATATTCCAGAGCATTTAATATACGTTGACTTGCATGTGGCAGCTCAGCACAATATCAACACTGACTGCCGTGTATTGAGACACACGCACCAAGACCGACAACTGCGTCGTCCGTAAATAGCCAGTGCTCAAACATGACGTCATGTATTATGTGTATGGGCTTACAGACCTAAATGTCATGTAATTTACACAATATAAATTCTATTACAAAATACTTTAAATTAGTTTTGGCTACTCTGTACAACACATGCAAATGCCCGTATCTTCACACGGGGCTTACAACACAGCCAGCAATTCATCTCTCATTATCTCTCATCTCTGAGTCTAAAAAAATCATTCCGCAGTATTATATTTGTTTTTGTACCATGAGAGGTACCGGATGGGACAGGAGAAATGCCGGAACCGGCAGAAATTAAGACCATAAAATATGAAACTGAAAGTATATAATCTCAAATTATTAGGTAAAAGTTCTGTTTCACCCATACACCCTATGTGACACCCCTCTGCACAGATGGCTGCAAACATGACTTACTTTCTGGTCTATGGGAAACACTGTTCTATTTTCATTTCATGTAAAATGAAATATTTCACTTCTTTAACTTTCAATTAAAAAAAAAAAATCAGAACTCCTGTACTCTCAAATATCAATATTAGCCATTTAATCCTGATGACGTCACACAAATTTCTTTGGTAAATTTCAGAAAGCTCCCTCAGGAGCAGCAGGTAGTAAACCCACACACACAAATGACCAAGGGGCATTTCAGGACAGTTGTTTTCAGGAAATAGCAATCTCTGCATAAGTCTGACATTTACAGATAAAACAGATTGAGCTCTTGCTTCCAAAGTACGGTATAATATTTTCTATTGTGCATAGTAAGTGTGCACTAATATTAAAACGTGGATAAGAATCTATCTGTCCACAGCCCATTATTTCATTTTTATGTAATGTATTCTAATTACATTTAAGTGTGTTTTACAAAGATGACAGGAGCATTGGAATGACTGGAGAGCCTCTTCTCAGACTGGGATGTAGAGATGGCTTGTGGGAAATGGTCTATAGCACAAATCACAGATTTAAATGCACTCCTTTTTTAAAATAGTTTTTTCTTCTATCAGTTCAAACTGTTATCTAATTACCTTCAAATTCAGAAAGAGCAGTGTTTGGATGAAAAGGTACCCAGCCACAGCCGTGCCCTGATCATCATCCAGCTTGAATATGAATAGACATGCTTTAATTTATCATGTTTTGATGCTGCTGGTCGTCGTCCTCATCTTTTTTTTATAATCACTAAAATCTACCTATCCTTGGCTCTTGCCTCTGTTGCAGTGGCAACAGCAGCGGAGCTACTGTTTGCTTCACTTGGGTTCATTAAGCTGAGACGCAGAGTGAATATTGTTTGTGAATATTGCAGCAAACGCAAGCAGCAGTTGATTCTTTGATGGAAAAAAGTTGTCAGTCGCACTCTTATTTTTCTTATTGTTTTTTTGTCTGTGCCACTTGGGTAGATTTATTTGTTATTTTGTTCCCTTGTGCAGTAGCAAGGAAAATTAGCTTAGAGTCAAGAGGCGGTATCATGTCAAAGGTGTAATTGCACAATAAAACGAAATTCTCTGTTTGTGTCGACTGAGGAAGTAGGTAAAAGAATGTAATATATTTTGGTGACCAACACAAATTAGAATCTGTTCCAGTCTTGTGACTAAAAGGCATCAAATTTTGTTGTTTTAGTCAAACTTTGCCCAACCTACACTGTGTGTGCTCTCACACTACCTTGATAGGCCAGGTGTGCTTGCACCTTGGCAGTTTGCTAAGGTAGATAGTACAAAAGAAGGCTGTATATTTGTGTATGCAAACAGACGTTCTATGTTCCTGTGTGTGTAATTATGCAATTTGTGCACCAGCCTACGTAAGAGCATATTACTATCTTGATGATGTGCCCTTAAAAAAACAGTGAAAAACTGTGAGCTGACTGCACCTCATTTTTAAGACGAATGTGCCTATATTCACCATGTAAGTTTTGCATCTTAGTGTGTTGAAATTTGCTTGAAATTTGAGTGCAGTGCAGCTGAGACTGATGGTGATGTTTGCCTGGGTGGGGTCATCAAACGATCCAGATGTTTCAGTCTGGACTGACCAACCAGCAGACAGGCCAGACCATGCAGTGGATCGAGTTCAGCAACCTCAGTTCAGCTGTGAGAAACTGTGAAGCAAAAGCTGGGAAAACAAATGTCTGTCCTTGTTTGAGCTTTTCTGATTGTTTGTCCAAATGGAAATAATATAACTGTGTCTGTATTCAGATCAGTGATTTGCTAAAGGACCTCGTCCATCCTAAAGTCCTTCCATGAGCGACTCAGATGAGGTTTCACGCATCAGACAACATTTGCTAGTAACGCCCGCTAGACACAGCAGTCTCTCAAGATGGTGGTCTTAGCATTTCAGAGGGTGTTAACACTGTGGGGCATGGTACGAAACTTATTTCACCAAATTAGACACGATTTCATCAGTGTTTACACACCTGGGGCAAAGACAAGCTTTAAAATTCAGAACAAGCAGTTAACAGACATACAGTAACCACAAGGCCAAAATATTACAGGAAAGAAAAGCTTTGTCAGACTCTGAAGTTTGCAGAGGAGCTATTTTCAGCCTTGATATTATTCTTCAAGTACAAATATGGGCTGGAAGAGTTTTTATCCGGAATGAATAATATTACTTGTTTAGGACAAGAACACACATTTCTGCAGGCAACATATATGAAAGTACCCGCAGGGTTTCTAACTGGACTTTCATCTGGAAACCGAAAAAATACGATGACCTTTCAAAGTTTCTGACTCCGACAAATGACCTGCAAAGTGACAATGATGACAACTTGATATTTTTCTTTCCCAGTTTTTGAGTAGCAGTTTGGTGAAAACGCCATACCTCGCATCAAAACTGCTTTTCTAATGAGAGCGCGAGTGTGGGAACCTGTGCGCAACAAAACTATTCTGTTTCTTGTGGCACCTGCAACATGCCGAAAGGCACCGAACCCAAGGACTGCAATAACTGTCAGCAGGTGACGGAGAGTAATCTACCTGCAAAGTTTGAAGGAGATTCAATTATGAAAACACAATAATGACTCGTTCCTACACAGATAATCAGCTCATTTCCATAAATTAAGGCTTCCATTAGCATTATTGATGAGTGCACGGCAATGATCAAGGAATGTGGGCAGCGCTGAGTTATGGTTCCAAATAAATGCGCAGTCATGCATTCCTGGGTGGGGATTTATATTCTCCACCCTTCAGCAGAAATATCAGCAGAGCTATCGTTTGTTTTTCCTCCCCTCCCCAGTGCACTATTTACCAGCTGGGAGGGAGTAAATCTCTTTATCTGAATCAATTAATCAAACAACAAACCACAGTTTACTGAAGAAAGACCAAGCCCTCATAATCGCATGAGCGTACCCAAACACGAGCGACCGGAAAAATAAATTAGCCTGGGTTAACTGTTGTAACCTGAAACTGATGAATATGCACATGAATAAAAATGTAATTAATCTGAGCAGGATGTTTTTGACTGACCGTACAGTTCGTACGTTCATTTCTTTAATCATGTGATCCGCTGTATAATTATACGCACATTTTCTCCCAACACGCTGAAAAGAAAAACAGATCCACCTGTACAGTCACACACATCATTAGCCACACTATCTTTTGTTATACACGCACCAGCAACGACAGCTGCAAACACCGGTGGAGTGTTTGTGTGCCGTGTCGTCGGCACAGGGCGAACCCTTTCATACCCGCCAGCTCCGCCTCGTTGCAATTAATATGCTTGTTGGCAAAACTCGCTGAGACAGTGTTTCAAGCAAAGATTCCCACACAGCGGAAAGAGGAACACAACCAAAACATTCCTCTCACGGCATAATGCTAAAACTCAAGGATGCTCACTTTTCCGTGGTTCAGATTTCTTTTGTGACTCTTCAGCAGCAGAATTCACACACATCCTGCTTCACCGGATCATTAAGAAAAGTGCTGTTTTTTCTAAATATGTGGACTGTCTGTTCATCTGCCTTGAAATGACACGGCATCAGAACCACTTCAAGGCCACAAAAGTTCAATTTCAGGGAAAACTGCAGACAAATACAGTCAGGGAATTATCCAAAAAGTGCAAAAAGCTCATCATCACCATGAACGTGGCGGTGTCCTCAGGGTTTTTGGCGAGTGGCTGAGTCAGCCATGAGGATGGTTTGATACGTTTGGACTGGACGAACTCTTATTGTCCTAACTTGGATAAATGAGTATATGAGTTATTTTCAGATCATCACAGATCTGTGCATTCAGATTTATCAACTATACAGTAGCAGCTAATTAACACTGACTCTTGAGCGTTCACTCTGAATAACCACTTTCCTCGTGAGAGTTTCTTTCATTATTTACACCTTCTTCCATCTGCTTACACCTGTGTCTGACATTTGCTCTCACATAATGAGTATGGCTGTATTAAAACTCAGCACTGGGACCGGCTGTTAATGACGCAGCATATTATTCTGCTCCAGGTATCCCCTTTTAAAATCCTGGAGCGCTGCCATCGACAGATACGTCGAGGTTTCAGCCGGAGATCAAAACGCGGCTGATGCTTGTTTTAGTGGAATACGTGACTCCTGCATATTGTTGTGGCTCCTCGGAGAAACACAGTAAGACTTCTTCCAATATATAGAAGTGATATTTCTTTTGCGATTCCCATTGCAACCCTGTCTCCCAGAAGTCACGCTCATATACAATGTAAGAGTTCTCAGTTACTTTGTAGTGGAAACATAATAGCTGACAGGATTACGTTGAGAGGCACAGTTTTTATTACCCAGTCTGCACGATTTCAAGATGGGATTGAGTTGTGAATTTGAAAGTTGCAACCAGCACTGTGTCGGCGTAAATTTTGTTTCAGCTCACCAGCTCTTACTTTTACACTTATTAGCCTCCCTGATAGCAAAGCTCCTGCCATTCTCCAGATAATGAGGCATTTCGGTCCACTGGACAGCGGCGAGTTGGATATTGTTGTTTTTGTTTTTTGCTCCTCGTGCTATTCATAGTGAACTCGAAACATGCGGACTAAAATCCAAAATCTAAAACTTTATCAAACACCCCAAGAAAATGGTTGCTCCATGCACCATGCCCTTTTTTTAAACACTCAGAGAAATGGCAGGCTCTCTCCTTTCCCTTCTCTACTTAATACTTAATATTCATATGAAGTCCACAAAGAGGAGAGCCCAATAGAATAGGGAAGTATCCAGAGGGAGAGGGGTGAGAGCATGAGAATTATGAGGAGATCTTTGCTGCAGTGGACACTATTGTATGTTGTGTATATCATTTTCTCTTTCTGCAGCTCTTACAACAGGATCTGTCAGTCAGATGGTCCAGATACAGATAGCATATCAAAAGGAAATGAATGCATGCTCTTCATTTTGCCTGCCCCGGGGATATTCTTATCTAAAAAAATGTGCTGTGAGAGACCTTATGTTACACAGTACGATGAGTAAATGTTGGGGGGGGGAATTTAGAAGATACATTTTAAATCACAGTCGGGGTATTACCAAAGTTCAGATAACAGCAACTGCTACCCGGGCAATTCTTTGACTCAGCATGCTGCCACTGCTGGAATTTAAATCTCTGGTAGAGCTGAGATCTAAACCTTTCAGACGGCGGTGCGGCGGCACCGCTACCCCAGTCGTTTAAAGGTTTTCAAACTCACATGATTCCCCCTGGAAAGTCCCATTAGCTGGGCTATGCTCGGGATATGTGGCTGAGGGAACGGATTTCCCAGAGCCCACTTTGACACAGGGCTGCTTTGATCCGGCAGCCAGTCTTCTCTCACCCCCGGGTGCTGCTGGGTGAATTATCAGTCCCACATTGAGTAAGTAGCGCAAACCCAGCTGCAGGGACGTCTCCCTCTGTGGCCCAGCGCTGTTCAGAGCACAGGCAGAAATCTTTATGGGACGTCCAGGTTGGCCCCACAGAATAACAAACCAATCGTTCCCCTGTCTTTATTCCAGCAATGTGTTGACAGCGCACACACACACACACACACACACACACACAGTGAGGCGCAGGGCAGTGGGAGCTTCCATCGTCAGATGTCCATCTAAATTAAATGCATCGCACAACTCTTCTCCAGGATGCTGCTTTATTTACCAAACAGCTCCATCTTATATATCTCAGGTTATTTCCAGCTTCTTCATGTGGCGAGAGCTGAGGGCCGACCTCATCTCTGGGCCAGCTGCTATTCTGAATCTCTCCCTCCTCATTTCCTGTCAATGTCCGGCTGTCATTTGCCAAATGAAGGCATCAAAATGCCCCCCCCCAAAACAAGAACAACAATAGCACTAACAAGGCAATTACATTAATATAGTTTGATATTGATCATATCCACAGCTTCCACCCACAAACTGTAATCTCTGTTGCCTAAAAAGTCTTCATCAGCAGAGCCTCCCCTTTTCTCTTATTACATGTCTGAACTCATCACGGTCACTTGTGACATTTCACTGGTCCAGGTTTATTGGAGATGGCAGTGTGTAAAGGCTGTTAACAACAGAGATATTAAATTTTTATCTGGACGTACAGTATGTAGTGAACCAAACCATGCACTGCTGACTGAGGCTGTGTTCCCGGTCTGGATATTTAATAATTTAAAACAACTTACAACAATCAAAATGGATTATATATGTACACACTATATTATATTATTATATAATGATCCTTACTATATAAAAACAACATTGCCAATTTCAACCCATCACTGTCTAAAGAGGTTGAATGTCATTTTTCAACATAATAGCAAATCCTGCCCTTTTCACTTAATTATTCAAACCTTCCATCCCTTATATGCTGTAAATGTTACAACTTCAACGTCCTTGTTTTTAGCTGAAATTCATAATACTCTTAATACTCTTTTTAAAAAACTTAATGATCCCACAGCCAGTCCCTGTGGCGCTGTGCTGCTGATGTGTAAATGATCACTCCCACGCAGAGCAACTTTACAGCATGGGCAGCAGGAACGTCTTCCTCTTTTTATTTTTCATCTATGGGGCATCCCTTGGTGTAACACTATTTAGCATCCCCGCTTCTAAATCCCCAAATATTGACATCAAAAATGGCCCCGTTTTTCATGTAGGTCTCCAAATCACTCAGCAGGGACTCCCTGCTCACTTTGTTCACGGTTTGCTCATTAAATAAGTAAACAGAAATTACATAGGAATCCTGTGTACTGTCACAGCTTGCGTTTTGTTCCCTTTTACAATGCAAGTGTGTGGGACCGCGGCTTGAGAGCAATAAAAAGTCGCTGGAAACCGATGGTGATAGACACAACGTGACATGGTTATAAGTGCGGGCAGTTTTTGTATAAACGTTAACTCCTCTTTTCCTTTTCCTCCTCCTCTGCTAATGGCTCCAAAACAAGCAGCCGAAAGTGGCACAGTTAAATACGCTGAGCCAGAGAGGCCCTGCTTAATCATTTAGCAAAAAAAAAAAAGAGGAGTACTTTCGTGTTGGTAATGAAGTGCAAAACCCTCTTGTAGTTTTTTTTTTTTGAACTGGGAGTGTCTAATGAGAGAGATGCCCTACTTTAACAGTCTATCTTTTGCAGCACACACACACATACACAAATCAAGACAAATATAGATAACATAATTAAATCAAACAATGTGGAAAGAAAACAGGAACTCAGTTAGATGAGGAGCTCAAAATGGTGAGCTGGATATTGAAGAGCGCAGCCCTGGAGACACATCCAGTCAGGATGAGTTCTGGGTGACGGTAGGTTGTTATTTTTTGTGGTCTGCGCTGATGTGATGCTCTGAGGGATCCAAACGTGGGTTTTTAATTAACGCTCGTTCCGTAAAAAGGGAAAAACAACATGCGTGCCTCATTCTTTGGTTTTATCTCCTGAAGTGGGGATGTTCGCTCTTTTAATGAGATAAGTCCGAACGCAATCGAATATTTTTCTGCATGTGATCTGAGGCATTGTATTGAAAGTACTTAAAGCACACACTCACTGGTGACAGGCTGTTTCTGAACTCTGAAAACAGAAGAGGACACTCTATGCATGTACAGTACTATAAGAGGCATTTTATATAACATCATAAAGTATTCATCAATGGCTGTAACTATAACACACAATGTAACTGGTGTAACACAAATGTATAACAGTATATGTTCTAATGATATAAAAATTCCCTTACACGCCCTTATGAATATCAAATATAAAGTATTTATTAATTAGGACTGTTGCTTAAGTAGGTTTTACGTATGTTGTAGGTTCTTCACTTTCACAAACCCTGAACCGGCTCTGTGAAGAAATGTCCTGGACTGAGGTCCAAGCCAAAAAACGTCACCACAGTAAAACAACTAAAGAGTAAAACTAAATAATAACAATAAATAATAAAAACAAAACTCAAAGGCGGATCTGCCTCACCATTGTCCATAGATTTGTGATTCTTTTTTCTTCAGCATGTGTATGGACACACCTTTGCCACTTTTACAGCGAGAATTAATGATGTGGTGTGGAACTGACAGACAGACTGAATAACAGATTATAGCGAACACCTGTACACTCGGCGACCTTGATCACCGCCTCTTTGTGGCAGGTGCCATCATGGCTGTTATTAATAGAATAGCTGCTGACAGCACTCCAGCAGGTCGTCTATGTCGGAGGTATTCAAAGGCTCTGATCGCTGCAAACTAATGGCTTTCATTTGGCTCTGACAGCTTGGTATTTGCAGGTCCCTCTTGAATTGATAGATTGCATAATTTAGAGTCATTTGTTTACCCAGCCCGTCTTGTGTGTGTGAGTGTGCTGCTTCGCCTCGGCAGAAGTGTAGAATAACAGAGCGGGAATTGGATATGATTAATAGGACGAGTTGTGATGTTAAAGCCGATTCTTGTAAAATAATACTTTTGTGGGCTTTGTTTTCTGAAAGCATACGGGCTTCCTGGCACAAATGTCGGCACTGCTTCGGTACAATGGCAGGTTAATTAAAAGTCTCGACATGAGCGTGAACATCAGACTGTCAACAGCGGTGGGGGCGTTATACCGCTGCATCTGATTGTTTCTCACTAGATGTCAGGTACTGCTGACATCTGGACTCGCCCTGGGCTGCTGCCGCCGCCGCACTGTGCCATAATCACACCGACTTGCAAGGCGGCCTCTACACAGGCAATAAGCTAATCAAATCCCCAGCCCAAGTAGTCTAGAGGGAGCTTGTATATGACGGCAATCTGCCAGCATCTCTAGCAAGAGAACCTCAGCTGAGGACACGATCAAAGGATCCAAACTGTGTTGCTGTGAAAAGGTCGAGGAGTTGCACTCCAAGGAACATACCAGTCAACAGCGGGGAAGAGATGGGTCAGTGAGAGATAACCTCCAGCATTCACACCATATGTGGTGTTGACCAGGAAAATGCATAATTGGAAAAGATCTGAGAATCTCCATCCAGAAGTTCAACTGTTCATTTCATTTCATATCGAGCAGGATGAAAGGTTGTTTTTTTTTTGTCCACATGGAGAAAACCTACGCAGGCTAAATGTCAACACGACTTCTGCGCCGGCTGCAGTAGCACACAGAACAGATACACCATAACCCAGACTAATGCGTTTTTTTATGTACGTCCTTCTTGTCAAGGTAACCAGCATCCGGCTTTATGGGTGGAGAGAGACCCATCAGCCGAGAGAGAGAGCACAGACGAGAGAAAGCTGGCGACACAGCTGAGAGTGCACGTTCGACCACTTTTTTTTTTTTTTTAAACTCCATCTTGATTTTAGGTGGTTGCATAGACCAATGCCACAATGCATGTGCACAAAAACGCACCACATGGCAAACTGCCAATTTCTTTTTTTTTTAAAGACCTTCTGACAGAATTTGATTTCAATCATTTCATGTTCAATTAGTAGCCTCACAGTTTTGATGGAATTCAATAATAGTGACCATTGAAGTTTTTTTTTACATCTTTTGTCCACAAGCAGAAGTAAATAAATCCAAGTTGCCACTGAAATATACAGCATGATTGGATAATGCAACTGATCCTCTTGTGCTGCGGAGGGGGGGTGGGAGCCAAAATGGGATGAAGCCAGGAAAGACAACGGTGCTGATTGTCTTGTCGATGATTGTTATTCCTAGCATTGCTGCGCAAACCAGGTACATGAGGATGTGCAGATATCCACTCACGGCTCATCGCGGGGGTTGACTCGAGATAAGCACGGATCAGCGTGATGAGATGTATGAAACCGAAGATTCACGAGAGCGCGCTACCATGAATGACGAAGAAGACAATGACTTTTTTTTCCTCCACATTAAGTCTTCACTCTGCGCAATCGTGTCCTCCAGTCTGCAGCCATGTGAGGAGAAACAGATGGATGTCTTCAATACATCTGACAGATTGAGAACACATACAGTATAGTCAGCCTGATGCAATCAAAGGTAACATACTATGTTTGTCTTTTTACTCCACTTTGCTTCGCAGTTCAAAAGGCAAAAGTGAGTAGTCCAAATAAAAGGTACAAGTGATAATAAAGCAAAGGAAAAAAAATACACCCCATGTACTAAAAGATCTAAGTTTCCTTCACTCACATTTGTTTTGGCACTTCTACCTCATTTTAATGACAGATAACAGCCAGCGCCAGTGGCATGTGGTATTTCTTTCCATTCGTTGGTAGTTGGGTGCCATATTCAAGCTGTGACACATCACTGCTACGCAGTGCAGAGAATAATGTATTACTGCAAGCCGGCAGCATGCATTTCTGCTGAGCTGTACGCGCACACGGCCTCTCGTTACAACTGAAATTTATGTTGCGATGTAAATAATTAAAGAACCGCGCTTGTTCTGCAGCGTTCGAGAACACGTGGAGGGTTGGTATCACGGCGTGAGCTTGCTTCAAGGACTTCATTGACTTTCAAGGAATGTAATCACTGTCGAGTCTTGGCGTCTGACTTTGGTCAGATGAGTGTAATGTGTGGGAGAGAAGGTGAGGTTGATGGGATTTGGAAAAAAAAAAATTGACAAAGTGGTAAACTGTATAGGACCTTGACGGATGGCCTGGGAGGGAGATGCAAGGTAATATTTTGGGAGGGGAAATTTCATTTTCTCCAAGCTAGCTTAAGGGAGCACTAAACTCAATCAAACATAAATGTAATCAAACATGTCATCGCTCTTTGTAGCCATAGTGGGATCTATCTGGCCGCAGACGCTCTCTCTCCATCTCTATATACATCCCTCGCTCTCCCCTTCATCACTCCATAAACAAAGACATAAAAGTCAGGGTGGCTAAGGTCACCGCGAGGTCATAATGAAAAAGTGCACGAGGGAACCACTTTATTGTTTGATCGAATCATTCTGTTCCGTTGTGCTAGCTGGCGTCAAACCAGAGGCCATGCAGATGCAGCGGACAAACGAACTCCTCGGGAACGAATCGATTCCCTGCATTAACTACAGCATGTTGTACCGTGTCTCTTCTTAGCATGTTCGGCGTTATGAGAGCACGCACAGGAAATCTGGTTTCTTAGGGCCTGAGATAAGGGCACAGCCAAGGACGGCATCATCCGCCGCCTGACAGAAGCCAGACAGGTTGCTGCTGCCATCGATTTTCTACTACATGTGCAACGCTCTGAGCACCTCAGCACCAAGCATGCATGATGTCTCCAGGGAGGCACAGAACCATGGGAGTGTATTGATTAACACAGGCCCACTCTTTGTAAGATACCACATCTGCTGAAGCTGGATTAAACATGCCGCGTAGCTGTAGGTGGAATGATGATGGCGGGGCGGTGTTTGGCGTCGCTCATGGGCGGACGGCAGCAGGACCCGTCCTCAGGTTCACAGTTAAAGCGGCTGACTGTCTGATGGCGCGGGCATTAATCGATCAGACAGTGTCATGGGGGATACGTCTGAGATGGGACAGTTTCCGTGGACCAGCACAAAAACAACCCACGCCTTTTATGAATCCCTGTGTCCTCTCAGTCAGCTTTACCGGGGGAAGAAAGGTGTCGATCCTGCAGCAAGTGCCTTTCCTGAGCTTTCACATAAGAGTGCTGACCTCAAAACAAGTGCACTCTTGTTTCCTGTTATGAGCGGCTCACACTGATGTAATATACTGTACAGTACATGACTGAACAGAGTGGCTCTTCTCTGCTCTGTGAATATGTGAAATGCACCATGTGAAATGACTATCTTACATAACTAGTCATGGGCACCACTGCTTTGCTGAGGGAAAAGACTAAATGTGACCAGTCACTTTCTTTAAAGTCTCACGACTCAGACAGAGATGAACTGGCACCACAGACGGCAATAAACAACCATGAATCAGACATAGGAGAATTGTTCTGTAATCACAAAGCCAGACTTCTGAGGAGATGAAAATACATTTTCATTTTAATTCTACGCTAATATATTTAGAGACCTAGTATCAGGCTGTAATTACATTTGTTTTCTATATGAAACATCCTAAATTCTTCTGGGTTTTTCTTTTTCCTTTGGTTTTATCTAATCTTCACTCATCCTTGCGATATAAAAAGCCGCAGATGTGTTCAGATGTTTCCCACGGCGAGGACAAACTGTAAGCTACCTTGATATGACAGACATATCTATGTGACTGCAGGAACTGTGCCTCAAGAGGTTGTTATTTCCAACAATGCCACAGTAAGACAGACAGAAAACAGTCTTCAGTGTCTTCAGATGTTACAGATGCAGCTGGCCCTTTAACTGGCAGTTTGAACTCAGTGGTTGTACCCCCCCCAAACACACACACACACACACACACACACACACACAAAAAGCCGTACAATGAAAACAGATCTTTTGGAGAGGGATCTGCTCAAACTGCAATTTCCCATCGTGGCTGCAGGATAAATAATGTTTACCAATGGTCAGCTTGCATATCAAGGCACATTGCTCCAGCTGAAGAGTAGCTGCGTGGAATGAATAGGGGAGGAAAACATTGAGAGGTTCACGCAAAGGTCTCCTCCATTAAGGATAAACAAGTTAGAAAAGACTCTCGGGATTACAGCCTGTGATTTCTGCCACAGATTTCCCGTTGACGCCAGCTCTTGACACCTTTCCATCCGTTACAGGACTACAATGATTGCCCTCGCTCTCGTGAACACATTCATGTATAATAACCCTGCTTTTAAAATGACAGATAACAAACGGGGTCGACCTCCAGTGCTTCATGTTTCACGGCGGTGATTATCCAGTGTCAGTCCAGCGCGACGTAATCATCCGTATCCTCAACTAAAAGTCACAGGGTAAACAACGCGCTGCAGCCTCGTGGATTTCGTAATCCCGCCTGTTTGCGCTGTCTTGGGCCGCCCACATCGTCAGTACATTACAAGATGCTCTACTATCATTGACAGAGAGCTCTATCTGTGTATTACTGCCTTACTGATAACACGCAGACCTCTCCTCTGTTGTTTTTATAGCACCCAGCAACTACAGCAGTACAACAATGAAAGGCATTACTTAAACGACTGTTAGGTGCATGGCTGTGATCCTCACAAAAAAAGGGAAAACACTCCCTACTGAACAGCACATTTCATTTGGTTTGAGTATTGATAAGCCAGCACCGCGACTTTGAGGCGATTGATTTCAGCTTGCAGAAAAGGTCATGTTTAATGACTCGCAAGTGCTCCATGCCAGCCTTGATCTATTCCAATATTAGGCGAGTAAATATCTGACAGAACGCAGTTAAATCGGATTGAACAAGGATTTAATTAGTGTGCTTTCTTACCCTCCCCCTTCAGATATTCTACTGTAGGTGCAGATGCGACACTTTACTCTTAAAATACGGTGTCTTGTTGACAACCCCATGTGTGCCACAACAGATAAAACTGTGCAGGGGAACAAGCTGCAGCAACTGCTGAAAAACCCTGACATCTCAGTAGTACTTGGTGTGTCTGCATGTTGAGACTCAAAACAAGCAGATGTGACGCAACTCAAGAGAAAAACAGCCACGCATGAAGAAAATACACAAAGCAGCGCCCCATGGTGCTCTCCAACACCCAGAAATGAAAGGGACAACACCTATTTCGTACCCGTCGCCGCCTCTTGCTCTAACTTGACTCTAATTTCCGAACAGACGAGTGGTAGAAGAACACTTCTTGAATCTGAATGTAGAGCAAAAAATAACGAATTCACCAAAACAAGAACAAAAAAAAAGAAAAACTGAGCTGATTCTTTTCAAAGCAGCCTTTTCAAGTCTCCCCTTCCACCAATTAAAATGATCACTCGAATACATTTATATTATCTGCAGTATATTTAATTCAAGAAGCCCAATGATTTTAATTAGTTTTTCCGTCATGCCACAATTGATATTAGAAAAGGTCCAAATTGCTGTGAAGACCCCCAAAAGCAACATTTCCTTATTTGACATCTTTGTAAAACACAAATCAAAGCAAAAGTCTTTCTTGTTGTTTCTTTCTATTGAACGCTGAACCTTGAGTCGCTGAGCGATACACCGGATGCACCTTTTAATGACGGCTGGAGGATATGAGTAAAAGCTGGAGTCGCTACCTGTCAAAGACGGCACAGAAAAGTTGGCATGATAACCTTTCTTTGGGGAACACTTTAGTCCTGTTGTGCGTTCAGGGTGCAGAGGTACTTAAGGAGACTCTCATTTCACTTTCCTATTAACTACCAGTCCCCTGGTCTCCATCCTCCACCCTCAGTATATTGATTTGTCACAAGAGCAGGGCCTCAGACAAGACTAAAATTGCTTAGGCTTGGATGCTTTTCGACTTCTTGAAATTGAGTCCCAGGTTGGGGGGCTCGGGGGCGGTTCATCATCTGAATTATGCCATTGAAATATGCTTTGAGAATTAGAAAAGAGATAAACTGGCTATCCAACAGCAATGTGCACTCAACTGTTTTGTGAGTCTACACAGCCTCAGATAACTGACAGCAGATCAGCCTAAAGACGTGCTCACGCCAGAGAGCGGCGCAGTGAAATTAATACCTGTTATGCAGCGACTGCTCGAACAACTGCAGCCCCTGAGCTAACCACTTGCTAGCCAGCTGTCACATTAGCTCCCTGAGCTTCTGTAACGTCTACGCTCCTCTTTGCCCTGCAGATTGTATTTGGTTTATTAAAGATGACAAAACTGAATCGATAAATATGGGATTTTTAAGCCCAATGTTGATTTCCACATTAGAATAGAATAGAATAGATAGATATCATAAACAAAGGCTTTTGATGAACATACGTCTCAATGTGGATACTAGCTAGCTTCAAGGCTAACTGATTTAGCAACAGACAAAGTGCAAGCATTTGATCTACGGTAGCTATAGTGCTATACTGGTAAAGGAGAAAATGAAAGGACTGTTGCTGTTTGTCAACAGTGTCAATTTGTGGTTGAATGTTTATCAAAGTTGAACTCAGTGCAGGAGTTTGTAGTGATTCTATTGAAATTAATGACCTTCGCTTTTATATTTGGCTTTTTCTTAATGCTGGTGTGTCCATACCTTAATGCTCAGTATTGGTTTAGTAAATCACCTCCATCCATCACTGTTTAGTTCAAGGTTATTAAGTAGGTTAAAACTAAATGTTACAGACTGAGTTATGACTAACTCAAAAGAAACAATATGTACCTGCTTCTGCCTGAGAAGAGTGGTTTCTGTAGACTTGGTGGGTCGTCTGGAGTCAGTGGGAGCCACACACAGATCTCACAGACTTTCCATCATACCATTGCTCTATTTATAAGCCTCCCCATACACCAGTCCTGCTCTCCAGGGAGGTCATTAATTTGCCTCTCAGTCAGTGGTATGCCCCACAAAAAGTCCATCAAAACTTGCAGGCTGCTTATCTATACAGCTACATTTGCTCCAGCAGAAATCATAGCCGCGTGAATCCTCATTAGAAAGAGGTCGTTTAATTACTGTGTCATGACAAGCGACGACGCCCGTAAGACAGATGACCCTCTTATTTTTGTTTCCTGTGTTACACCTCCAGACAAAATTAATTCATCCCGCACCAGTGTCTGCGGTGATATAGCGTGTTAGATCTGACTGCTCCGGAAACCTGGATGAAGCCCACTTATCTTAGCGGCCTAGTCCAATGCCGTGCTTTCACAGGCTCTGAGGGACAACCGACTCAGTGTCGCCCACTACGCTGATGCTCTTTTAATATTCTTCTTCATTACTTTCTTTCTGCTCCGGTGTACAGTGATAAGATATGAGGGACAGAACAAGGTGGACGACCAGATGTTTTGCAGTGGAGATAAAGCGGTCTCCAGATAAATGTGATCCAGTCTGACTCTGATAACCTGGAGCTTTGTGTGTGGCTGCTCGCTGCCGGCTCCTGTCTCAGCATTTATCAGTGGACCCTCTATAGCAGGTTGACCCCTTGACCTGCAGTAGCTTACACTGTGCTTTCCATTCCAGGCACGGTGCCACGGTGGCTGTGAAAGGTGTTTAATGAACTGTCTTGTAAGGAGGTTGTGCTTGCCCATCAGCACTCATCCCTCCTCCCTGTTTCTGCATCACTTTTCTTATTTACAGCCATATCTCAGGCGCTTTTTGCTGAGCCAGTGTGTTTTCCCCGAGAACTGGAAATCCCCCGGAGGTGGGAATAGTTCATCTGTGGAGAGATGCATCATTTGGTCGGATTTGCATCTTACAGAGGAAAAGTGGAAGCAACACAAAAAGTATTTCACAGCAAGACAGCGGTGATACCTGATACTATCTAACCCTGATGATTTAACACACTGAGCTTGTCAGTGCACAAAATGAATCATATCAAAATGCTATGATTATGCTGAAAGCTAAACTGTATGGATGAAGCATAATATCCTGAAGATATTCATTAATTGCATTGGTCTGTAACATCAGCCACTGGTCAACCATTCTTTCTGTCTGCACATGGATAAAAGTCTTAAAAGTCATTTGCACAACGCTGAATATATGTTTTTTTATAAACTTTTTCAAAATTCAAAACCACATGCACCAGAATTTTTTGAGTTCACTTAGTGCAGGGCAAAACTAGAATGGCTACAGAGGAACAAATGCACCGGATTCTTTTCAGCACAGCACATAAAAGCATCACTTTGTTTTTAACTTTGTTGAATAAGGAAGAAATTAAGTCCATTTTTATTCATACATTTCAGAACCCAGGCTAAGTGCTTTGCACAGGCTACAAAAGGTTAAAAGAGGAGAATACAAGCAGCACTACGGTGAAGAGAACAGTGAAGGTGTTAACTCAAGCCCGATAAAAGGGCAACAGCCAATCTGCACTTTACTGGGAAAAACTGCAGTTTACTGGAAGTAGGTTTTACCCTGCATGACAGTTACTGTAATTTACAACTTACTATTTCATATATTGGACTCCACTTTAAGTTTTATCAGGAATCAATATTTAGGGCAGAATGTTTAGTATGACATTCTGATCAAATTTGACAAGTAAACACAACGATTATCGTCTTTCCCGTTGAAATGGGCTTGTTCCTGCGCTCAAACTGTGAATCACGTGTTTCTCTCTGGATACATGGCTACGTAAACAGCTCTCTGTATCCTCACAGTAATCTATACTAAGCTACGTCACTGAAGAAAGGAACGTTTCATCTATGTTTTCAAAGATGCCGAGTTTCCCTTTGAGATGAGGCTTGCTCAGTGAAGATATTAAGAAAGGATTTAAAGTTTAATACATGTCAATGTCGGATTTAGTTATGGTAATTGATCTAATAAGCATAAACAGAAGAAATAGGGGGAAATTGACCCTCCGTCTGAAATGTATGCATCTAGAGATGATGTGCCCGACTCATGTAAAAGGCAGAGAGTGAAGACAATCTTTGTTGTATTCTTAGACAGTGCACCCACATTAGAGGATGCTGTACCTCATAGTTCATGTCCTATGTTCACATTCAGTGCAGGAACGTAGCGTGTTCTTTATGCTGCTGGATGGGTACGCAGTTTGTCACACAGCAGACCAGAGGTTACGTAGGTAGGTGAAAATTTAATAATGGTGGCGCTGCTGATAAAAAAGGTGACTGGGAGAGCGGTCTCGGACTTTTGGACCCCACCGTCTTACCATGATATTGCTCTGCTTGCTAGTTTTATAGCTAGTCAATCCAAATCACATTTAAATGGAGACATTAACATGTCCAAGTTCAGCACGACTCATCCATAATATATAGGAAGAAAGAAAAGGAAAAAAAAAACACTCAATGTGTTTTCACATATATTACATATACTGTATGTATTACACAGGACTCACACTATAAAATCAATTTTCTTTTTTGACTTCACATCATTAAACTAGGTGCTGTACCTTCGTTTAGATCAAAACATCTAATTTTAATGCTGCTGGGTGGCAACTCCAGCAGAAGTTGAGGAAACGGGTGGTGCAGAGAAAACTCACTCCAAGGTGACACAGGAAAAGAAAAGATGTTGTATCACCACACACTGCTGAGAAAATGTTTCCTCAAAAGACTTGTGAGCTTTTTCGTTCTCACTCATCTGTTTGGCGTCTCCGACAGAATTGTAATTTATACCTAACATGGGAGCTGTTTCATATGTAGACAAGGGAAGGGAGGAAACGTGGAATAACATCATAAATATATAATAGCCACTCTCGAGTCTGCGCCTCTTCCTGAACATTTAGGCAAGGATCATAAAAACGACATACAGTAAACACCACCACTCATTCTCAAAAAGATTTATAGGTGCTGGGACTATCTGTCTTTGCATAATTCTCGGTGAGCGGAGATTCCCTTAATCTTTCCCACCATACAACAGGTCACAATTCCCACGGGGGCATGTTCAAAATAACAAAGTGACCCACATTGTCTCGAAATGCAGTAATTAACCGATTCACCAGGCAGAGAAACAGCCTCTCCTAAACAAACTCCCAAATCGCAAAAGGTTTTAGGTTTGCACTCCAGTGCAAAACAAACACAATTAATGTAATGCTTAAAGGAGCAGGAAGTCGCCTGGAGTGAGCGTTCTCACATTTGTGGACTTAAATTGGATCAGGACTACGTTGTTTGTTCCCTCACCGACTTAAAAGTTGCAGCACAAGGAGTGTGGTCCGCATTAATCTTTGATGAGTTCAACGCAGGAAACATAGTAAACGGCCCCGCCTCATCGGTTATATCTGACCTCAGCGCTGCCTGTTGGGTGTGAAACTGAGAGAGAGGTTGGGTTCTGTGGTGTGGGAGCTTAGGTTGATCCTTAAGCAGGGAAATGGATGAATTAAGTCAAAGCTTTATCCTATTTTTGTTTTTGTTTTTCCTGGTTAGGTTTATATTTCCCTGCTGGTAGTTTTATTAAGCGGCGTTTGAGATCTGCCGGTGCGGCTGGCCTTCCCGGTTGAGAGGGAGTTTGTGCCAATTTCTGTTCTCCACAACAACGCTTGTTTACCCTGTTCACCTCGAGTCTTCATGTTACACCCGGGATTCTGTTTTGCTTGGCTTTTGAGTTTGTGAACAAATAAGTAGGGCGGCAGGAGGCTACCTGACCTCTATTTGTCTTCAGTCCTCCCTCTGAGATGAGCTCTCCTGTCCCCCATGGATTCCTAATTCCTCCTTGGAAAATGGCTCCCTGGCACATTTTACATGTTTACCCAGGTATGACATCGAAAACTGCAGGATCAGAGCGTGTTTGGAAGCTTACTGTTTTAGACAAAGACAGATATTTGCACCCATCACAAGCAAGGCATTGAGCACAGATGAAGTGATTATTTTTTTGGATCATTTATTTATTTGTGCATACCTGGCCAGGTGAGAACAGGTAAGGCAGAGCTCAATTTGGCAAAATTTAAATGCAAATTACGGTAAAATGTCCCCACTGAGATGAGGAGCTGGCTGACAGAGATGACTGCAATGAAAGTGGAACGAAAGTTTATTTAAGGTTGTGCAGCTGCTGAAAATTTTATTGGCGTAACAGCACTTGACTCCAAAATGGACAGCCTCTGCAGGGTGCAGCTACCCAACCCACGTAGCCTAGCCTAGCCTGACACAGTTTCCCACTGCATGCATGAAGGATGAGGAGAAAGAAGGAAAAAAAAAACACAAATGCAGGATCATTTGCTCACATGTGCGGATTAACACCCACTCAGACAGCCAGTTATTTTCAGCAACTGTCACAATGGTGAAAATCAAAAGGCAAAATCAAGCTGTGAATAATGAATTTCTTTATATGGATTCTGTATTATTCCATGACCCATTCCATTAACAACCATGTCTAGAAGTTCAATCCATAAAGTATAAAAATACAGAACATATATAGAAATATAACAGGGATAATCTACGTGTACAGGCAAAAAGTGTGATTTGTGTTTAAAATGCTTTTCCATGTACTTGAACGAGCCATTTCTAAGTTTCCACATAAACTATCGTGTCTGACTGATTTAAAAGTTGACACCAACTTCCCTTAATATATACAGATGAATTTTTTTCTCATTCAGAGGCTCCTTAGAAGCACAGTCAGCATTAATTGACATCTCATTTTTCATGCTAAAGCCGACAACTTAACATAGCCTCCCCCTCCTCCCTCCCTCTCTCCCATCATGCTTTACTTTGTCTCGCCTGACTTGATTCCCTGAGTAGAATAAGTAGCAGAGACGGAGCAGAGGACAGAGCAGCGGTGGGAAAGATTCGGGAAGTTGCTCCCTGCCGTCGCCCTGCTTGGAACACCCGTGTGAATTGCTGATCTTTGCCCATTCTTGATAAACTGTCACTTTTGGACACGCAAGGTGGATTTGCGGATCATTTATGGAGTCCACCTTTTTATAATAACAGATGGTATCAGTGAGGAGAAATAAAATACAACCTCACAAACTGTATCTTGCAGTGCTGACGTTTTGTAATTCCTTAAAACACCAAAGTCAGAAATGTTCAATTTCTCCAAACAGCAGCTACTTCTTTTCCTTTAAACAGCAGAAATGAGGTCATGCAACGCCGGTGAAATATGAAAAAATGCCTAGTGGAGTGAAGATTGCTTAACTTTACTGCCATGAAAACAAACGCTGTTAGCGCTTTGCCTTGGTGAGCTCACAGCGCAACAGTAACAACCTTCAACACAACATGAACGCATCCAAATATTGGGAAGTTGGTGATTAATGCTGTTGGTTGCTGATGTCAGCAAAAAATGTCACTTCTCATGCAGTGCTGCTGTACAACAGAACACACCTTGTCAGTGTAGAATCATAATCTAAAACACATTTCACACCTGTTATGCAGCGTGGAAGTGGAACTGGTTAAATAACCCACATTTGAAATGCAGCACTGTAAAGGAGCTGATGTGAACATGTTAGGAGAGAGGTTTCCTTATTTTTAACATGATATTTCCCAACAGGAAAATGTGATTTGCCCCGAGCTCATTATTTTTAATTACCTCCTTCTCCTCCGTCTGCTATCAGTGGGTTTTTACTGATAACTTTGCTGTCTGTCAACAAATTTTCGTGCCTGCTGATACTGTTTACGGCTACTTCCAACAAACAGGAGACTCACATACAAAGGCTTTAATGAACCGGCCTGGGCCCGAGTTCTTTAAGGTCATGAATCGGGAATATAGAAGAATGAATCATGCATCTAATTATGCGCAGAGGTTGCGAACTGGTCTGTGGAGGAAAACGACAGTCTGGCTGCTTCTGGTGCGGCTCCATCAAACAAATCTGGCACCGGTGTGAACATTTAAATAATTTTAATGCAAAATTCTTGAAGGATTTATGGTTCATAGGCAGAGAGCAACAGGCAATCCTGATATAAAGTGGGAGGGTTTATGGAACACTGACCTCATGATGTTTAAGACACTTCCAAGATTGGGCGAGATCGATGAATTAAGCATGAAGCTGACAGAGCGTGCAGACCTCGTTCCGAATCTTCCCGAAATATTAAATCTGTTCATATCCCACGGCCATGCCGAGGATTTCTCTCTTCTTTTTTTGATCCCTTCATTGATGCCTTTTGAACCGTCGCAGCAGAAAATGTCTGTTGCCCCGGGAGAGAGACAGAGCGGGGCAGCGGTTCAGGGATGTTGAACACAAAAGAGATATCCACTGTGGTGACGGCAAATACATCCAGACATTTCATTACATTTCACTTTATTAATCATCGGCTGTGAATCTCCCACACCTCTCGTACGCGAGTCTGGCTTTTCACAGCTTAGTGATATTTGATATCAACATCAATCACCTGTGACAGGGGAGGGATTTCTGTTTTATGTCCCAAGTTGTAGAGATTCAAAGGTATTCTGATCACACACTCCACATTTTTCATGTGCCTTTTATTCAGTGTACCTGGAGGGAGGATCAGTGAAACCTATAATTGCATTAATTGCACCTGTTACAACTTTCCTTTCAAATATTTTTTGTGGTAAACAAGTGTATTATTGTTTACGCAGTGACTCATTCATCAACAGTGCCATTCGGTCCAAACCTCACAACGCTCTCAACCTTTAGTTGGGATCATTTGCATGTTTAACGCACGTAATAATTCAATTTGTAATGGGGTAATTAATCACAGTTGCCACTGGCCAAATTAATGATTGCCACAGCTTAACAAACTGAATAACAAACCCTTGTAGAGGCAGCGCAGAGTGGCTTTCAGAATAGGGGAGAAACAATAAGTGCCAGAGCCCATCAAATATTTAATTCAGCTGCAACATTTATTTTTTAAACATTTTTTCTCCCATTTTGCTTTGTTTTTGCTATCACACACCATGACAAATGAACTACCTGTTTGTGGGTAAAGGCTGGAATGAAATGGAACAGCCCACCCCTGGAAGAATGGGAAATAAATTCTTATCTAGTACTGTCTGTCTGTTCTCTTTTTCCAGAGAAACAAAGATTTATGCAAACGGAAACAATGAAGAAATGGCTGCTGGCTACTGTTTTGCACGGCATTTAGTGCTAGAGTGTGTGTATGTGTGTGTGTGTGTGTGTGTGTGTGTGTGTGTGTGTGTGTGTGTGTGTGTGTGTGTGTGTGTGTGTGTGTGTGTGTGAGTGTGCGTGTGAGTCTGTGTGTGAGAGAGTGAGTGAGCACGACTGAATAATGAAACGATGACAGAAACAGTCGTGCAGACTGGTTTGGAAACTTGTAAGTCAGGTCTTGGAACGCTGGAGTGGGCGAGAGCCCTGGGGACGTCTGGTGCCAGAAAGCAAACCAATCAGTGAAATTGCAGCGAAGCACTGCACGGTGGACAATAAAGTCCCAACATTAATCAATTAAGCTCCGGCCCTCCAACGTGTACACGCAATGTTCTTCATAAAATACGAAGGAACGCCAACATCTAATACATCTCGCTTCAGATCAGTAAATCCGGAACAATCTTTCGAGAAACACGGCGTCACTGAGAGCATTTTAAAATTAATGAGGCCCATTTGCCTCTGAGAGAGATGGATGTTCAAACATATGGAAAAGCAGTTGCATGACAAAAACAACAATGATTCACAATAACACATCCAGCGGCTGCATTGTGAGGTTTGGATTCAGGTGAAAGTGAAGCGAAGCTGGGAGCACGGTGATTTAACACGGCGCTGAATGTCTGCGTTTCGCTTCCATCCTTTGAGGACGGTAAGTGCATTTGTTGACGGTAATGTCTGCCACTACCCGTCCGTCTGGGGCCGCAGAATCCATAAAGGACTGAAATTGTATTAAGAGCACAAAAGTCGGTGGGATCTACGCCCCTGATGTTGAGCTGCTGGCCAGCTGCTCAGCTGACTGTACGGTAGATTTGTTTTGCCTCAGTTATCTTTGTACTGATTGGACTTCTTTTTTTTTACAATATATTTTTAGCCTGGCACACTGGCTGTCCTGAACCTAATTAAAGTGTGGTGTAGGCAGGCAGAGCAAAGTGGAAAGAACGAAGCTGTTGGTTGATAAACACGTTCGTTAATGGAATAACAAAACGTGACCATCTTGTTGCAAGTCGTCCGGCTAATTTTCACAACCCATTTTATGAATTACAATCATGCTGCATGCAGCAGAGAGAGCAGTCTTTTATTACCGCCATCCCCAAACCAGTGCGGCGAGAGACCAGCTGGGATCAGTGATCACAGCCTGGACATTTCACGCCGCCGATCAGTGATCACTGAGTTAAATCTTCGTCTGATACACTATAACACGCGAGGTTAGCAGCATCCTGTTCCCAGCCCCATTCACGTTAAATCAGGTAACTGGTTATAACGCAACAAGGACACGTGGGAGGTCAAAGGTATTAATGACTGCCCCGTGGAAACAACTTGTAAGAGGCTGTTAATCTATTGACGAGGACATAATCGAGATTGGTGCAGTGAGCAGTGAACGGGGAGTGTTGAAAAACGAGAAGAAAGCACCTGTGGTACCTCGCAGAACAGCGGAGCCGAGTCGGATTGTTGGCCCGGGCGTCGGTGCGGAGCCTGCATTGTTCACTTCGGTCTCACCGTATTGATTACGGTAACAATGGGCGGAAGGATTTCAATGTGTTTTATGACTCAGCAGATCGGTCCCCGCAGTTAGTCACAGGGATAAGCCCGACCGTAGAGAGAGCAGTCTCTTTTCTTTTTTCTTTTTTAACTTGGCAGAAGTGAGGCATCTTAATGACAGGAACGCTGAAACTGTTGAGTGGCTGAAAATGAGAAACCACGTGAAAAAAAAAGTAAGTAAAAAATTGTCCACAACACAATGGTTTGATCAATCAGAACGCCAAGAAAAGAATTGTTTCATTTGTCACTGGGCAGGAACGGGACTGAGCGGCTGCAGGCCTGGCCCTGGATGACATCCAGCCGTAACGTTGAGCCGCCTCTTAGCTGAAAACAGGTGTGAAACTCAGTGTAAATTAGAAGCTGCAGCAGCATTACTGCAGCTCCTCCTGCAGACCCCCTCAAAGGCAGTGACGGGTGAAAGGGGTCGAGGTGGGGGGGGCGGTTCTCTAAGTTACTGCTGTTATCACACTGCACATATACAGTTCACAATCAAAATCTAAATTCACAGTGATAAAAAGCCATCCTCTGACTTCCTGTTTCTACCCGAGGACGGTTGATGTTTTCGTCGACTGTTGTCACATCTTATCGCTCTGTGAGTTTTAAACTTCAAATGGACTCGTGACAAGGTTCATGGTATTACAAAATGAAACTACTGAGCCTATGTATTAGGCTTTATTATGCATATGAGTTATGGAAACACATTTTCATGTCTCAGTTCTGAGCAAAACGAAAACGGCTTGAAGGTCGGGGACTAATCAAGGACTTTGGCAAACTTAAAGCTTCCTTGCAGAGATTTTCACTTAAATTAGCATAGCAATGGGTCACTGTTTTGTACATTGTGTGCAGGAGGGGACGCGGCCCTGCTGCAATGCATGTGCCAGTAAAGACAGGGAAGGAGAAGAAAATGGATGCACACAATGCCACATTTCTTAAATGGAAAAGAAATGGCTTTGCAAATCGGAGAAGGGGAAATGCATTCAATCCATCTGTTAGACATCAAGGATAACACTCTGCTGAGCAACGCTGAGTATAAACATAAAAAACTCCAAAGCTTTAACACCATCTCACGTAACAAGTGTTTGGCTGGAGGTACGTTCCCCCAATGCAAATGAAGAGCGGGACCAAACCACCATCATTATCTGAGCTCTGCTGTGGTGTGGACCTGCTAACGTTGCGTCGTACATCAGAGCAGATAAGGAAACTGTTTGTGCTTGGATTTTATACCGGCCAAAAAAAACCTGCTCCACAGTCCTGAGATCAGCTGTTACTGTATTCTCAGGGTCACCGCTGGAACATATAGAGAAATGCAAGGCTTCACACATCCAGTTGCTAAGTTACGATTGGACGGTTGCGATTTGAGCCTGATGTTCTGTAACATCACACGACACATCTGCTGCTTCTGGATTCTGGATTAAAACACGCTAGTAGATGTAAAAGCAACATGAACACGCCTCCATCAAAACCGTCCTGCAAATGAGCGATTCTTCTGCGAACAGTGCAGATGTGTAGTATTTCTGCACAGTTCTAATGAGCATCGTTACTCTTGCATTGATGCAGTGCCAAATGAGCTCATTGAATTTTTAAAAAGGCATAGTTATTTAAAGCAAGTGATTTGAACATTAAATCTGCATCAAAAATCTGCTTGAAACTCACATCACAGCAATTAAGCATATTTCCCATGCCCATTTGCAATTAAATGGATAGTGCTGGGGTGAGGGGGGGCACATTAAAGCACTTGTATAAACTTTGGGTGGGGGGCGCACACTGTATTGACGTACTCTGTATGAAGTAATTGGGTCACAAAGAGCTCGCATCACAGGACAGGAAGCTCAGCTGCTTTCGTCTCAGCCTGAGCAGATGGTTGCAGATCACTGACACCGAATCCGGTCCACCTATAGGGAGTCATCCTGAACTCAGTTACACGGAGCCGCTTTCAAACCCGCTGTGGAGTTGTTCCTCCTTTGCTACTCACCGCGCCTTTCTTTTCCCTCCAAATCCCTGTTTCTTTGGATTCTCTTTGGGGGGACATGTGAGGGGGGGCCCTCGCAGAGGAATTTAATTTCTTGAGTCAATGCGAAGAAATGAGTGTGTTTCTATTAGAGGAGGCGCACCGTTCAGGGCGATCGCTCTTGTCCAGCGAGCGAGAAATCTCGCCAACACAAACACGATAAGCTCCGCCTGTCCCGCTTCTTGACAGGACGCTGAAATTGTGCGATTGTTACAGCGGTGGAAATCCCTCAGGTGAAAAAGAACGCAACACAGGGTCGCTTCACTGCAGCTCCCGCTTACTTGGCAGATATAGGAGGAGATATGTCACAGCACAATACGTGACAGCGACAAAATTAAAGAACACGGGAAAAAAAGAGAAATTCAAAATCAGAGGGTGAAAAGGTTTACCGAGTCCCCTTAAAAGTCTTCCAGTCTTCATTTAGTCGCCAAATCTGGATTGTTTCCTGCAGCTACAGAAAGAAGGAGCCCTGCATCTTTTATACATGTGTTATCACCTTATGTGTTATTCCAAAGAACACGCTGTATTTGCAAGATGAATAAATATAAGCACATCTATCAAGCAGACACAGGAGCTGAGCGACCTGTAGGTGAAAATGGCTAATAGGCTAATTTTCACAATTACCACTCTGCTGCTGTGTTCTGAAGCCTTGCAAAAGACTAAAACCAGACATTATTAACACCCTCCAAACACCTCTGCATAACACTTTGATTTCAGTTTGCTGGATCCTGCCTCGTGACGTCAAAGGATGCGAAAAAGAAGAACTGGTTCTCACACTTTCACCGCTTCCAAAAGGCAGAAAGGCACTGAAGTAAGGGAGAGAGAGCAAGCTGACACCGGGGGTCAGGTGTTCATCAGCCTGCCGTTACCGCCTGCTGTTAGACCGACAAGTCATCTGACTGCCGCCCTGTCACAGCCTGGGTCCCCATGAGCGTCCCAGAGGGGCGCGGGCAGGAAGCCTGTCGGCCTCCAACATGGACGTCACTCAGCGCTCGCAGTTCGTGAGGCCGTTTCAGCTCAAACACGAGACGACCGGCACAGAGAAGCCGGGCGGATATGGTGCAGTGTGACGGTCTGGGACAACTGAGCTGCTGTGATTCAGGAGACCGATACGCAACATGCACATGGTCCATTAACACACACACACACACACACACACACATACACAAAATCCCCCTCTTCAGCCTCTTCTCTTCTTCGAAAGGGAATCGGGTTAACAAGGCTGCCTTTCATCGGCACGTTTGCCGCATCACAAGTCATGACCTATAAAGCCGAGCCTGTCTGTGCACAGTGTGTTTTTATGTGGTATTGTTCAGGCATTACAAGTGACGGGCCCGCTGCCCTCGGTTCCGGCTTTGCCCAGCGGGTCCGGTTACATGAGTTGTTTGGAGCTGTAGGTCACGGGGACAGACAGAACAGCTGCATTACTAACGCAGGCGTCGGCGACGAACGGGGAGCGGGGCGGAGGTTGACCAACTCACCGGCCGCCGCTGAGAGAGGAAGGGACGGTGTCACTTCCTGTCTGCAGTTAGTGGAGTAAATATCGGTAAAACTAACTCATTTTGAAATTCTGACTCTATCCTCTACACTGCGACAAATTAAAGCTGCGGCGTACCCAGCTTATCCGTCCATCCACACGTCCCTTCGCCTCAGCATGGCTCCTCGAAGGTGACGGCGTTCGTCAAATATCCCAGGGGGGGCTACGCTGGGGCGCAACGACAAACAGCGTTTGGAAAGGCAGAGCATCATTTCATTCACCTGTCAGTCATCGTGACGAGGCACAGCAGATGTCGACTTGTCTGACCTTCGAAGTTTTCACTGAAAAGATACAGTTACTGCAGTGCTATTTTATCAAAATAACTTTTCATCATTTCATCGATAAGATGGGTTTTGGCTAATGCAAACTTCACTTTCAGGGTTTTGTGTTTTTATACGGGAGAAGATTCATGATTTCCAGGGTTAAGGCTTCTTAAAAGGCAAAGTCATGGACTTTAACACTGGGCTGGTTCACCGCAGTCACAACTCTGTTCTGCTTAGACTGTCTGAATTCAACCCTGGGGCGTCAGGACAAAAAAAATGCATCAGCATAAAAAAAGTGTGTCCATATTTGAAGTTAAACCATGAAACACATTATTGAACGCCATAAAGTCTGGTCAGTTAACTTTCAAACTGTGCAGCACAGAAGCCGTACAGTAGGAAGATGGCTCGGGCGGTGGCAGCCGTAAATCTGAAATAAGTTGAGCAAGCAGAAATTGAGATTACCAACAAAGAATTTCCTCCCAAAGAGAAAGACAGAAGAAAGTGATCACCAGAACTCTGAGGATTGAAACATAAGTTCATCATATAAATACTGTATTATATTTTCTTCAATAAGTTTATCTGAGGCCATCAGTTTCAATAACCTGGGTTTCTGTCTGACGTCCTTTCAGTGATTTCCCATTCTTTCGAGCAATCCCTCAACATCTGACCTTGTGGTCGACTTTCATTCGAACCGTTGTCAGTGACACAATAAGGTCATATTTTATTCATAGCTTTCCCATGGCACGGTAACGGCTTTTTGGAATCCTGACAGGAAGAGCGGGTATTATTTCGGCTCTCGAGCCAGATCATGTTGTGCTTATGTGTTTTTCCGACACCAAATAAGTCTCACATTATGTTCGAGACAAGTGTGAATTCATGAACAGATTAGTGTTGCTTGACTGGTGTGGAAAATACTTCTCAGGAGGTAGTGTAGCTAAGCCTGTGATCATCGGGACTATTTAAAGCAGCAGCGTGGATGAACAGCCACCAAGGAGCAGCTGAGCGATTTCAGCAGATGTTAGGTGTCACATTATAATCATGTACTTGTACATAAAACTGTGACGAACGTCCCTCTGTATGTATAATTAATTTTCAGGAAGCGTATGATTCATACAACCACTTCTCTCTCTTTTTCTCCCCGTCTTAGATCCCTCAGGTCAGCTACGCCCACGGCTCCCGAGCTGAGCGATAACACCCGCTACGACTTCTTCTCGCGGGTGGTGCCCCCGGACACCTACCAGGCCCAGGCCATGGTGGACATCGTCAAAGCCATGCGCTGGAACTACGTCTCCACCGTAGCTTCAGAGGGGAACTACGGCGAGAGCGGCGTCGATGCGTTCATCCAAAAATCCCGAGAGGACGGTGAGTCTGTCCTGAAACGAGCATCCTGGGGTTTATCCAGGCTCATGTGCCAAGTGTCTCCTCACTGTGGGAATCTCATTTTGTGCACTGAAGAGCACACACAGTGGTTCCCTGTGAGTGGACAAGCAATCCACTCTCTTAAATGTGCTGTTTTTTTACAGAACACCCAATAAGAAAACCCATGTAAACAAAGCTGACTGTGAAGAGGAAATATTTACCTCAGCATTCTGATCGAAGAGCTGTTAAAAGCAGCAGAGGTTATTTGTTGCTAAAATATATCATGTGCTTTTACATGAAGAGGAACGTTATGATTTCTTCTGTTAGTCACCTTAGCAAATAAAGCTGCGGCATGATGATCACATACAGACAGCTGTCTGTGCTCTGTCAGGTCGTTAAGTGTTGATGCAGAGTAACTGAATATGGAAATGTGAAAGGAATGAGTTGAACTTGGACATGAAGATTCTCTGGCACACTACAGTTTTAATGTTGTGTACCTCTATTACTGCAACAACAACAACAAAAAAGGGCAGTCAAAGAGCTCCAGTGTGATACAGGTGGTCCTGACCGCCAGCTCCCGCTGATGTGGACCGACAAAGAGAGAGAGACGTCGCACACTTTGCACTTCACGGGGAAACGCAGCATTTAAAGGAATTATTTGGCCCATTACTGTTTGACAGTGTTCCAGGGAGACGTAAACGTCTACCTCTCTTTCAGACTCTTGGGTACGACTGCTGCTGACATTTGAATTCCTTGCCTGGATCAGTAAACTCTTACCTCAAGGGAGCACGTGCTGCACAGGTGCATTCAGTGGAGGTAATGAGGGGAACTGAATTGGAATTTTAAATACTGACACGTGTCAGAGCCAAAGCCAGGCTTGCAGAGACAGTACAGTGTCGGGCACGCGGTCGGTCTGGCGCGGGAGGCTGCCGGCACACGCTCGGCCGACCCCTGACCCTTTGTGAAACAGAATGTAATCACCGCTGACGTGTCCAGTACTCTCTGTGCCACTGCGCTCCTTCGTCTCCCACCGGCTCCGAGCTGCTGCCCATCATCGGCCGTCCTGCAGCGGCACCAGCAGCAGATTGCTCCCCGCGGAGCCCTCAGGGGCTGTCCGGCTCAGCCGCCCATTACCCTAACAAGCCGTACAACAGGGATTCAAAACCCAACGTGACAGATCCAGTATTTTTAATAAAATAATGCCCGGTCGTGCATGCGCAATTGGATGCATTCTTTGAAAAACCTTCAGTTCTTTATGGATCAAAACTCCATTAAGAAAAGAACAGAGATGCATCAACGGCTTTGACAGTCCAGTCATGGAGAGGCTGGACTCATCCTTTAAATGGGCAGAAAGTAATTCTGGAATCAGTGCCTTAGTATGTACCTTATGTCTTAAAGAGCCACACCTCGTTTTGAGTTTTTAAAAATCAGCTTCTACAGGAATAAGACAAAGTTTTATACAAAGGGAGGTATCTGTGACAGGTTGAACAAAATGTGGAGTAACCTTGATGTACTAGAGGAAGCCCACAAGCCAGGGGAAACAACTCAGGTCTCAAAAATGTCAAAATATTCAAAAGTTTTGCGAGGCCTTAAGGGTAGTTGGTACATGATGCACTTTTGTGATAAACAAAAGTACAATTTCTCCTTTAGAGAGCTGTGAAGAGCACCTTCAACGCAGTTCCTGCCTCACGCAGCTGCGTGTGGATGTTTCTGCATCTGCTGTTTACTCATGCTAGAAATGTCTCACTCGGAGCCAGGTGAAGAATCCCCGAAGGTGCCTCCGCTTCCTTTTTATCTACGCTCAGCACAGCCTGTCGTTACATCAAGCCCTCGCCACGTCGCAGCCGCTCAAAGCCCCGCGAACATCAAATTCCAGCTGCAGAGATCTCATTCTTTCAGAGGGGGATTTCACGGTATCCAGCGGTAACGTGTCTCAGGCCGCTGTGTCTCCTGAGCTTGCTCCTTCATCAGGGAACGCGACGTTCATCTATTAGTTTGGTTCGTGCGCTGCTGTGTTGGGATTAAATGTGTGTTTTGGAGGCCCTGTTCCAATGTAAATAAGTAAAACATCTTTCAGAAAGCAAACTCAAAAGAGCTCATTATGCTACTGCATATGGACCTTTGTTGCTGTTAATAATCCAGTCTTTGTTAAGGTCCTTCCAGACTATGTAAATAGTTTCTTAGATCTGTGTTACAATTACACAACCAATTAACTCATATTACTGTCAGTGAGCAAACTGCACATTTGCAGTGGAAAAGTGGAAATTTATGGTTCCAACTTGTACTTGAACAGTAAAGTTAAATAAAGAATATATCTTTTTTCATCTTCTGCTGATGTAGACTGAAGAGCTAATTATGCAGTGATGGTGGCAGACAGTAATCTGATACTGGTCACATGTGGAAGTACAGTAATGCAGCTCCTGGGCATATTTGACTGATGCCTCAATCTTCACTTTGTAAATTGAATCTGATCCCGCTCCACGTTTCCCAACAGATGGAAGCGATGTCGAGATAAAGATAGGCCACAGAGGGGGGGGCGTCTAGTTTTGGTTCTGGTCTCATCAGGGCTGGTCAAACATCCATCTGGAGAGATTTGTTTGTCCAACTGTGTTTGTTCAGGAAACTGAAGGAGGCACAGCACAGGAAAACTAGTTGACCAAAGTCACGTTGTCCCTCAACCGAGCACAGGAGGCAAAAACCCCATGCAAACAAAGATCAGCCTTTCAGTTGTAAACAAGAATTTAGATAAAACATCTGTTGAGTCAGCCCGACGACAGACGCCTTCAACCCGCTGACTGGAATAATGTTACGTCACGTGCTGGTATACTGTTTGACCCCCCACAAAAAAAACAGGCTTTGATTGATTATGTTTGAGGAAGCGCGGAGGATATGCAGGCAGGCTCTGTCAGAACCAAAGCCACAGGTATTTGGCTGCTAAATGGGTTCTGCAGTTGTCTGTTCACATAATAAAACAGCCGGATCACAAACCGGCCAAATGTTCTATCTCATTAACCAGCCAAAGGCCACGCTGGGTGGGCGGCGGCTCACCCACCTAATGTCACACAGGCCCAGCTTGCACCGCGCCGCTTTGCTTGGAGGGAAGCTGATTTCAGCGCTGACTGGCAGAGTGGTGGATGCTGCTGCATTAATTAGGGTTTGGTATGTCATCCATAAATCAACTCAAATAAAAAAATATTTCATAGTTGAATGTAATGATGCGTAATTTAGTTGTAAACCTTGACAAGATAAACACGATGATCAAAAGTCAAACTGAAATTATTTTTAAATTATTCTATGCTAAAAAATCTAATGTATTTATCCTTTCTGTTTGTTTCAGACTTTTGTGCCTCTTCAGTCCAAACCGTAGAGGCTCTTTATTTATTGCAGCGATAACATCCTCTATTGGTGCTCTCCAATGTTCTGTAGTGAAATTCAGTTATAGTTCTGGTCCGCGGCTAGTCTCAAGCCCATAATTGGATATTATGACATTTTTTAATTTAGCCTTGTCCTCAGAGAATCCCGCAATGATTCTGTTTAAGGCTACAAGAGAGCTGGAGTAAATAAGGAAATGTAAAAATTTCACCCATAATGTGAGCAAAAGAAAAAAGAAATAATAATCAAAATATCAAAGCAGTCTGGCCATTCAAAAATCCATTTTGTTTTTAATGAATGTTCATTTGCTTCCTGGCAAATCCATCCAGAAACCTGCTGCTGTTTTTTTCTTGGTTTACATTTGAGGTCAAACAGACACTTTCACAAAGCATTTGTGTGTGTGTGTGTGTGTGTGTGTGTGTGTGTGCACACAGCGGTGTCGGTGCAGGTGTTGAAGTGTTGTGTCAGATGTAAGATGACACGAGGTCCCGCTGGCAAGGCAATCTGATATCATCTGAAGCCAGCTTACCGGGCTTTCAAGCAGAAAGAGAATTTAACTGGAAACCCACGCGAGCATCGGATCAGGCCGGCTGGATCCGAGCGTCAGTACCGCGGAGCAGAAACTGTTTGACACCGAGGCAATCGCTATCTCACAGGCGGCTGAGAATAACCTTTAACGCGAGTGAAGACTTGAGGCTAAAAAGGGTGAGAACATTGAAGGCAACCGAGGGCACGCCTCTTAGATCACCGCGTCTTGGGTGCATCAAATCTAAAGCAAGTTCAACCAATGAGTTTTCTTCAATAACTGCGCTAGAAAAATCACAAATGACAGATTTATACTCTCTCCACGCGGCATACTTATAGAACCTGCTGAAAAAAATAAGTGAATGTTCCAACTCCAAACAAAGACCTGATGATCCACACAGCGCTCCTAACAAAACCTCCTCTGTGTTTCCTCTTTAAGTCTGGGAATGTTGAATGTTCAGCGTCCAACAGTCAGTCCTCCTTCAGTCCTCCTTCAGTCCTCCTAAGCCCAGCTGTAACAGTTTCTGCTTTCTGCAGCGGTGACACATCAGAGGATAACAACGCTGCGGCGCATTAGCGTCAACATGTTTCTTTATTATTGACATTTTGAAGTCGTGGCCTCAACATTTGTCTTGGATGAGGAATAATCTTGTTTTGTATGAATGAAAAAGGCAGGACTCCACAGCAGGTTTTGGTTTAACATGTTTAAGGGCTGATCCTGCGAGCTTTAACACACAGAACCTGTGTGCATGGGTCTCTCAAGTGTATCGCACCCTGAATGTAGCCGCGCCCAGTCGCGTCTTTGTCAAATGGTCCGCCACCGAAACGTTCCATCTTTTATCCATCTGTATTTCCATCCCCCCATCGGCTACATAGCATCTATCAAACGCCCCCTCGGGATTAAGGCTGGGGTGTCATTATGGAAGATGATTACAAAAGAAGAGGGATAAAACTCTTTTTCCACATGATGTCTTGCTGTTGCCACCCTTGCAGTGCGAGACCGTCCTTGATGCACAATTCTTTGCTCCCTCACTAGATTTCTTTCTGTCGCTGCTTCTCTCTGAAAAGCTGTTGTTCCTCCAGTGTCCTTATTAGAGAGCTTTCAGTCCTCGGCAGTAATGGAGGCTGACACGCCGTGTCATTTTATTCTCACCTTGTGAAAAGTCGTGTGATTTTCTTTCAGTGGAGATTGTACCCGCCTCTGATTTCACAGTCAGATGGTGACACTCATTGAAAATGAAAGCATTAGGAGAATTAATCTCAGGTAGGTTTAAGAAACGAAACCCGGAATACCTGTATAAGAATTTTCAGTGCTGTTTCTTGCCTGGCGTGTTTTCTTTTTTCTCCACATTTGGACACTGACACGCAATCTTGACCATCTAACATTAGTTGGGTGGGCAATTTCAAATTGTAATTAATCAGATTTCTTTTTTCGTAAATGGCAGCTGAAGCGGAGGAGAGGGAGGAAGGTGGCACACAGCGGCGCAGAGACGACAGGGAGATTATGCAAATGTTAGAAATGACGGTTGAATACGGCGCCGTCTGTCACGAGCGAAATGTCAAGAGAGATGATCTGAATACTCATTAACCTGAAACACCGAGTGAAAAAATATCGTTTGAGGATGAGGTTTCAGCAATATTTCCAAATGTTTTGTATGACTAGTACAAACTGGATATTACTTATTATGTAAATACACCTTTTATGAGATTATGATACCGAAGCTATTATGAAGACATTACAATGATCAAGACAAAGCACTGGAGTCTGCGTAATGAATTGATTTTATGTTGCCAGGCATATTGTGCCATGATAAAGAATTACTAGAACAGCTGAGCAAATCAATAAGTACTGTGTTAGCATTATGCAAATGTGTAGCTTCCAAACTATTTCCCGCTCCCTTGTTGTAATTATACTCTGAAGGAAAGGAAAGGGAGGATTAAAGGAAGGCAGGCAGGCAGGAGTTCATGTCCGCTCGGCTCAACATGTCAAACACAGGAAACCCCTGTCATGAATCTGACGGCTGCTCCTCCTGCTTCAGGCCTCATTGAGTCCTGATGAATTCTGTTAGACTCATACAGGGAGACAATCAGAGCATTTACTCTGCATCCACCTGTTTCCCACAGCAGAGGAGGGAAGTACATAACCTTTGTTAGGACTTTAATAACATTTTAATCAAATTTCCCCCTCTTCTTCTTCTTCTTCTTCTTCTTCTTCTTCTTCTCCTCAGTTGCACCGTCACGTCGCTCTGCCCATTTAGCACAATTTTCCACTGTTCATTACCTTGTTTGATTAGCACTTTGCAGCACATCACGAGCAGTGTCGTTTCTTTAAAAGTGCCACGGCTACACTTTCCAGGGCTGCTTTATGTTACTGTCAACCAGCTGGAACTTGGTGGCTCAGACAGTTTGAAAATCAATGAAGGGTTTTAGCTGCAGGTGCACAGAAAGAGAGCGAGCGAGAGAGAGAGAGAACGACTGTCGAGACGCTGGCACAGATCTGCTATTTGCATAATAGCGTTTTATCTCTATCAAGTCACAGAGACTTCCCGAAATGGCATGACACAATATCGCAAACTTTCCACTTGGGGCACAAAACTCAAATCTGTGGGTTTAGATTATCAACTCAGAGTTTTTCAGTCGTCCCAATCTAATCCTCTGCGTGAGGAATTAGGTTGACATGATTGATGTTTTATCAGTAGCATGTAAGAGAGAGTTAGCTTGTCTGCAATATGTGCAAATGAGATATTTGGTGTGTGTGATTAAACAGTTAAGACAAGTAATTTGTTGAGTTACAGCAGGAGCATCAAATGCTCTCGTGAATATTTAACCTTGTCCACTGTGAGGGCAGAAGCATTTAGATCGCTGTTTCTGGCACATTAACAAGTCAGCGAAGGGGAGAAGTCATCTGAGGGCTGTTCATTATCAGATCCTGGAGAAGGTGAAAGCCCTGCAAGGCCGGTCTGGCCTCCACAGGAGGCTGTCCTGGGGCCTGCCAGAGGCAGTATTAAAGTTGAAGAAGACACTCCATCACAATATGGATGAAGCTTCAGGTAGCTGCATCCCGCTGCAGCTAACGGGGGCTATCTGCGAACTTTGGTGCAGACTGATGGTGCGGCACATTTTAGACAGTATTTTTGTTACATCTACTTGAAATGTTTTTATTTAAAATAATATTCTGCCATTGGTAATGAGCCAAAGTACTAGTCCAGGAGCACATCTTCTTCTTATGTCGCTTTGCCTTGGTGTTCTTGGGTTCTCTCCTGCACAAGCCCTGAGAAATCTGTTTCCCTCTCTTTTAATGAGATCCACTCTTTACTCATCAGTCCAAATCTCCACACTGACAATATGTCAGCGTCTTTGAGAAACATCATCACGATTAGTCTGTTTTTGCTAATTGCAAATTGAAACCCTTGTAACTTGCACAAATTTTAAATGCATCATCTGGAGCAGTTCTGATGAAGCACTACATCTGGAGCGTAAGAACATGGTGACAGATGTCTGCCACGACTTCCTGCGGCCCAAGGTCACGCATTCATAGGCTCCGCTCAAAGCAGCCAAGAGTCCAGGGCAGACTGTCCTCCAACAATTAATCTGTTGTTCTTCTTTTAAAATACTTGTGCAGCTTTTGCACTGAGTGTATAAAGTGGCATATGATCTGTAAATAAGAGACACCTTAGGTTTAGCACGTTATAAATGCAAAAACATAGCGCCACTCATTCACAGTGAGTCATATACATATGTATATACAGTATGTATATATATAGCCAGGTGAACAGAGATATAGATAAAAGCCCAAAAAGCACCTCTGATCATCCAGCTGCACTTGCTGCTAGCGCTGTCAGCAGGTTACAATGAAGAATGCCAGCAGAGTCAAGAAGCTATTTATCACACTGATAAAGAAAGTGCTGCTGCGATGTGCCGCGCGATAAAAAACAAGAGATTTAAATTTAGAGCGTCGACCGTTCATCCGCTGTCAGATGTCGGCGCGCGCTCCGGCTGCTGAAGCCGTCACATCGCCTGATCGACACTGACAGCCTCGCATCGGCCGCGGTCGCAGGGAAGTTTCCGGCAGCTCTTTGACAATGTGAGAACGCGCACCTCAAGGCCCGGGCAGCGGCCCGCCGCTCGCCCCAGCCCACGCCGGATTAGAGGGCGCGACTGATGTTTGCTCTGCCGCACGCGCTTGAACGTCTTCAGCAGAGGCTTAACGACGTTTTCATCTTAAGAGCCTTGCTGTGTGAATTCTCCTTGGTGAGAGGAAAAGTCCCACGGTTGTCAGGTGAGCTATTTTGCCACGGTGCGGAAAAGCTCATTTCACAGCGCTTAGAGGCCCGTCTTTGATTTATAAATTCTTTGCACTGAGAAGGGGGAAATGTCATTCAGTCATTTTGAAATCTAATTTATAGTTGCCCCAGAACCTGTTGTCATGTCGTGTTTCCTCATTGAGGATCTGAGAGCTGAAGTGACAGCACGCCCCACCCCAGCCAAAATGCTCTGCGGCCCACAATGACGCCATTCTCTCCTGAATAATAATTAATGAGGGGGAAAAAAATGCATTATGAAAAATTTCTGCATGCGAAGGCTGTGTCCTCAGGTCACACTGCCACATCTGAACACAAATTAAAGGAAAAAGAAAAACAACTTTGCTATTAACACAGTTCACAACTTCACTGTGTTGCTGCAAAATAGGGCAGCGTTGGGATTTGGCGAGCTCCTGCTGACGCAGACAGATCGTTTGTGCTTACATCACCGAGTTTGAAATAATCTTTCTCTTTTAAATGAACTGCTTGTCATGGAGGCGAATTTTTAAAAAAAAAAAAAAAAAGGGAAAAAAGTGAAGTTCCTGAAGAAATGCCGATATTCAGTGTTTTCATATTGAGCTGCGTCATGGTGCATATGATTGCACTATGAAGTGCTGTTCATTTGTACAGTATGGAAACAAAAGTCATCTTTTCCCTCTTATTGGAGGCTGACAACAATAGTCCATTAACTTAAAGTTAAAAAGTATGGGCTCAATACCGAAGGAACAGCGTGGGTTAAATAATACATACGAAATAACATGTTCTGTCACTGCCGCCCCCTTGCCCTCCATGAGCTCCCCCTCCCCCCACTGCACTGTGCAGACAAATGGAGAGCGGGTCCACCCCCCCCAACCCCCACCCCCACACGGATTTACAGTGAGCCGATACAGGGCAGAGTTGCTGACAGGTGTAATACCACGACGGGCTGCCATTTGGCTTAAGAAAATAGCCGTGCCAACAAATACTTTGAGTTGATCCATCAACTGTGAGGCGAGAGTGCGGCTGCAGTTCCACCATGCTGGGACCCCATATCCTTTCACAGATGGTTTCTGGAGTCATCGATACGAGCGTGAGCTGCTCGGTTTTTTTCCTTTTTTAGATTAGGCCCGTGCAGTTCATAACGCTCGCTTTACCAGCTGCTCCAGATCACAGCACCTGTTGTGGTATTGCAGTTACATTGCTGCTCCATTTCTTTATATTTGTGATGACAGATCAACTGCAAGGACTTTCCTCAAAACAATACCAGCAGAATTTTCCACTGGAGAACCCATCTGCAGCCCAAAATGCTCTGATCCTGGCACCTTGGTGCGCTCAATGAGTTTACAAAGATAAATCACATCCATTGCTGGTCTGGTTGGATAAAGTAGCTGGAGCAGTTTCTACAACTTCATAATAAATATCAAGATAAAGGGACTTTATGTAACGTACAGAAAACACCTGCGGCTGTTGACTGAACTGCCGTCAACCGTCCTGTCGCAGGCCGCCGGCGAGCATCCTGGGATTCGGGCCAAACCAGTGATGTGACGATGGGACTTGTCGCACTGACGTGCAGCCTTAAGAGAACAGTTAGAGTACGATGAAAACAAATATCTGTTATAGTCACCTGATTCCTGATGCGCCAATGATGTAAATGACGGCAGAACACGCTTTTCTTCAAGGTATCTTTGCTTTTCAATAGAAATGGTGGAATACTCCTTTTTGCTGAAGCCCCATAGGGAAGTTGCATCCCAGTAATCACAGACCGCTTTAATTATATTTAATTTCACAAATCACCATGTAGAGCATCAGAGCTTCTCCGTATGAGTGCATTCAAAGGAAGGAAGGAAAGACGACACAGCAAGCTGGAAAATTGCAAATTGCTTGCTATCATTTTTTGTTTCATCTTATGTTCCTTTGATAACTCAATTATTCGGCAGGGCTGCTTTCTTTCAGTGACCCAGAGCCAGGTCACAGTGATTACTCGTGGTTAGTTATCAAAAAGGAAAACAAACCAAAGTCATTCTTCGTACTGTTTACATGTTCCTCACGTGTTTCACTGAGATGAAGGACACCTGACCCTAAAGCTGCAACCACAGTGCTGGGAGGTATTTTGCAAAATGCTGAAAACACAAGCAGAGGCACATTTGTGTTATATCACAAACATATGTCTAATGCAAGAGACATCAGATTATTAAAGTGTATTAAACTGTATGGTATAAATGCTTTTAAGGAGCTGCTCTGTGTTTACACTGACCTCAGATTTCCTGAAATATGTTGGTACAACTTTATATAACCCCTGAGACATGTAATTGAATCAGAGTGAATGAGAGCACGCAGCGATCTGACTATTGTGTAAAGCTGTTTCAGCCTTTAAATTTGGATACAGACTCAAATGGTCTTCTGGGACGTGGGTACTGATTGTGAGTAAACATTACAGTGGCTGTGTGGCTCTGGATTCATGTTTTGTAAGATGCTTCTAATGTTTTCCCTCCTCTTTATTAATGCATGAAGTGGCCAAGTACACTTTTAAATCACAATCCTCGAAATACACGACTGACTAGATTAAAAGCAGCAATTATCACTGTAAACTAAGATATATTATAAAATCCTTTCATTGCATCATACAGATTTTTCTGGGCAGTCCTGCGGTTCAGATATTTATTTACAGTAACAGAACACGGCATGTGTTCGCGTGCGGCTCAGTGATATCTGAGACCTGCCTCGCCTTAAACCACAGTTCAGCCTCGTCCTCCCAGCAGCACATGATGGCGAACCCCCAGGCTCCTCGCACCCAGTCCAAGTCTGCTCCCCGAGCCCGTGCAGTCAGCGAGTCCCTGATAAGTTGCCCAGCGCGTCCGTGCCTTCCAAATTAATTTTCAACACAGATACACGCAGTTGCTGCGGGAAGACGTCTCTGATCAGCTGGGAAAGATGAGGGCTATCGACGGGAAAGATGACCCAGATGCTTTGGCATAATAAAGACAAACTGCAGGGACACATAGGTGGAATGGGGGTCATTCATCTTCTCCCATCTAATACGAGAACCGTCCCTGGTTCAAATCAAATGCAATCTCAACCAAGTAATTCCTTCATACAACACGTCAGATGCTATTTGCTCGTTTGTGTTGGTTTCTCCGCGTTGCGGGCGGGATTCATCTGAGCTGTCCTCCAGACGTTGCTGGGAAAGGAGGAAATTCGGAAGCTTGGGCTGTTTTTGTGGCTGGGGAAGGGTTATTGATAACAATGCCATTATAAATTCTGCTTATTTGTCCAATTCTTCATCGATTCCCTTAAATATTCGCGATCAATTGCATCAATTCTTGGTTTCTATCTTCGTTGCGGATCGTTTGGTCCTCTCTGCTGTGAATTCTTCTTCTGTGAGTTTCCAGCAGCGCAGATGCACAAATTTAACGCTTTTTGCTTCACAATACGCAACTGCGTACGATTCCGACGGGCCCGACAATTTCAAACTGGTTCCCATCCGGAACCAGATCTCTGTGCCCATCTCTGTTTGTGGCTCAGCGGTCTATAATAATTACAGTGGGATATTATACTGTAATTGATCCCCTGAGGAGGAATTCTTCTCTTTTTATCCACTCGGCCCTGCACAGCGAGGTGAGAACACAGCAGCGGTGACAGGACAGCGCCTCGGGGAGCGCGGGGGGAGGGATTTAGTGCCTTGCTCCGGGACTGAACATGGGCCTTTTCAGTCGAGGGTCAGGTTTCGCCCCTAATGATCTCAGTGCACTTGTTCACTCTGTCTCGCCTCTCAACATTTCACTCCCACTCTCTCGCAGCTGTATATGTACTTTTAAGAGGGGAACCCCCCCACACACACACACACACACACACACACTTATATATAGATAGAAAGTGGACCAATACTAAAACACAGCATTGTCTGTTCACAGAGGTAAGAGTTGGCTTCTGAGGGCGGTCAGGGATCATACCCGTGCCATTGTTTTTTTTTCCCAGCATGCAATGGATGGAAGGTAGAGAAACACTGACTGGGTTGCCAGTTTATGGCGAACCTCTGATCAGCTGATTTGCATAAATCATTTGGTATCCAGCTTCCTACATCAGGTGGGGGGGGCTTACTTATCTCCCTATTTAGCACCACTCACATCGCCTCATTTTGGTTCCCAACATTTTGCACTACTTTGATCCCATCTGAGAATATTTGTATAATGTGAGCCTCTGTGATCACACAGCTGTGGTCGAGTGTAGCTGTTCTGTACATTACAGTACTGGTCAGCAGCCAGAGAGTATATACAGTACTCTCAGAGGATAGACGAAGCCACGGTGCTGTTCAAAGCAGATGGGAAATCAAAGCTCTGTGCAGCTCAAACAGGCTTACTAATTATTAACTGATCCTGTCTGTTGCCTAATGAATCATTTGCTGCCATGTAGCAGAAGTAGCAGCGAGTGTGTTGATGTTTTCCTTCAACACAACGGAAAGAGACGCATTTTCAGGCCTGTGGCCACTGTAAATTGATCGACCGACGGTGCTGTAGGAGCAACATTAGTTTGGTTTTAGTTCACTGAATTCTTGATGCAGTTGATGTTATTCATTTGCATATCAGGCCTTGCTTGTGTAGGTGTTTCCGCTGAGGACAGCCCCACGCCTGCACCTTCACCACAGTGCCCTCTCGGGTGTGTTCTGGGTGCTTCTGCGCTACCGCTGTGCTGCGATCAGCCAGGGAATCTTTAATGTTTATGGCAGCGCTGTCTCTCCCACGGGTGTCGATTGAGGAGGAATATTAGTTTGCCGAGCTATTAGGAGAGGAGAGACTGGGACTGACAATGGAAGACACAAGAGAGGGGGCTCGCAGTCTCCTCAGCAACGGATATTTTTAGAGGTGGCTCTTCGACGTGGCTCAGATGTTAAGAGCGGCGAAGGATGAGTGTTGGGAGAGAAACACACTGCTCGTGGAGTTTTCAGCAGTCGCTGCAGGATGAGGGATGCTTCAGTTTGTCGGTCGATTTGACTTTGCATACTTGGGTGTAGGGATGGATTACTGGGGTTTTGGCACAATGCAATGGGCCATTAGGAAGATTCATTCTTCAGAGTTTTTCACCAGACCTGAAGCACAACCCAGTTGTTCAGTTTGGTCACTAACTGTAAATCTGCAGAGATCATTTTCAGCTCATTGTAATGCATTACTACGATGAATCAACAAATGATGCTGTGTGTCTCTGGGGGACAAAAACAGTAAAAGGTAAATGATGTTTCATTTTTTCTGGGCTGCTACACATCTGTGATGAATGTATGTGCTGGTCTTTACAACGTTCCATTAGCTGGGGGATGGTGGTCAAGTCGAGTCTGAGGGAAGTCTGATGAGAAGTGGTGTGGCGACAAGAGTCTTAAAGTGGATTTCCATAATTACATCCTGCCCATTGGCAAAATGAAATCCAGCAACGTGTTCTACTGAAATCTGCTTCCTGGAAAGAGACTTGTTTGAATTAGCTATAGTTAATATACAGTATGGACTGTAATGAGCAAAACCTATAAATACCAGGACCAATTAAAAGCCACTTAGGTTGAATTAAAATGTAATTTTAGAACAGCTTGGCATAGCTGAAGACTGATGTAAAAAAAAAAAAAAAAAAAAATTAAATATTTTAAAAAAACAATGCAAGACCTTGTGTCAAGGGACTACATCTCCGACCATCCTATTCTCAGAGAGGAACGGATGGACATATGCACAGGTGAATGAATGATGTTAGCAATAAAACAAATTGCCATGTCTAACCTTCAGCTAACTGAGTCACAACACCGGGCCCGTGGAGGTACCATTGTTGAATCTGCTCCAACCCCCAGAGGCCGGGTTCTCGTCCCCGGATTCTTTTTCTCTTCTCTCTGGAGGTTACTCAGTTCCACGGCCCGCTGCTGATGACGAGGGACGAGAAGAAAGGGAAGGGATGAGTGCTCTGCTTCCATGCAGCAGATGTTGGGGGAATGGGGAACTGAAGTACCACTGAGGCAAAGACACAAGCGCTAATGATTGATAGAGTCTGCAGAAGCAGAGAGCTGCTGCTAAATTTCCCATGTGCCTGTCCAGGTAGTGGAAGTGTAATGACAGGGAGGGAGACGGATAAATCTCTGCTTGACTTTAATCAAACAGTGAAACAATCTAGAAGCATGAAGCTTGTTGAAAGGCGCGCAAATATGAGCATCTGTGCATCGAAAGCTGAGGCCTAACAGAATTATGCACGCGCAGATTGATAAAGCCATTATAAAGATGGTTCTGTTTGATAAATCTCAGTCTCTGTGGGACTGGACATGTGCATGAGTCTCATTTAGTGACAAACTAATTAATCAGCTGACCGATTAATCGGGCCGATATCTGGCATTTGGAGATAATCGGCATTGGCCGCTCACGAGGCAGATTAAGAAATAATGTCTGCAAACATTAAAGCAAAATGTTTTCTCATATTACTGTTGGCATCCTTTTAAACTGAAAATAATTTGTAGTGTGCAGAAGCAATGCACACATTTTTATTTGCAAATATTTCTCTGCATTCAAATGAGCCACAAGCTTCATGATCGCAGTTTGTCCAAAATAGATACAGACATGTCTTCAATGCACAATATGTTTGCCTTCAACAATAATATTCACAGCTACCAGTGAAAAGAAAGACAAAAAGAATCAGCACAGTTTCCCAGACTGTGTCATACTGCTGGTTCTCCACTACACAACACCAGTGCAGTTGTCGTCATTTCACGCTGCCATTACGTACGCCTCTGGCTATTTATAGTCCATGTATCATTGATCTGACGCAGGCACCTGCACCAGTGATACTGAGGTAACGTGATTCGCTCACCATGACTGAACACACAAAGCATTTCCTGCACACAAGGAAATAAAACAATGCTCTCCACAGTTGTTATTAATAAAAACCTACTGGTTTAGGTTTGTGATGTGGAAAAAGGAACGTGTTACGGGTTTGATGTGGCTGTGCTGACACGCCTGAGTGCATGCACACATCCCCCTGCAACAACAACGCACGGTAACAACACATGGGCCAGTACACACAAAGAAATGAGTCTGTTCTGCTAATCCATTAACCAGCCAAGTGAACGCTTAAGTCAGTGCTGTAGCTGTGACATGCGTGACCACAGGAAACCTACACACACATTCCTTCTGGGAGGAAAAAAAAAACAACAACCTCTGTGAAATAGGAAAGGTCTGCAGGAAAAGGAAGCATCATTAAATTACAACGGAGCTGGGCCACTGAGCGAGGCCCCTCGCTGACTTAACCGGAAGTGACTTCTTGTACCCATGAGCAAAGCAGCCCGACATCATTGTTAATTTAATGGCAGCCCCTTTTCTTTCCTCATATTCCAGTTTCCCAACCTATTAGTATCGGAGCTGGGGCCAGGCTTTGTTTTATGGTGCGAGTCTGGCTGCCACGAACTCAACTAGAGGGTATTATTCCTGCATTGATTGTTCATTGGGCCGGCTTTGCTCTGGGTCACAAAAGGGAAATTCATTAGCATGCATATATTCTCTGTGGCATTTTGGCGGAGCGACAACGCAGTTATCCTGAAACGCTGCACTGGGAATTCAAAAGGCTTGAGCTTGTTGGTAATCAGGGGATGAGTTCAGAGCGTCTTTAAGGCTGATGGCTCTCTTTATTGTAAGCACAGGCACTGTGCTGGCCAGTGCTGAGGACGGTAAACCAAACTAATTTCACTGGTTAATGCTACAGGTTTACAAGCATGGAATTAATTAGCTGATTTTACTGGAAATTCAGGTGAAATATGTCTTTTTCTCTCTCTCCTTCAAAGATGGCTCCATCTTCAGGCAAGAACCAGAATTCAGAGGGAGATATTTAGTAAAATCTAAAACCAGTGGGACCACTTTTCAAACAAGACTTCTGTGTTTCCAAATCCTTTAAAATTCCCCTGGTCTCACTAAAACGACCAAAGAGACTTAAGTCTCCCCTGCTGGTGTGAAGACTTACATCCCTCACGCTAAGAACTACTGGACCTGTACACATTTAATAGTGCATCTATATTTTAAGAAAAAGTCTGAGGGCTTGAAAAAGATTTGTGTGAGTTTGAAAAATGACTGAGAGCTTGAAGAAGACTCACCTGAAACTGCAGCATTAATATGCAGCTGAAGTTAAAATCAGGACTAATGAGATCTGTTCAGATGGCTCGCTTTTCTTTTTCTTCAATCTTTCATCTAACTTTTCTCTTCTGTCTCCCCATTAGGTGGTCTGTGCATTTCACAGTCAGTGAAAATACCCCGTGAACCCAGAGCCGGGGAGTTTGACAAGATCATCCGCCGGCTGAGCGAGAACCCTAACGCCCGAGTCGTCATTATCTTTGCCAACGAAGATGACATCAGGTGGGCACAGACGAATCCTAATTGCCGTCAATTAACACTACTATAACCCTCACTTCTCAACCGCTGTTGGATAATCGCTCAATAACATTTACCTGACGGTATTTTTTCTTCCCCCTGAGTGAAAATCTGCCGGGTTTTGATAAGGTGAAGTAAAGCAGCTTAAGAGTTTACAAAGAATCTGCTGACGTCTAAAGTGATAAATGTTGTTCAGGAATGTCTTTACCTGAGGCTGCCTTTGGATCTGACAGGAGAACGTCACAAACGTCTCCTGTGTGTGTAAAGAAACTTTAAAAAGTGTTATTACCATATAGCCGTTGTGACAGTCGGCAGCTGTTTCTAATATTTTGTCCACTCCCCCGCTCACCACCTTCACGACTCTGCATGACAGTACAGTTAACAGGGTCCCTGCTTTCCTTGTGGGGTCACAAATGCATCCATTTAAATTCATTATCTAATATTAGGACGGACAGTACGTATTGACAATGAATTAATTGGCTGCAGGCTGAACCAACACACAGGCCACTGTTGTGACTTTGCAAAGGGAAAGGTTCCCCAGCAACCGGTTAGTAGGCCAATGTATTCCTGGTGGGAGCTGGCAGTGATCTGGGTCCGGTCTCTTGATGATGACCAGGGCAGAAGTCCCAGCGCTCATTGACTTAATCCAGCCATGATAACAGGCAATAGTCTAGCTATACAGTAATTACAGAGAGCCGGGGGATTTAAATCCTGCAGAGCTGTTTCGAAGGAGTCCTTTCATGTGACACTTGACTGCTTATGTAAATATTATGCCTTGGTCCAGAGTTGTGAAGAATATGGAAAGTAGCTCACCTTTCAGGATGGTGATATCGCTCCGTTCAGGAAACTGAGGAGCGTCATCACCAGCCAGCGCACCCTGTCCACAGTCAACAAATCACTGACTGAGAACCTCCTTATGTTTAACATACATGAACATGCAAACATACGTGACATGAACCACCAACCCCAGGACTTACGTTCCCAGGATTTGGCATCAGGCCGCAGACTTACACTCCACAAAACGTCTTTCATCCCATCAGCTGGGACCATGCAGAATAAGGGACTGCTCAAACAGGTCCCGCACACACCTTTAACTTTATCCCTTTTATTCCCACTAATTTTAGTTATCGATTTCAGCAACACAACACCCTTTCTTCTCACGGTGTTATTTTTGCATCTGACTGTCCAGTCATGTCTCCGTTATGTAATCTCCTGACAGTGGGAAAATCTATTTCTCTCATTTTTCCCTACATGGAGCACATAATTGCATCTTAAGGCTTGCTCATTTCCCTACATTTCTAGAGCCTCGACTCAGGGAAAAAATCATTACCAGTCAAATACAAATCCGTGGGCTCATAAAAGTAAGGCAAAGCTGGTAGCACACTCCTCAACCTGTAGAAATGACTTTGCAAGGTCGTGCCGTCCTTCTTGGTGCAATGACAAAATGTTACGACATACTAAATATTTATTTTTCAGGGTCGGTAATGCTTCACATCCAACCAGGCGGCGAGATTTAAATTTTATGCCGCTTGTGTGTGAGCATTCTTGATGCACGTCTGCCGCTACATCAGAGCTTGTTTGGACATTTCCATTTGTTGTGGGGTTTTTTTTGTTACAACTCCCCAAACTGGCTTCCATTGGCAAAAAGCCTGGACACACACAGTAAGGGTGTCATCCCACCACAACCAGGAAGAACTGCACCGGGATGGATATGGTGGCGCCGCAGCAGAACTTTATCCAGACTCAGAACAGAACTTTCTGCTGATGGCATCGGTCCTTCTTCGTCAGAGTGCTTCTTTCACAGGCAGTGTGTGCGATGAAATATATCAGAAAATAAAAACGCTGACAACACACAGCGTTACGTGGTCTGGTGATTCATCACTGCGCCTCTCTCTGTCCCAAAGGCGGCTCCTTCAAGCAGCTAAGAAGGCCAATCAAACGGGCCACTTCATCTGGGTGGGCTCGGACAGCTGGGGCTCCAAAATCTCTCCGATTCTGAACCAGGAAGAAATGGCAGAGGGTGCCGTCACCATCCTGCCCAAACGACAGTCCATCAAAGGTATTTATACCACACGTCCAACCTTTACCCCGCAGAACTCGTCTTTTTTTAAACTTCAATATATCTTGACACTTTTGCCACTTCCCAGCTTCTTCTCATAATTCTCTATGATGTTCAACATAAATGATTTCACATTGGACATAAAAGTGTTGAAGCTTATCTTTCACATGGATAAAACTAAGGTTATCATTGTATATGGAGAGCTTCTGATCGCTGGTAAAGTGTGAATAAGGTTATCTTAGATAAGTCAGCATTCAGACTGCAGCTATGTGTGAAAGCATTATAATTACAGTAGAGTCTATTGTATGTTCCAATTTCATTAAATAATGATGTAAGGCTGTTGAAACTTTTCCAGAAATGGATTTTTCAATAATTCCACCAATCACATGGCATGTAACAATTCATCAAAGTCAGCGTGAGGAAATGAAGATCCTTGACATTTACTTTCAGCTTTCAGAGCTCCAACGCGTAAAGTGAAATAAATGTTCGGCAACACTTAAGTGCTCGGCTCCTTTGAAATCATCAGCAAAGTTATCCGCTGCGGAGTTTACATTTTGCTTATAAAGGATTTCAAATGTTCAGTGACCTTAAAGCATCACAGAGCTGATTGGAATAAATAAAAGAAGTGCGTGTGAAGTGACGACAGCCCTGCCACCCGTTTCTTTTAGGTTTCGATCGCTACTTCATCAGCCGAACACTAGAGAACAACAGGAGGAACATCTGGTTTGCAGAGTTCTGGGAGAATAACTTCCAGTGCAAGCTCAGTCGGCACGCCGTGAAGAAAGGGTCCGGCATCAAAAAATGCACAAGTGAGTCCACACTTAATAGCAGTGGAGGCACGACGGAGAGCGCTCAATCAATGGCCGGGTCTATTGATTGGGTCTGCTGTGAATACATTATGTGTGTGTGTGTGTGTGTGTGCGTGTGTGCTTGGTATGCTCAAGTAGATGCTTTTGTCACGAGGGAGAAAACCATCACACTTCTCTAATTTAGGTTAAACGTAATGGGCGGAGGTAAGTGAATGCAAACCTCTAATTTCGTCCACGAGAAATTAATGTTCCCATTACTCGTCCGTCGGCTACTTCAATTTGCGGTGGGCGACAATCGCGGGACCGTGCCGCTGCATGCGCTGAAAACATAATCAATAGTAAGTCCAATCAGCCCATTAGAAACAAGCTTTCAGGTCATTACAATCCGTAGTCTCCCACCGCGCCGCGCGGTGCAACGCTGCATCTCAAGTAGTCCAGATTGACTGATTTAAAGTTAGCGACTGTAACGTTCCCAGGCAGCACGTTCCTCGTGCATCCATCTATATGTCGGACTTTCATACAACATGAAAACCAGCCCCGGAGAAGCTGCCGGATTGTTCTCTGTTCAGACGCGTCCATCGGCCTGAAGACGGCACCGCCCCTTCCCTTCCTCAGCCTCAGCAGCTCACAGCGCTCATGTTACGATTCCCGCTCCACACAAAGCGTGTACTGCTCACAGGTCCACTTCATGCAACCACGTGTAACTATGAACAAACTGCACGGCTTTCTGAACTGACGCTTCCCTTTCTGTCAAGAGCACTTAGTAAACACACACGGTAAAAGGCAGATCTGTGAGTGTTTATCACCAAAACAAGTTTGCAATTAAAGCGTATCGACCGCAGTAACCTAATGTGAAGCATCCTCAGTTTAACAGCCCTCGTAACTGTCACCTGCACGGCAGAACGAGACCACATTAGTTTGGAGATAAATCCAATGCATCTTTTAATTCACGTAATAACACAGATTCTTTGTTGGTATATGATAGTACAGGTGATTTTGTTTTATATTCCTGCTTGGAGTTGAATTTCTGCAGCCAAATCCTCTCGCCCCACCCTAACTGCGACAAAACAGGCAAGACTCCAAGTACCCCGCTGTGGTAGCGGATGCGAGTCCGGGCATTAAAAAACGCAGAACCCCGGCTAACTGTAGCCACGTTTTCGTGCCGCTCGCGCACAGCTACCAGCGGCGAGCCCAGTAGGCGTCGACAGACAAACGACTTCACACGGGGGCCGAGATTTATTCCTCTGCAGTGGCAGTAAAGACAACACATGGGCCCGCCGATAACTGCGCTACATTCAGAGCTTAACAAGCTATTTAGGGCTGACAAAGAGTAGCGTTAATCACAGTAAACAGCGCGGCTATGGGTATGAACTGACACACACACACACACACACACAGCACAGGTACCCACAGAGAAACTCAGTGAAAGCTCCATAAATGTCTGACAGCAGTTTTTCAGGGCTCTGACTTCCAGCTCCACATTGCACCGAGCAGTGGTCCGTCTGTCAGTGCCCCCCCCCCAAAATCTACCCCCAGTCTACCCTGGCCAAGGGGGCTGAGGGGGTGTGCAGTCACTCTTTGTAAAAAAAAAAAAAATTCAATCACTTGAAGAAGGTGCAAACCTGATCTGAGCTGAATTGATAAGTTTTCTCTGAAGTTGAGATCCATTGACTGAGATCTTTGGGACGGCTGTTTGCAGCACATGAGCTTTTCCTGAAAGGGAGGGGGCATCAGTGCAACGTGTAGAACAGATGGTAGAGTCGCTCTGCAGTTGGTTTTAATCAAAGTTATATTAGTCAATTTTCATTTTATTCGAGCATTTCACTGTTTTCGTCTTGCTTGGTCGGTGGATCATGTGTAATTCCATCTTCTGGCTTCCTGATCCATCCGACGTGGGACACTACAACCTCAAAATGTCACCACATACCACAGCAGACATACTTAACCGGCGCGATAGATGAACAGGCAAAGCCAACCAATTAAGCAGTGATTTAATTGTCGTCCCTCTTAACAACGCTGTGTCCCTTGGCGAAGGAGAGAGATGCCTCCATTAATCCACACCTGCAGGTTGGAGGGGGAACACGTAATCTTAAATGATTTCTGTATCAGTGGCTGCTCTCCAGCCCCCCCCCCCTCTGTGTGGCCTCTGGGGCGCAATAAATTTTTACCAGGCATGAGATGCAAACATTTGACTCAGAGCTTCTTTTTTTTTCGGAGGTACTTTGACTATCCTCCCCATTGTTCTTCTTTTGTCAGAACAGTCTCCCTGTCCCCCAACTTAGTGTGTTACTATAATACTGCAGACCATAGAACGTCAAATAACAAACTGAAAGCAAGTTTTGGGCAAAACGTAAAACCTGTGTTTTTCACGATATACTTAATTAGTGCAAAAAGAAAAGTCGCGTCTTGCCAAATGTGTGGCAGAGTGTAATCGACCACTAGGGACCGGAAAATGATATTCTTAAAGTACTAACATGATTAGATGGGCATGTAATTATTCTGCTTGTGTGATATCAAAGCTTTTAATCGCACAATACGAGTCAGTGAGTGGCTGATTTATGTGCCACAGCAGCAGGGTAGCAACAGATCAACCTCCAGGACCGAGACATTAGAGTGCATCTGACTCCAGAGCGAACGGAAAACAATGGGGTGCAGACGGATTATTCACATCCCATACCTGCATCTTCTCCCACTCGTGTTGTGTTCGCTGCCCCAGAGGCCAGGCTTTCCTTCAGTTGTTCAGATCTGCACTGTCATCCACAACCCACAGGTTATTTTATTGCTCTGGAAGTGGCATCATAACATGACCCAGAGTACCTGTGCACAGGTCATGACCTACTGTAATCCTACACACATACTGTACCTAAACAGGTGCATCATTTAAACATTAGGTAAAGATGATATTTAGAGATGATTTGGAAAAAATAACTAATAATTTGTCATCTGAAACGCTGAGCATTCAGCCACTCATCTCAAAATTATTAGTATTCTGCGACACGATGGTTTGTTCATTTCTCTCAGGGTTGGATGAAAGCAGGCCTCTGAAATGATGAAATGATGCCAACAGCAGATTTGATCAGCTGTAGCTGAACATTACCTCTGTCGAACATTTTAATGGTTCCTTCCATCTTGTTTTAAAACTTGTAAAAAGGGTCTTTATACACACATAATATGGCGCTAACTGAATGAGGATTGAGCTAAACGTCCCAGGCGAAAAGTAGCATCCCTCCCTGTTAAAAGAAAACAAATTCAAGTAAGCACTGCTGCTCTTATGCTGCAGCGTGGGGCTTGTTTGCTGAGGAAGAATGGAGGATTAAATTCTTATTGTTCTAACGTAAGCCTATTTGGCTGTTTGGTGCACATACTTTTTTTTTTTATTTACACAAATGCCGCCATAGGTAACGAGTTTGGCTGGAGCTGCTGGAGTCGAAAGCACTTCTGCGATAAGACAGAAATACATCAAGTAGAATTAGTGGTTGTGACAGCAAAAAAAAGGCCTTCTATGTTTCAAATTTGCACCACCTGGATTCCTTTAAGAAGAACACGGTTACGGTTCCTACAGCATAATAAGAACTAATTAGATATGGAAGGTTTATGGCATTTTACCTTATCTGATCTGCTCAGACTGTTCACTGTACATCGCACTTCTTCATGCATGAAGAGGAGTGAATGAACAAGAACGGGCTGATGTAAAGAGGAGAAAAACTGGCATGGGATAGAGAGGCCTTGCACGGTGTAATGAGATTCTCCTTGTCGTCAGAGTTGCACTGGTAAGTAACGAGCAGCGCTGCCGCATCAGCCGTAATTATTTTGGGGCGAACTGACAAACTTTCGTCTTCCAGATCCGCCTTGTTCAGAACGCTGTTGCATTTAAAGCGTGACGGCGCTTTGAAAGCCTCGTTCCAATTTGCATCCCAAAATGCGTGACGTATTGGAAAAGCACAATATGGAGAAGAGCAATTTGCCCACGGAGTAGCCGTGCCTCGCAGTATTTCCTGTAATTAAAGTTGCCTGTCTGACTGGGCTGCCGGCCAAGATGACAGCTTCTGCAGGTGTGATGTTTTGTTGTTTTTTCCCTTTGTTGACGTCATTTCGGCACGCGTCGAGATTTCACAGTTTGAGTGAAGCAAACCGGCTTGAGTCACCGCGCTGCTTCGCATCCCCGCAGATATGAGTCATCAAGGCTACCAGACACGAGTACATGCCTGCTCCATTGTCTGACGCCCGTCGCTCGCTGAAAGCGTCAAGGACGAGGCAGCGTTCTGCAGCCGCTTTGATCCGCTCAATGAGGCGCAATGCAAATGTCAGGGTTCTGAGAAAGGAACCAGAAAAGAACACAAACATGTTGTCTACATGTACATAATTACTGACCTGCAGTGGTTTACAATCATTTCTCTGCATGACAGCAACGAGGGGAGCATTCCATTTAAATGTAATTTGCCATACCTGATTTTTAACCACAAATTTCCATAATGAATTCTTGTTTGAAGGCAGTGAGAGCAAGAAAAACTCAACTGCTATCTGTAGCTCACAGCTGCAACAATGAGCTCACTTCATCCGACCCACCGTGTCTTTATAAGCAAGAATGACAAGCGCCGTCGAGCCCCGCGGCCTATTTCTGTCCCCTGGGTACCGATGCCCAGTCTTCTTGATTTGAATCAGAAAATGGGAGGGGTTTGTAATGGTTGTCGGCCAAAGTTTGTCAGGCGCCTTCACTGGGGACACACTGATGTTGTGACTCGGACTTTTAGGAACGTTTCATGCCAGGAACAAAAGAGAGCTCAGAGTTGAAAGTTTGCAGGATGTTATCGTATATTTGGATACATTTTACTACTAGTGTCACAAAATGTGAACTTAAACATTCAAAGGGTTTGAAATTAGGTCAAATAATTAAACATCAAGATCATAGATTTGACTTAAAACCTGACGAGAGTTTGGTAAAAGAATTTTATACACATGGCAATCGAGCTTAAAGTACAGTCCTTACAGTCTATGGGAAGAGGAGATATTCTGTAAACTATCATGCGTCCGTTGATATTTAAGACATCCTCTTCCTTTTTGCATAGAATAATAAGAAATATTCAGAATACTGAACAAAACTCTGCAGTCTGAATGCACACAGGGCCAAATAAGACCTTTTCCATGTTCCTATCTTTCAGATGTGGTGTATAAATGTCATGAGTAGACTGAATGGTAAACACTGTATCTCCCATTATTCTGAAACGTGGCTTGAACTGTATCATTACCTCGCTAGCGGTGACCTACAGTAAGTCAAAAATTAACTGCGTCCAACCTAAACACAAAGAACGATTCAGTTTGCTCTATCATTAGTTGGACCCATTACCCATTACCCTATAATTTTCAGCAGCACAGTGAAAGAAATCACAGCGTGCACAACTAATAAAATGATTTGATTTTTTTTCTATTTTTCGCTTCTGTACCTTCAATGAAAGGGTGGCAAAAAAGAAACAATTTGCCTCCATTCAGAAGGACATTGTTGGCAAGAATATGCAGCATGACCCGGAGCTTTCTGGATCATTGTGTTCTTTCAGAACCTCAAGGTTGCCTTGATGAAAGTTCCCAGAGCACCAATAAAAAAGATTCAGTAACAAGGTTTCATCTTCATTCACGCCGACGCTGGCTCTGCGCTGCCGGCTAACCTTCCTGCGGCACATCCTGTTGCTGTCCTTCTTCTCCACTGATTGGCCAGCAAAGCCACATTTGAGTTCTTTAAACGTATGAAGGACAGCGTTGCAAAGGCCGACAGGAACGAGCGGCGCTGCCCTCCACCATGCCGTCTCCACATCCATCGCAGTTATTTTTGAGAGATTTGTGTTGTGGTACGTCACTGGCATCGTAGGGGACAGTCCTGGTGGGGAAAAAAAACTTTATTGAAGATTCATTTGTCCACAGGAGCTGTGGCATTAAACCTGGACTGCTAACAAGCACGATATCCACAGCTGAAAAAGATTTTCTGACGAGTCAGCAGTAGTGTCAGAAAGTGTTATGTTAATGACGTTTACCCAGTCGCGTCCATATAAATGTGTTGAATCAAATATGACATGAAGTTCAGAACCTGTAACAAAGCCCATTGCTTCATCTTAATGGGTCGAAAGCCAAAACGGGTCAGGAACCACTGGTCTACCTGATCTGCAGGGTTGTTGTTGGGGTTTTTTGACTGTGTTGGGGGAAGTGGAGCTTTAGAGAAAACCCACACGTGGAACTCTCCAACAGAACACTCTGGCTGTTAGCCGGCAGCACAGACCGCCGAGACATCCCGCCATTAATGAGCCAAATGTCTCCGCATATTTATGTGCAATGGAGAGAGATGTTGAAAGGAGAAAGGCTGTGAAAGCCACAAAAAAGCGACGGGCTGCTTATTCCAGCTTCGCTTTGCCCGTAGCACGCAGAGTAACTGCCAATATTCAAGCTCCTTAAGCATTCAGAGCCCTGTCACTGATGTTAAATTGCCTCTTCGAGTAAGCAAATGCTGGGGAGCGGAGGATACAGTAGACACTAACAACAGGACAAACAAAAACTATTCATCTGTGAAAAGCTAGCACTTATTAAAATGAAGTGCCTCTGTTGAGATAAGGAATCGCCCGCCAGAGAAATCTTACAAAACGAGATTACCCCTTATCAGCTGCTTCACATTGTGTTTTTGTTATCTGATCACGAGCCACTGTTTACGTTGTCTGGTCCCGCGCCCGTCTCGATGCAAAGTAGTGAATGAAAGAGCGAGAAGGATGCAGCATTTGTAAAGTAACACGGAAGATGACCTGGAAGACCTCAACTGCTGCTCCCTTGACAGTAAGCGTGTCGTTTAAATTACAGTATAATTATTAACAAATGTCAAAGCATGATTAGGGAACTGTCTGCAAAAAAAGCCCACACACATTAGCACACCAAATTAATTATGGTCGCTTTTTTCCCCCACTTTCCGTGTTACTGACATGAGCTGTTACTCAGAATGAGTCTTTTCGAGCCCTTCCTTAATGGCACGATGATAAAATAAGGTGATTTCATGCAAATTACTCCGTTTCCAAACATGTTTCCCCTCGAGTTGAGCAGAGTTCAGAAACGGGGGATTTAATTATTCTAAAAAAGCCTTCAAAGCACGAGGAGAAAGACTGACAGAGCGCCTACTGAGTCGAGGCAAATGAACCTCTGTTACAGAACGCCAGGCTTTTTGGTTGGACTTTAATGAGCGCTGAAGACATTGTCACGAAGAATAAAAAAGCACCAAATGTTATCTGTCACGTCGACGATCAACCCGTCTCTGATTACAAAATATAGCGTGTTTCCTGGGGGGGATTAGCTTGCTCTGCCCTGTGATTCGCATGCGTTTAAAACTTTAAGTGTCTCTCAGGAGTCTTTTCTTTCATGTGTGAGGCGCTAACCGCTGCACTAATTTAAGATAATTTCAGATTGTAAGAATCCGTCTTTAATCCTCTCACATTCATGGGGAGGAGGGGGAAGAAGGGTGTTCAGATGGGTTATAAATAAAAGAGGGATAAAGCAGTGCACATGTGTGTGTGTTTACCCAGCCCTCTTCATCACAGCTGCACCAACACTAAAATCTGAAGTGAGTGTGCGATCTGCGAGAATTTGCCGTGTTCCTGCTAATTCTCTTACCAGTTTGTTATTTTGGAGATTTAAGAACTGATGGGGGTTTTGAGGGCACGGTATCCGTCACCTTCACCTCACACACTAGACAAATTCTGTGACTGTCAACAGGCCTTAAATTGAATTTATGCTGCAGCTCTCCTATTAAGTTTAACAAAGCCAAACAAGCTCCCTCCAGCAGAATGACAGATGGTACTGAACTATGTTTGTTCTCAAGGAATTTTTATTTAAAAGGTTTCCAAACTTGCAGTCCTTGTCATTTCCCACCGGCCGTCACTCTCTTCTCAGCTCAACTTATCTGGCAGGGCATTGGCCAATAAAAGGATTAAGCCGCTAATTGAAACCCTGCTTGGCGATTAGCACATTTCCAAAGCATTAGAACAACCCCGGCCGTGATTAATATACACCTGTCATAACTAATTACATTAATGCTGAAGAATGATTAGGCCTGTCTTGCTCTGTCTTCCACCCCTCCTCTGCCACTCTATCACGCTCGCCACCCCTGACTAATAGACGCGAGGCGGCACGTGACTCTGGGGGGATAAACACCGGGACGAGGCCGGAGAGCGCCCCGCCAACATTTCCCAATCTGCAGAATATTCCACAAACCTTTGCTTAGTTTGGCACATTTTAACTTTCTTTTGAAAGATGATAAAAGCTGGCCGTGCAGTGCTGCAAAGCCTGTTAGCTGCAAATGGGGAAAGGCAGATTGGGATATACGAACCAAGAGAGTTGCGTTGAGTAATCTTGAGTGGGTCTAATCAGTGATCGATGGACCGGAATGAGAAAGGCTGCACACGAGGCCGTTTTTGGATTTTGTGGAGGGAGATTCTGTGATTGATGTCAAGACGAAATAGCACATAATTAGTAGCTAACGTGCACAATTCAATGCCAGTCTCTAAATAAATTAAATATGGTGGGGGGGAAAAAAAGATGAGTTCACAATTGAGTAATCAGGCCTCTTGAAAGGCTATCATTTGCTTGATTTAACACATCTAACAATCATCTGCATTTTTGACTGATTGTGGAGCAGCTTTTTTCATCGTGAATATCATTATATTGTCATTCATATAAAATATTATATCTTGATTGCCTGTAAAACGCAGCGTGGGAACATATAGAAGTTAAATCTAATAAGTGATCGTATTTATTTGAGTGCTGATGCATCAGTCAAGTCGGTCGCACGCGGGGCGATAATTTCACGAGCTGTGATTTTTGAGTCGTTAAGTTTGCTTATGTTTTTTCCTTTTCAGATCACGAGCGGATTGGTAAAGATTCATCCTACGAGCAGGAAGGGAAAGTCCAGTTTGTGATCGACGCCATCTACGCCATGGCTCACGCTCTGCACAACATGCACAAGGACCTCTGTCCCGGAAAAGTCGGACTCTGCTCCAAGATGGACACCATCAACGGCACCCTGCTGCTCAAGTACATCCGCAATGTCAACTTCACAGGTGCGTTAATCCTAATCCTGCCTCGGCTGTGTATGCACTGTGTATAAAGCACGAGTTGTTGTCGCTGACCCATTTTCTTATTCATGTTTAAAAATCAAACCAAAAGAACTCAATGGATTTCAGAAGCCTTCCTGGACAACTGCATCACTGAGGCATTTGTGAAGCAACATGTCGTATTTTTGGGTTTCGCGAACATGCTCATGCAGAGGCTTTGTGAGCGTGCAGTGGTCTCCAATTATCAGGCCACTGAATGTAAATTACTTCCAGCAAGTATGAGAGGCTGAGATCTGTAGGAGGCCTGACAATCAGCAGCGGCACAACGCGCTTTTATCAAAGCTGCCGATGACGAGCAGGAACTGTGCTTTGTGAGACTCCCCGCCTTATCTTGTCAGCGCTCAATTGCCCACGCAAGAAGATCTCCTGCTTGAAATGGCTGCTGGGTTAGAACTGTACATAAATGAGATGGGGTGTTACAAGGCAGCACCAGCGAAAACAGGCATCAATAGTTTGCCAGTGGTTGTGCTATGTTAACTTAATTTCCAGTATATTACAGCAGTTTGCAGTTAATGTAAAAATAGATATGAGTTCATGTCTTGTATGTCACTCTGTATGGTACAGCTGCATACTGTGCCTCTAAATGCAAACGGACCACTGAGGCCAGGACAGGAACATATACCTCATATCATCTGAATAAACTGTGTCACAGTTATGAGTCTGATGATACACAACCTGAGGAACAACAACATCAAGTGACAGGAGAAAGACTGTATCATCCCTCCTCCTCTTTCTGCACATGTATCAACAGCCAACACCATGTTCACATTCACGAGCATATTCACACAGGAGTGGCTTTGTTGGCCGAGACGTTGCAAGAAACGATGACACGTTGTTAGAGAGGATGGACGCTGTCAAATATTCAACAGTGTGCAAGTTAATATTCTGAATGTGGAAAGTTAGCTTTCAATTTACAGTCTGTGATATACTGTAGTGACTGGTGAGGCACACTTTGAAACTTTGAAAAATTAATTACAGGCCTACGAGTACATGAAAAAAAGAGCATACATCAAGAGGTCACAAAAGCAGCGTTGAACTGCCGGCTCCAGAAGAAGAGACTAAAAATGTATGCAGAGCGGGGTCTCACGTGGGTCGGCATCAGCACTTCAACGACTTGAGATAATTGTGCGTCAGAGGAGTCGAGGGTCAGAGCGTTCGCACAATCAAGCAGAATGCACCGTGAGCGGTTCGACAGAGTCTCCAACCTGCTCCACCCTCGCGGATGATTATACAGTAACGGATACATTTTTTTGTGTGACAATTACAGAGTGGGATCTTTGGGTGTAGGGCGGTCACGCCACAGCGAGCACATGTCGGGAGTAATTTACAGGAAAGGAGGAAAAATAAAGGAAAAAATGCTGCTGCGGAGTTCAACTGCTAGCATCAACGCTTGCGGTCACATCACACACTAACAAATGCTCCTGGTTGGTCAAGAGCTTTTAAATCTCAGCTGCCATTGTCAGGAAATTAAATGAGCGAGATTCTTTCCTCTAGACACGACGACGATGTTTAACTTTACGAGATAAAAACCTCCAGCCGCCACACGAATTATGGATGTCAGTCAGAAAGTGAGCAACATCTGATGACAATGAATCACGTTTGAAAGTAAAGTTAGATCTGTAATGTTATCATCGGTACTCAGCAAGTACCCAGATGTAAGTACTTGTATTTTGTGTGAAGTAAAGTGGTATCAGTGCATAACCAGCAGTAATGACTTGCGAGTGCTCGTGGGTCAGAATATCAACATGTTGACGGGCGATTTCCCGCTGTAAGAGATGGTCTCTGGTTTGTTTTATTAACGTAGTCAACATAACCTTTACTGTTGAGGATAATAAAGGTTAACCTGACACTTGGTTTGCAGCACTTACTTTTCATGCTCTAATGGATGTGGAAGGAAAACCCGGCCTTCAAAGTCAGAGCCTTGTTTACCTGTTCCTCAGCGGGCTTATTACTATGTAAGCAGGTCAGTCCTCATTTGTGGAAAACAAAACAAGAAGAAACGGTTCCGAGTTGGATTCTGAAGTGCAGTTTGACGAGATGGCTCAATTCTCCCAGCAGTCCGGCGACGCTTCAGTTGAAAATTCTGTACAAAACAGGTTTGTGCTGTGGAATTCAATTTGGACTCTTTATGCATTCCTTTATCTGTGGAGTTCTTTTACTGGAAGGCTTGTCAGCGCTGAAGTCATCGGGGCTGAACAGGGACGGCCAGAAAATCGATGCCACACATTACCGGACTGCTGTCATGCTCTTAACTGTCTCTCGACTCAGAGGGATGCAGAATTTAAAAGGTTTGGAGGAAATCAGCGGCAAACTCGCCGTGATCCCAGTGCATTCTGGGAACCATCTATGGCTGTCCATGCTGACTAGAGGAAAGAGGAAACCCCAAGCACTACAGATATCGCGGATGAAGTCACTACTTATCGATGCCTGGTATTCCAACTGTAATCCCAGAGAAAGCTGAGGGACACGCTGCTGGTCACATTCAGGAAAAGTACACAGCTGTACTTAATGGGGTTTTTTCTTCCTGGGGATGCTTTGTTTTACAAAGTAACCTTGGAAGAAGATCAAGCTGATAGCAAAGCAGCGCTACACTTGTTGTGATTAAAGGCTGGCTGTAACATGGCAGCGTCAGCGCAGTCATTTAAAGCTGCCTGTTTTCACGAGGTTTGATTACTTATTTAATTTGGCTGTAACGCGAGGAAGCGGGAGCTTATATAACTGGATGATGGAGCGATCTGCTCCAACATCACTAACAGTAGTTAAGCAGTGAGGGGAGGAGAGAAAAAGGCTTGGCTGTGGCTCTGTGGTTTGCAGGAGTAAGAGCCACTTTCCTGCGTACGAGAACCAAACAGTGTGCTGCTCAGATCCAACCATGACAGGATCTCTTAAGAGTCTGACTGCGAGGAGGCCACGGGGTGTGAAAGACTAAAATATTCAGTCAGCGTCATAAAGGAAGAGGGGAGATAATCGACCCCGGCACTGCCCCTCAGGTCTGCACAATTGAAAGACTAATAACCGTGTAAGACTCTGCTCCCACGCCCAGCAGAAATAAATGACAGTATCTGACGTCTCCGAGTCTGAAGAGAGTGCAATGATTTTGTTTTCTACAACTCAGTTTTTTGGCGAATTCCCTCATCAAAGAACTGGAGTTCACCGAAGCCGCCTCCACCCTTTTAAAGTTCAGCAGCGCCCCGTGAATCTTGTTTTAACCCTTTTTTTTCAGCATTAATAAACACGTTAGATTCCTCGAGGCTTTGACTAATGGCTTTTAATGGAATGGAAGGGTCATTCCTGTTTAACTGCAGCCATGACATCCTGGAAAGGAGAGGACTGTTTTAATACATGATCAGTGCTTGAGAGAGGCAAGCCCCGGCTTTAAATGCGTGTGAATCTTGGATAAACAAACCTCAAAGTGAAGAAAAACCAGCAGGCTTCTGGGAATATTTGGACAAATCTGAATTTCAGGAACGCAACTTCCACCGCTCAGTTTCACAGCCATCGTCACAACTGCGACGAGTTAATCGCGTTTACATATTTTTAAACCGACTTGAAATTGCATGTGAGGAATCACACAGTTCATTTAGCTCTAACAGCCTTCACACATGGAGCCTTATACACACAGTCTGAATGCAGTTTAGCACATTTAGAGTTAGATTAACACAGGATTTCACTGTGACCGTTTCATTTCCGGCGTACATTAGCAGAGCTGCAGCTGATGGCAGCGAGCTGCGCGGCTTTCACTCCGTACACTTTTCCTGCCTATTGTTTCCTCAAAATTTGACCTGGTTATTAAACAGGCAATTTTGTTAATATCTGAAGGCTGTGCATGAAAACGGCAGCGTCCCCCTGCTAAGTTAAGAGGTGAAACTAATCAATCAAGGCAATGAAATTAGTCGGAAAACACACCCCGCTCGATTCGCCGTATTGCTGAGATGGGCAAGAAAATCTTCATAATTACACGACTGCCTGTTGTTGTCTTAGCCGTGACCTCTAGATAATGCAGCAGGATGGTGCTAATGCAATTAAATCCTGTGGGTTCTTATCAGACCTCTGACACAAAAAAAAAATCCAGAGGGGGAAAAAGTGAAGTCTGGTATCGAAGTTTGACTCGCAGGTTTCCAACTCTGACTCACGCAGGTTCAGAGAACAACAAGCAATCGATGGCGTGTACTGCTAAAGAGAACAAAGCGCTCAAGTAAATAATTCTTTTTATTCTCATGACAGAGAAGAGTGCAGTCAATATTTGTGGAACATGAACAATGCGTGAAAAGACTGAATCAAGTGCCCGTGATGCCCCATGATGGACTGTATATCCTGCTTCTGTTGCAGAAAAATGCTGTATTATCCCTTTGATGTGAATCTATAGTACAACAATTCAATATTCCGCTGCAAGTTCACAAACAGCTCTTTTCTTTGTTGTTGCATTTTCCACCAGCATGCTTCAGAGTCGCCCAAGCATTAGGGGACAGCACGGAAGGAGAGGAGACACAAACGCAGATGGGAGCGCACTTTACTGTCCTGTCCTCAGGGACGCTCTGCGACGGGCCCCGTCACTAAATCTGCGACAGTTTTGTGGAGTTTAGGGTTGGCTCAATATAAAGACAGGAAGCGGGGGGAAGAGGGAGCCCCTCCGGGTTCTAATCAAAATCAGTGCTGTCATTCGTTAGCGCTCTGGGTGGGGGACCTCGCGGATAACAAGCGATGGGGCAATAAGCGGAATGAAGGAGTGTGAAGTGATATGGGAACGCGAGCAGACAGCAGCCCTGGTCCTCCTCAAAGGAGCAGGACAACACGGCTGTCAGCATCATTAACACTGCAACAGCAACGGCTTGAAATCCCCCTGCAGACTCATTTCAGCTCAGGGCATTACTGTATTTTCACAGCACTATAGTTGTGCGTTAAGTTACCATCTACCCTCTTAAATAACAATAACATTTTTCATCATCTTTTCCTCTTTTTTTTCCATCTGCAGGAATTGCTGGCACACCGGTGGTGTTCAACGTGAACGGAGACGCTCCCGGTCGCTATGAGATCTACCAATACCAGATCACAAATAACAGCACGGAGTACAAGATCATCGGCCACTGGACAGATCAGCTCCACTTAGACGTATGGATGTTTAAAACTGTATTTAAAACAAAAAACATTAGACTGTATATTTGACCTGACAGATATTCATGAATTTAAAACATTTAGTCTTAAAATACAAAAGGCGCAGGGCATTAAAACTGCAGCTTCACCTGCCGCAATGATCGTTCTGCTCATCAATCCTGTAGGAATGGATTGAATGGAGGGACTGGAGGGGAAAGGTTTGTCACAATAATTTACAAAAAAAAAAAATGCAACCAAGTGCACCCTCCATCGATTGGGGACCGGAGCAACTCAAACTATACTTTCTCATTGGGATTTATTTTTTCTTCCAGCGGAGCCAAAGCAGCCTCTTAACTTGCAGCCGTTACATGTGACATTTACAGCAACTCTGATATTACCTCACAGAGCAGCGCTTCATTTATTCACCTTCTCATAACTTCTCGCCGTTATCAGAGATTATGCAGAATGCATCTTGCCTACGTCGGGTTTTATAGGGCAACAGTCGAGGGAATAATATGAACTGTAAATCACCCTCTTCTGGCTGGCCTTAAAACTTACAAACGTGCAGGCTAACAAATGCTTTGGGTCAACGCAAAATGTGTTGCGCTGTATCTTCACAGCGTGTGCGCTGACACCTGTTCTCATATGAGTCGATCTGCAATGGAATAAAAAGACGGACATTTCCTGCTTTAACCTTTGTGACACTTGCCGTCACGGCAGCCTTACCAGTTTCCTCTTCACCACACATCTGCATGGAGCACAGAAACTGCAGTGTTTCATTTTAAACAACATGCACGCATCATCATTGTTGTTGCTGTCTATCATTTATGCATGAAACCCCACACATCATTAACAATGCACACGCTGTCAGTATGGTATTAGTTTACTGTAGCCCTGAGTTACTGCTGCACACAGACAGGTTTCACCTGCATGGTGCCGACCTCGCCATGCAGAGATTTTTTTATTCATTGATATGCGTTATCCAGCCACCTCAGCCGTCCAGACGTTGATTTGAATAATTGAACGCTCCCTATTCCTTTTCACACCCTATATTACTCAGTAAGGCCGTGAGCAACCTGCGCTGGGACAAAGAGAAATCAGGTCCACGCAGCACGAGCACATGATGCTGCAGACTGCAACGCTTCTAACAAGTGGAGCGCAGCACTCGCTTCCTGTTCAGTCACTAGTCAGGGACCCGGTGAAAGGAAAAACTGATCCACCACATCTTCACTGAATTGTGCGCTCATGCATAATGTATGCGCATTTCTTAATATGCAACTCATGAAACAATATGTAGCAATTCCTGCCAATATTTTTGCCATATTAGCCCACGAAGGTTAGTTGGTTTTTAATGCTAAACTTGTCTAAATGCAAATACTGTGTAATTGCACACTATTTTTATTTTGTTTATTTATAATAGGGTGAGATGGAATAAACTGGACATTCCTGGAATTTCCTCTCCTTTCTTTCCCGTCCAGATCAATGGCATGCAGTGGCCCGGCGCCACACAGGAAGTCCCCTCCTCCATCTGCAGCCAACCCTGCCGCCCTGGCCAGCGCAAAAAGACGGTGAAGGGAATCCCGTGCTGCTGGCACTGCGAGAACTGTGACGGCTACCAGTACCAGGCAGACACCTACACCTGCAAGATGTGCCGCTTCGATCTGCGGCCCAACGACAACCACACTGGCTGCGTTCCCATCGACATCGTCAAGCTGGAGTGGAGCTCCCCGTGGGCAGTCATCCCTGTTCTCATCGCCGTCCTGGGCATCATGGCCACACTGTTCGTGGTCGTCACCTTCATACGGTACAATGACACGCCCATCGTTAAGGCGTCGGGTCGAGAGCTGAGCTACGTGCTGCTGACGGGCATCTTCCTGTGCTACGCTACCACGTTCCTCATGATCTCCACTCCTGACGTGGTAATATGCTCACTGCGAAGGATTTTCCTGGGCCTGGGCATGAGCATCAGCTACGCGGCGCTGCTTACCAAAACAAACCGGATCTACAGGATTTTCGAGCAGGGCAAGATGTCGGTCAGCGCCCCTCGATTCATCTCCCCGGCGTCCCAGCTGGTCATCACGTTCAGCCTGATATCGGTGCAGCTGCTCGGAGTGTGCATCTGGTTTGGCGTGGACCCGTCACAGGCCATCATCGACTACGAGGACCAGCGTACGGCCAACCCCGACATGGCCCGTGGCGTTCTGAAATGCGACATATCGGACCTGTCCCTCATCTGTCTGCTGGGTTACAGCATGCTGCTGATGGTCACCTGCACGGTTTACGCCATCAAGACCAGGGGGGTTCCCGAGACGTTCAACGAGGCCAAGCCCATCGGCTTCACCATGTACACCACCTGCATCGTGTGGCTCGCCTTCATCCCCATCTTCTTTGGGACCTCACAATCCGCAGAGAAGGTAAAAACTTCATATGAAACATGGCAGAAAAGTATGAAATAACCAACCCGTTTGTACTATTACTACTATGTTTTTATATCTGTGCACAGACAGAGGTCCATGCACTCACTCAGCCACATTTAGGGGCTCGGTGGCTAAATTCACATGAGCATGTCGGATGTCAGTTTTCCATTTGGACTTCTTTGTATGTTTCCTGTGCGCCTCATTCTGAAGAAAATGGCCACTCAAATTCTGTTTGTTGTGTAGCATCAGCCTCTTGTGTTTGTGGATGCTGCCACTATTCATCACGAGACGCCAGGCTTTGTGCTCCACCGTGGGGATTACAAGGCTTTTAGAGTCGACTTGTGAGGATAATTGATTCACCTCAAGTTTGCTTGGATATGTTTTCTTTAATTGTGTTTCCGCGTGCGTCTGATTGAGCTTCACTGGGTGGAAACGCCGAGCAGTCAATCACGGCGCATTCATTCGCACAGGGACAGATAACGCGTTTGTGAAGCAGCGTAAAATTACTGTGTTTCTTGTCGGATAGCAAATCACCTCTAACGGCGCTAATTCTGAGCTTGCTCAACACAGATGTACATTAAAAAAAAAAAAGAGAGAGGGAATAGTCAAAGCAACGCTTACAATTAAAAGCATCAGTATGGGAACACTATTAGGCTGCACAGGAAGGGACACACCTTTTAAAACAGTATATTTGTGGTAAATCAGTGAGTTCCAAGTAGAACATGATGTTCATTTGTAAATTATGGTCCGACTGGACATGCCTGCGAAGCAACATAGCTCCTGAAATTAGGAGAAACAAAAGTAAAGACCAAGGCTTTTATAAAGCTCTATATGCAAGACAACCACTCAGGTTAGAAATCACCAGAACCCACATTCCTGCTGGTCCTTGACTCAATCTCCTCTTGTAATTTGCTGTTGGTGGACTATATGAGCAGGACACCACAGGTCGGATTATTCCATCAGTGGCATCATCCTTTAACAGGGACGCTCGCTTCAAAGTCATCGGGACACCCCAAAGTTTCCCCAGAGCGCGATCAATATGGCTATTGTACTCCAAGCATGTAAACACCGCCGGGGATGAGGCGGGTGGCCGAACTACAAATAATCTCTGTTCTTCACCCAAATCTCCTCCACTGAAGAGCAGCCGGATGAAGAGAGACAGAGGGGAAACTCTCGCTCAGGTTTACTGGGCTTCAGTAAAGTCCAATTGGCATTAAAGGTGGTGGAAGACAAACAGTGAAGGTCATATTCATTTCGACCATGAAACAAACGAGAATATTTAGACTACCTGACAGAAAAAAGAGCATCATGAGCTCTGAACTATCACAAGAGACGCCCTTACAGGATTAAATAAGAAAAAACTCAACCTTAAAACCGTATCCTGAGCTGCGGGGGCGAGCTCCTGTCAGGTCAGGACAAGAGACGTGAGGCCCAATGACAAAACGGAGCAATCCCGCTTCAGATAAACTTCATCATGGTCCTGGTCCCCGCACAGGTTTCCGTCCCCAGCCCTGCGCCCATGCAGCAGATTGGCAATCATATCGACGTGTCAGGAAAAATTTATGTCACCGGGTCCGATGGAAGTGGACACGGGGTCTCGGCTCCCCTCGCAGGCTCCCCTCACACACTGACTCCACTCTGTACTCCAGAGGGGTAGCAATATTGTTCCGTACTCACCCCAGGCCATGTGTAATCTTCTCAGGAGATTACAAGACCCCCCAGCACCACCACCCCACCACCGCCGCCCCCCCACCGCCTACCACAGAGGAATGTGCTGCTCGCTCTCTGGTAAAACACCATGTCCAAGGGCTTCCACGTTGCAGGGACATCTTCCTGTCCTAACTGACAGGTCCTCAGGGTGCCTCAGGCAGGGTTTCTCTATGATTTTGATTTTTTAGCAGGTTGACATCATATTCACTGAAAGACTGATCAGAATTAGACGCTATCTGTGGTCTTAGCCGCCGGCGAGGGCGAGAACTGATTGCTGTGATTGGCCAGTGAACATGCGGCGGCGCACACACACACACACACACACACACACACACACAGGGAGAGAAAGACAGGGGCATAGAGTAAAAATGAGAAATGTGAAAAAATTAGGTTTATTATGAAACGGCGGTGGGCTGCCACAGTCGAGGTAACTAATGAGAAACACTGCAGGTCATGCTATTTGTGTCATTTTGTGCATCCTTGCTCTCTCGCTTAAAACGAATGTCCCACTGGTGCAGAAACACTTCGACTGCTAAAGTGAAGCTACACAAATGCCTGATGGAAAACACAGGGAATTTGAAATATTCTACTAAATGACATTTAAAATAAAGCTCAGTGTTTGTATAAACTCACATACAGACAACATACTGTATGTCTGAACCCTCACGCTGTGCACGTTTGTGATGTCTGAGGATGCATCGTGGAATGACGTCCAATGTTACGCTCTTCACCTCGTGTTCATCAACTCCAGGAGGACCCTAGTCATTCTCATCCTCCTATCAATGTTAGGATCACCGTGAAACAAGTCTTCACATTCCTCAGATGGACTTTAAAGGGTTTACTCTTAAAACTCCAGCTTTTAATTGAAATCATGTTTCTGTATTACTTGTATACATTTTTACGGCCCCTGCACTGACGCACCACATTCCCTTCATCAACAAATCAGAGATGGACTGTGTTATGAGCGCTGGGATGATTATCATAAATGAAAAATCATTGGCAGGCACTTTTAATATGCTGGAGGATGTCTCTCTCTGCTCCATAGTTGTTGCCGGTAGCTATATGTGCGCAACCCAGCTGTGAGTTGCAGCTGTCACTGGCTTCGAGAGTACACAATCCTTATGCTGTTGTCTAAGACCTCAGGGTGAAAAACATTCGCACGCTACACAGACACCCATTAGTGGTGGTGGTGGTGGTGGTTGGGGGGGGGGGGCACTTCGGGTTCCTCGTATATCACAACTTAAAAAACACAGCAACAGAAGCAGAGTTCAGGAGCAATGAACCTGGCGCGTGAAAATAGAAGCTGGTGAACAAGGGTTGCTATATGCCATCACCGCATGCTGCTATGTGATTATCATGTGTGCTGTGCAAACTGAAGTGCTTCCACGTAAGAAGCTGTGATTTGCATGAAACTCTTCTCCTCCGCACATGACATGTAGTGACTGTCCTCCACGCAGACGCCTGTGTCGCCACATGACCTAGAAACCACTGTCTCCGTAGCTTAATTAGAAAATTGTCTCTCAGGATAAAAGATACAAATCTGATTTTCCTTGAAGGGTTGAATTCAAACTGTGTGGGCTCGGCCTTCATCACTGCGTGCTCAGCCGTAACCCGAGCTCTGAAAGACGCCGCCGCCCATCGCTCGAAGTGGCCTCGACAAACGATTCTGTTCTGTCTCCGCTGTCCCTTTCGTACTGCAGATGTACATCCAGACCACAACCCTGACCATCTCCGTGAGCCTCAGCGCGTCCGTCTCCCTGGGAATGCTCTACATGCCTAAGGTCTACGTGGTTCTGTTCCATCCGGAGCAGAACGTACCCAAGCGCAAGCGCAGCCTGAAGGCCGTGGTCACCGCGGCCACCATGTCCAACAAGTTCAACCCGAAAGGCGGCCTGAGGCCCAACGGGGAGGCCAAGTCTGAGCTCTGTGAAAGTCTTGAAACGCAAGGTTGGTATCACGCCTCATGGAGCAGTAAGGGGGGGGGTGGCTCAACCAGGAGTTGATTTTTATGCCGATGCAATGAGCTGTTAATGTGTAGAATTATAGTAGTTATAGTGTACACATCTACTTGAAAATAATTAACTCCTTTTAGGTGACAGCGTAATTAATGGCAAAATTACATTGCACTCCAGCAGTGGGAAATTAGCACAAGTTACACGAGCATATAAGGAATTAAAGCGCTGTTACACTGCGACTTCTGTTTGAACATGAGCAATCGCCAGTGACATTAAACCATGTGAACAACTGATTTCAAATTAGCTTCCAGCTAGCCCAGAACTGGGATTTTCCCAGTTCCCTAACGGACAGAATCGATGAGTGGAAGGCCAAACAAATGCATATAACCTTCAGTTTATATACACAATATGCGGTATTACTATTCCTAGATCTGGCGAATTCAGTAATATTTCAAATGCTATGTTCCACACCACAAACACAAAGCAAGTCCTGTTTGAAACAGGCAGGAAGTAACTTTCCTGTTTCATCAGGATAACCCAGCTCTGTGAACACACGGAAGAGAAAAGCAGTTCAGCTCTCACTAACTCTCACCACACGGGATTTGGGAATCAGGAGGTGTGACAGGGTGCCCACACTGTTCTGATTTTGAAAGGGCCGAAAGAAACGGGTAGCTCCCCGCGTGAAAGGAGGACATTTCAATCACAGGGATAAAGTGTGTGAGTAGGCAGTCCCTGTGTGGGGGCAGGCTTAAATCCAATCAAGCAACCCCACATGTTCTGATTATTGACGGCCCTGAACAGTGGAGAATGATGTGTATTAAGACCAAAAAGCCTGCGCCCACGCTGGCGTGCATGCCTGTCTTTTGATGGGAGTTGTATCGTAGCTGCTGCTCCTCACCCTCTGGTTTGAACTGTGAATCTAACGAATGCTCTCTGTGCTTATGTGTCAGACTGTGTTGAGGGAGGGGAGCCTTGTGAGGGACTTTAGACTCTCAGGTAACCCGATTAGACGATGATTCTGCCCTTTTATGATCTGTCACCACTTTTTTTTTTAATTTCCTGCTAATGTTCACCACAAACACCCATGCCTGCATATGCACAAAGCATCCCCGCTGCCCCCCCACCCCACCCCCTGGCTAAAGTACAGCACCCTGAATGACACAAGGCAGTAATCACGCCCTCGCAGACCCACCCTCGACCAACAGACGTTAACTGGGAAAGACAATATTGGTGTGTGGCTCTGCAAAACGGCCAATCAGCACGGTGAAGCCTGTTAATGTGGGAAGATGACACCACTCTGCCTGAGTGCAGGAGACAAGCGATAGCCATGTGTCCCCTGTAATTTGTTTCCCCCGCTGACAAAAGAAGGAATATGTGGTAATGGGACAACAACAACAATAAGAGTGAGCAGGAAAAGACAGATGGGTCTGCCAGCTCCAATTCTTTCTGGACCATCTATTCTTTATCTTGGCCTCGCAGCACATAAATATTCAAATAAGGTTCATTTATCAATGCTTCTCTTGGAGGAGATGCCCTGGATGAAATGGCAGAGAACGCCGCCGCCGCCCCCCCCTGCCCGCGCACCCAACGTGGCACTGACAAATATACAGAAACGTTTACCATTACACATCTCCCCTCCGCAGCACTTTTGCCCCTGACTCTGGCTTTCTTCTGATTGGATTCATCCCCTCTGACATATTCAATCAGCCAAGGCTGCTGTGGGCAGATTGGCAGATTGGTAGCGTGATTACCTCCACTGAGCATGCTCGCTGAGGACGGATTTATTTTAGAAAAAAACAACAAAAAAAAGACAAACACGATAAGCGCAGACACTTGCGCACAAGACATATATGCGTGCGGACAAGCATGATGGCACACGCACACAGGTACTGGTGTGGTACGACGGTCACGTCTGCCCGGCGGACTGGACTCGTCACGCTCTCTGCGGTCGCCACCCTCCCCCCGGTCATCTGTCTCACGTGTTTTATTCACAGCTGATAGAAAATTCCATGAAACATGAAGAGAACATTAAGAATTCATGAGCACGACTGTCAAACATTGATGGCAACACCTAGTGCCGAGTCAGATCACATATTGTCTTAATAGCACTGAACGCTGAATACACTTTTTGATTCCAAGTGGTAGCACACGGACTGATGGACTGCTGCATGCTTTGCTTGGTGCACAGAGAAATCTCAGGTGTTTGCATGGTGGTCAGAGACCTGCACCTGAATGATTACTATTGCATTGTATAATCAGTACTGTGATCTGCTTGGTGACTGTATACGGTGCATTTAACACAATTAAATGATATGATCAGCTGTGAGGAAAACATCACAACAGCGATCTCCCTGATTTCATGAATACTGTAATAGCAGGTTTATTAACAGTGACTGAATCTGCACGAATGTTTCACTGGTGGTATGCCACAGTGATTTTAACCATTTTATTTATCGATTAGCTGATCAGCAGAAAATTGATGGGATTAATAGTTGCAGTGAATTTTAAAGATGATGGACAAAATTATTTCCTCATTCCACTCTTTCAAACGTGAGGATTTCTCTGTATCATTACTATCAATTGAAGACCTCACTGCTCATTTTATACTACACTATTTCTCATATTCTGTGGATTTAAACCAGAAAAAAATAAAATGACGATGAAAATAATTATTAGCTGCACCCGGGAACTATTTTATTTCTTATTTAACATCACAGTAACGGTTTATTCAGAATCACGGTCACGCTTCCGTTGGCTTAATCTTCGCAAATGACACATTTCATTTTAAATGCGGTATGACGATGGAGGAGAAGCCGTTCCCATAAACGCAGTTTTTACATTATTACCCCCTGCTATTATAATTGCTCCCACCTGCACTCGTGTGATGAAATCATCCATATACAGAGCTCCCATCAATTCGGACTCCGACATGTGCTCGGAAAGATTACGGCTTCACGCCTGTTGGAATCGCACCCGTTGCATTTTTAACCCTTTCCCTCTTTCCCTTCGCAGTGCTGGCCTCCAAGCAGACATACATAAGCTACAGTAACCACGCCATCTAAGAAAGACAGGGACGAGCCATGGGAGCGGAGCGAGGGCCTGCCTGAGGAGAGACCACCTGATTCTGGGGGAATACTGGGGAAAGGACTTCTACAGCAGAGAGGACTGGGGTGGAAAGATGGGAATTCGTCGCTCCATTAATCGAGAGAGGATGTCACATATTTCCTAGAGAATCAGGTAAAGGCTCAAATGCCAAAATTATGGGAAATTAGCAGATTTGCAGGGGGGAGCGGGGAGACGACAGGGAGATTGGACAGTTAATTTTCCTCTTCCCACCCTTTGTGAGACACGAGCGAGGAGCTGAGCGGGGAGCTTGGTGGAGCCGACAGTACGTTTTCCTTCTCAAGTGTACGGTGCACATGTTCAGTTCCCTCCGAGGCTGAGCCGTTTGTCGTATTTCAACAAAAACAGGGGGGGAAAGTGTGTTCTGTTTTTTGCCCTCGTCAAATGCAGTTGGTTGGATGAAAGAGTATAAAAATACAGTCATTATTTTTGGTTACCGCATCATTGAAAGCTGCAGTACTCTTCAAACTGTACATGCCTTACTACAGTACATTCATTATTCATACATGAACTAACCATAACTGAACGAAGCAGTGGGTCATCCCAGTTTTTTTTAAAATAAATGTTTCATAATAATAACGATGATGATGACGGCATCAAACCTAGTGTACAGTCCCAGAGCATGCTTGTGGGAGCATCACGTGTACTGTGCTGTGTTGTCAACGTCTAATGGAATGCAACATTTGTCATGGTTGTCATTCACGGTGGAGATGTGTCATTTTGGACCATTAGCTGCTGGGTTACCCTCTGCCGCATAAAGAGCGATTTAAAAAAAAAAAAAAACACACAAACGGAGCCAAACATTTTACAGTTTGCACCACACTCCATAAATGTCAGCCGGGACTTGGGAGACTTGACGACGCATACTTTAAACATCCCGGATTTATTGGCCCTTATTTATCACGCGCTTGTTGAAGCCTTTTCAAAGTCAAGCTGTTGGGATGATTGTAAAAAAAAAAAGATGATAAAAGAAAGAAAGAAAGTAAAGTTGCTACATTTGTTTAACATCCATTTAATCTGACACTGAAGGTGCAGTTCTTAAGAATGATGCAGTTATCGAAGGTTGTTTCCCCATGTTTTGTGTGTTTTTCTGTACTTGTGTGTTTCCGTGTTTCGAGATACAGGATTCTGTCCCAAGAATACCTCCTTATTTTCTACTGCAGCAGGGCTGGAATAACCCAGTTGAGACAGCATACTCTGTCAGTTAACACAGTTTGATGAAATGAATTTTGATGGTACAACACCACAGCCTGTCGTCATACCAGATGTATTATTTTAAAGCTTGATGGGTTGCTAGAAGGTGCACAGATTTTTCTTCTCTTCTGCATCCTGGATTTTGAGGCTTCAGTAGAAACGATTAATGACAGTTTTAATAGTATTTTCAGTGCAACATTAGGCTCGTGTAGCGACTCAGCGTGAAGGCCCGTTTGGAGGAGTCGCGAGGTTCCATCAAAGAGCCAAAATGTGCCAAGATAATAAGGTGGATGACACAGCACTTCCTGAAGAGTGCTTTACCCTTTAACAAACTCAAAGGAGCCTGGGTTATGTTACACTCAAATATTCGCCACAAGCTTTCGGAAAAGAATTTCGGTAATTGTCCCCTGACCGGTGACTAACTTAGCCTTGAGCAAGTTAAAGGTGATGCTGTTCTGTTTGCTAACATCTTGATGAGCCTGCGTTTCTGCCCCCTAGTGGTATTAAAAACACTTCTCACTCTAACATATGAATCAATTTTCACAACGCTGACAACCCTTCTTTTGGAAACAGGAGGAGGTTTAGCTGCTTGATAAATAAGGGCCAGTGCCTTCATTCTGTGCCTCATACCCATCTAACCAGCCCTATCGTTCTCTCCGTGGATCCACCATGAGGTTTATTGTGTCGCATCCATTACGTTTCAACTGTATTCTGTTCCAATGTAAGGGGAAAAAATGACTCAATGTACAATTTGCAGTTGTGTGTGCAACCTTCATTTCTGTCTCCGGTCTCTGAAGTGTTTGTCATCAACAGTGACTCTGGAATTTGTCTCATTAAATGTTATCCTCAGCAATGCAAAAATCTGTATGTTGCATGTCAAAAAACCCATAACAAGTCATGTGAACACTGTCCAGAAGGAAAACTACTGCAGAGGATTATAAATAACTAATATTTTTGGTTTAATCAGTGATTCTCTCAGCTTTGACAAAAGTCTAAAAAGGTGTTGCTGCAAATGTTGTTTTCTCATAATTTGATAAGGTATTGTTTGTGGGATTGTTTGTGTTTGTGAATATGATAATTTAATGCTATTTGGTTTTTTTGCCACAACCCCCCTTTTTTGTTTTTCTAAAAAAAACACTTTGTCTGTGTTACAAAATAGAATATGTAAGTGCTGACTGAAATTAAATGGCAAGTTAATGTACGTTATTAAAATTGATTGATCATGTCTGCTTTATGTACTGAATTATTTAAAAAAGAAAGATTAAAAAAGAATTACAGTGCCTGGATATTTATGAATTATCTATAGAAAAAAATGTGTAGAGCATGTTCCTTTTTTATACAAGATATTTCTAATAAAAGACTGTTTTGCTAATACAGTGTTGCTGTGTCTTCTTCGGGAGCATGTTTCATTAGCATTGTAAATGTATGTAAATACACAAAAATGATGACTTTGCTGTCAGTACCCGAGACCAGGATTTGGATTTTTGTTACCGTTACAGCTGAAGAAGCAGTTATCGATTATTTGAGTGACAGAAAAATAATTTATGAATTCTTTGAGTCATTCATGACAGAAAAAGTCCAAACTCTCTCCACTTCCTTCTTCTCCAACAGGAGAACTTTCTGGAGGTTTGGGGACATTAAGTTGTCATCCCAAACTCACAGGTTATTTTTCAGTATCTTACATTTTACAGAATAAACGAACAATCACTTAAGTTAGTTAAGTAATATATGAAGCCCTGTGTGCTAAATATGCAACATGGCTTTCATTTAATGACTAACTAAGGTTACACTGGGGTAATGCATTTGGAGGATGGTGGATAATATATCAACATGATTTATAAAGATTGGAAAGTCACATTTAGATCAGACACACAGCATCTCTCATTGTGATGGCCCCGAGCACGAGCACATGCACTTTCACATCCCATGAAAGAATCAGAATTTTCCATCCCATAACTTTCACTGCTCAATCATAAAGGCATGTGATTCGCCAGAGGAGAGGCGGCCGTCTGGGGCCTGGAAAGACGAATGGATTTCACGACCAGCCAAAAATACTCGATTGGAAAGTAACACGGGAAAAGATCTCAAGGCCACTGTAAAGCTGTGACTTATTTTTCAACGCGCCCCTGCATCAATACATCGACAACTACGCAGAAACTGTAATAAAACATGAATATGCACCTAATAAGGCATAGGACGAAATGCTGAGCATGTACTGTGAGTTTCACCAGTAATCTGGGAAGCCAAAACCTCAACCTCGGTTTAATGGCGGATCAATATGGTCGGCTACACCTGCAGCACAAGCCTTGGACGAATTGAGAAAAATATCATACTATCTATAAAAGCCGACAGAATTATGAGCCAGTCTAAATGAAAAGTGTAGCGAGAGAAACTATCTTTGCAGTGGATTTATTGCAGGGTGGAAATTGCCACCTGGGTGATCACTGATACGGCACAATCATTAGCCTTGTGTTTTATAAGTGAATCCCTTGCCCCGCACAATTAGCAAAACAGCAGTATATACAAAATTGCATCGTCTCCTTCTCCGTGATAGATAGGACGCTGCCCAAGGAGGGAAAGTACATTTTTCAACTTCTAATAAAGTCTCTCCTCCCTGCCGCCGACTACCCCAGACTGCTGCAAAAGCATTGCTGGGTTTTTACCGGAAAACGAGTCTCTCAAAGTAATTGCTGTTGTTGTTTTGTTCAATGAAAGCAAAGTCTTAATTTTCTGGCTCTTTTTCTGCGCGAGCGAGTATATGGCCCTACCTAATGCCACAACAAGATGAATGAAGGAAACAGCTCGGCAAGAAGTGGGCTCTTAATCTGATGTGCGTTTGCTTTCAGTCTCTGAATTCAGGTCGCATTTGACACACACACAAACACGAGCGCATACCTCTCTTCACTATTGACAGCCATGCAATTGTCCTTGGGCGACTATTAAGTGGTAATCAATCAGTAATCACTGAAGTCTTCATTCAGTTCCAGTTCCAACTGACTCATAAATATCAGAGCCATGTCACTAAGGAGATTATCGAAGGCAAATGTATTGTTGTAGTTTACTACATGTACTAATAAATGATTAATGACTCGACTGAGACCATGTGACCTGTCATAGCGTGAAAACCCCAGATATTTATTTTGCTTTCACCTTTAGTAAGTCAGGACAAGAAGAAAAAAAGCTAAATGTGCAGCTGAGCATCAGCTCTGTCTCTATGGCACATAACATGGGCTTTACATCATCACTGACGAGGCTCTTCTGGTTACAGAGAAGGTTTTGCAAATTTAATCTTTTTTTCTGGTTTTAAAAATGTAGAATACAAATAGGATTAGAGGGTACACTGTATTAGGCTGCAGAGCAGCTATTTAGATCCAAACAGGAATACAACACAAAATTCAGGAAAATGTAGATGATAAAGTAGGGGAAATATTCTAGTTACATATCTATGTCGATTCTCAGTCATCCAGGTTATTGTCAAGGTTGAAAGAATTCTGTAGAACAACTGGACTTGAGAGAAACGCTTCACCTCTCATTCTTCAGTTCTAAAACTGATAGTGGGGAGTACTTCTAGTTACAGTGAACCTTTAAACTGATATTGGATTTTTTAATTTCAACTTTTTTTTTTTTTTTTTTTTTGGGCATTGTTTTTGATGGTTAAAATATGTTTTTTGTTGACCCCGTGAACAGCAGTTCTTGCTTCTCTTAAGTTGGAGCATACAGAACCAACTCTTCTGACTATACATCAGTACGTCTTCAACCACAACCCCACCACTGTCTCTTTAAGACTCTACATCACTGGCATGGCATGTTGTCATTTTTGTCATGGCTGGGCATGAACAACAGCTCTGCTGTAGAAATCTCCCACCACAGGACACTGATTAACTTGTCAAACGGGTGCAGTGTCTGCATGAAGGCCCCTAAGGGCTGATGATGAAAGCCCATTAAAAAAAAAGGCGGCCCATAATAGTAAAATATTTCTCCTATCTCTGCATCTGATAACTGTTGGAATCACACTGGAATCACACCTACATCTGTTAGGAACTGGTATAAGATCATCTGTCATCACTCATGATAAATTAAGCCAGTTTCCAGATGCAGAGGGGACTTGGTCTCTTCCATACAATTTTGCCAAGGAGTGCAGAAACAGATATTCAAAATGGAGTAAAATGGAAAATGATTCGAGTTCACTTCCCACTGACTGAGAACTCAGGTTTTACTCTAATACATTAGTAAAGTAATAGAAGTATTTTGGGGGGACCTTGGGGAAGAGAAGCAATGAAGGTTTCTTCAACTGGATGAGAAACTGGGACATTGTAATTAAATGATACAAGTGGACCAGGGCACTTCATTAGGACATGTTTTACGCAAAAAGTGAATTAACAAGAAGGATAAGGATTAAAAATCAACTTGCATATGATGAATGTGACAAACCACCAGCGTTTGTCTGCTGCCAAAGACACAAGTCTCATTCGCCGTCCAGGCTTATTCGTATGTAGAGGAAGAGACATGGAGCTTAGCCGCTGAAGGAGCACAGGCCTGATTTCAGGCGTAAACATCGAGAGTTGCTGCTTTGACATTCAGATCGTAACACGAAAGAGAGTCGAAAATAAATGGGAACTCTTGCAGGGTTCAGCTGGAAGTCACGCATACTGCCTATGCTAAAAGCTATAAGTCGTTTTCACTCATGATGTGTCATTTCTCTCTCAGACCTGAAAGGTGCCGTCTTCACAAAGGAGCAGCATTTACACTTAGATCGCAGCCTTTCTATCCACATTTCCGCAGAGATACAGCGGAGCTTGCACTTACGTTTGACTGAGGGGGTAGATTCGTCTCCAGACAGAGGTGGAAGAGGATTTTACAGTACCTCGTTTAATAGTAGTCACTAATACATTTTCTTTATAGCAATATAGGTTAAAAAATAGGCCATGGAAGCAGGGTACAAGTAGACGTTAAGGAAAGAGATCGGTCTAAGTTTGTGTTTGCTTGCTGTTAAGAATGTTCTGCTAATGAAAAAGCGTTTAATATTGTCAGAATTAAATGTCAGGCACAGCTGAATTGTTTCCAAACCTCTGTTAACCCCAGTTACCCGCTGTCTGTGCTGCTCACACAGTAAGCGATGAGATTTTGGAGTGGATTTCCCAGCTCAATTTTTCAAGCATGGTTTACAAGCCTCCAACGCATTGCTCTCCATATCATCTCCCCACAAAATCACCCAGAAAAGGCCACAGATTTTGAATATTTGCCCATTAAATGTAATGCTATCATGTCAACGTTCCCGTTGTGCAAATGAATAAGTACTGCTCATGAGATCATTTAGGGAGCACATGCTGAAAATAAAAAGGTTTTCCCCATTTGAAATATTACTTTAATATTTCCACTCTGCTGTCTGAGCCGGCGAGCGGGTATTTTATTTTCGTCCCCGGGAGAAAAGCATTAAATGCGGCCGAGGTGTTTGTTTCTCTCCCAGCGCGGCGAGGACATGCGCCCACATGCCGACGGTGTGGTAAGTCGAGATTGAATTCACCCCCCGCTGGATTCGGGTGCATCATAAAGTACAAGTGTGCCGAACAAACGGGGTCAAAATCATTCTTTGGCTGTCCCCCCGTTTTGGTCAAACACTCTATATGGTTGTCCCGCACTCTCACCTTGTCCCAACAGCTGTATGGAACGTCCCATTAATCTCAACTCCGTGTACATGTGTCTCACTCTGTGTGACGGATGCAGCCTCCGTCAGCTGAGGCTGGCACCATACAGGGGTTTACTGTGAGTGATTGATGGAGCTACAAGGCTGCAAAGCTCTAATGACAAAGGGAATGAAACTAGGCCACTTGGAACTACCTCTCTGCAATGTGGGGCTGCATTCTCTCATGATATGAATAATATATAGCCTAGGCATTTTGCAGTATAAAAGTAACGGTTTCTCATCCCAAAATACCATCCAAAAATCTGTTAAGAAAATAAATAAAGCTATAGTTGATTTTTGTAATTTTAGATTGTATATTGTGTGTATTTTTTAAATCAATTAAATCTTTTTTTTAAATTTCTCTATCACACTGCATGTATTGTATTTAAACCATTTTTTAAAAATGTATTACAAACTTCTTACAAGGAGTAAAAATAAAAACACAAAAGACCAGAAGGGGGAAACTTGCTGGGTAGAACAATAAATCATGATGACATTCTATACACTGTTTGGTGGCCCATTACAGAAAGCCAGTAGCGGGAATTTCATTCAGACCTCCCTTGACTAGTCACAAAAATGTAGTAATCTCCATGAAATAGTCCGACTCCAGTTTCTTCTGTGCTCGCTCTCTGGTGAGGAGGACATTTTCTGATGGGAAACTGGCGCTCAACTGTGAGATGTCACAAACTTCAAGGATCATTTTAACCTGCGGGAGGCAGAGTAAACAGCATCAGCACAACAAAGGATTCTGGAAGTCTAGCGCTAAATTGTCCATCGGGAAATCAATGTGATCCATGCATCCAGCGGCTGGAACGCTTTTCCTTTGAGGGTTTGGCTTGAGCCAGTCCCAGCTGGCACTGGGGGAGGGGCAGGGTACATTATGGACAGGTCGCTAGTCTATCACAGAGCAAACATTAACCCATTCAGCCTCAAAAGAACAATTAACCCCACAGTTTGAATGGTTATCTGTGGACCAGCATGCACTTAAAGACCAATCAGTATTGTTCAGAACAGCCGGTACATGTAACCACTTCATTAAGTGTTTTTGTTTCACATTCAGTTGCTCAAGACCAAATGAAAACGTGATGAGCGGTGATGTTTTGTCAGAGCACTCCTGTGATCACTCTGTATGTCTTGTGTGAGGATGTATCATTCTGAAAGGCAGAAAGCTTTTGGATCCCGCTCATGTTGCTCTTCCTGCCCGTTTGAGCATTTAGTCCTGAAGGTGGAACATCCATTTGTTTGTGCGATGGGGCGAAGCGGCGTTCAGGTCCATTGGTGAGACTGTGCTCTTTGACAGCGCCCTAAGACCACGACCTGGTCTGTTTCTGCTCATCTGACCTCCACTCATCATGTGGTGATTCTGTCTACGAGCACAAACAAAACAATAAGAATACTGTCCAACAATGTAAAAGGATACAGTCACCTGACAGCAGCAGTCAGCGATAGATCAATCATTACACAGTTTTCTGTGTTTACAGTGTGAAATGACTGGTTGAGGTTACTGTAAAACCGTGGCTGTGGCCTGGTGGGAATAGTTTTGGTCAAGAGCAACAGTTGAGGGCAATGTATTCAGTATTCAGCTGCTAAATCACCTTAAAGGAAAGTCATCAACAGTTTCTGCACGTCCCCAATGCCCCCCAACCCCCGACAGAAGTGCTTGTTCAATTTGTTCGAACAACAGCATCAGCTTGTGTCTTTATAAATGTTTAAAGGGCTTGTGTATCTTAAGATGACACGTGGTATTTTAGCGTATACTTTATGCGCGCTACAACTTTGCCGTGATTATTCCCGACAAGCTGAAGAGTTTGTGGAACGCGCTCCATCAAACCATCAGACGGCAGGAGTCTCTGCACAAGAATCTGATAATTGAAATTCAAATGAGCACATATCTACTACAAACATTTAAATCACCCGGGAAGAAACTCATTATGCATAATAGGAGCGTTTTTCGCGGACCTCAAATAATCTTAACAAACTGCATGACAGCATAATGGAACCCTGTTGAGGAAAGATAAATATTCCATCAGCCGCACACTTGGGTCTCTCTTTAAAATTGCTGACACAAACGCTGTGCACAAGTTTGCTCAAACCGACTAACAAGTGCTGCTCAGCTGTCTGTCATGGGTGAAATTAGATTGGCGCTGGATGTGATAATAAATAATCTGTGATCTTGATGCATGATACATGCAATGCATGTATACGCTCATTGGCTGTTCGAATTTCTCAAAATCAGACTACTGACTACTGACTACTGTGACTACTTTCTAAAGCAGAGTGGAACACACATTCCAACACAGTGTAACTTCACATGTAGGATCAGATTCTGATCCTTTTATCAGATGTTTCATTGAGGATTGACTGATCAATCAGTTGTTGTATCAGGTCTGTTCCAGTTTGGATTAGATGGATTAGTTTGGATTAGTTGGCCTTGACGGTCGATAGACACGTCGACTTTGACAGTCTGACACAACAGGAGTTTGATGAAAGACCTAACGACTGGTGACTGCAAACAAACACCTCATCATGACCCACAGTAACCTCTCCTGTCAGGTGACCTCCAGCAGCTGTGGCGATTATGACGGGAGCAAACGGGGAAGTCGGGTGACGGAGGCGGATGGATGGATCCACAACTCAGCTCATTTACCCTGTTTGTTTTCTGCATGACCGCTCCACAACCTTAACTACGTGTTTATCATTAGCATTATTAGTACTCCACTGCCACGCTGTATTCTGTGACCTGTAGCAGCGCTACAGTGATTTCTCCTTCAGATAATGTTGAGTGCACTGTTTACGCAGTTATTCACCGTCGGCATGCAAACAGCTATTTGTTTAGCTCCTATTTGTTGAATGACAGAATTAGTATTACTTGGCATTGTGCCGTGTTTTTATTTCAGCTTCTGCGGCTGCAGCACAGAGCGAGTTAATGAACGTCACAGAGAAAGGGATCAAAATACCCTGCACCCTTTCATCAAAGTAGAATTTCTGCAGTTTAGATATGATGCAAGGTGAAAGAGAGATGAACGAAGAGACGTGCATCCCCAAACCAAACCCACTGCTGTAAAGTGATTCGATAAGGAAACACCGCCCAACCCCATCCTCATTCACATTACAGCAGCGTGGACAGAATCATTACCATCGCACCTCACGGAGTCGTGACAGACTTAATGGACCTGATCACAGGATGAGGCCGCTCATTTATCTCCAGGTACGTACATTGGAGCGCGTGTGTGCGTTCACGCCAGGTCTCCGTGTTTTGCAGCAGTGCTTCATCTGTGGGGAGATGTCAATCAAACGCGAACATGCCCCGACAGGAATTTGGCAATAATCTGTCTGCTATTTTTAAACCAGCCTCCACAGCTGTTTGCGCTGCCTTTTTTTCTCCGTCCCGCTCTGCACACGGTTCGCGTGGACGATACGCGTGCGTCGCGTGTGCACGTACAGTATGTCACACACATGCTACTCATCTATTTGAAACCAGAAATGAGGTAACCCAGTTGCGTGTGTGTCGGTGTGTGTCTGCTACTCGCCCGGTGACACTATTACAGCTCATGATTTAGGATTGTCAAGACCAGGGGCCATTACTCTTCACGCACACACACACACACACACACACACACACACGCCAGGTTCTCGGCTCGTTCCTCTGCTTCACCTGGCCCACGGTAGGTATTTACGTGTTCAGTTAGCTGTGCGACTGAAGGCGGCCGGCCCATATGTCTCCCACGAACCCTCTGAATAATTTAGCCCAACAGCCATTCCTATAAAAACCCCATCTATATTAATGAGCAGCCTCCAACCATTTGGATCACTGCATGAAGGTTGTGGTCCCTCCATCATGCTGGAGACGCTGCAGAAGGCCCGGCTTCGCCAGAAAATCTCAGGCACGAGGTAGGCACGGCGTGAACAAAAAAAAACAATGACGTGTTCAAATTTAAACTTACGCCACCTCCCATTCATCAGCAAGCTTTCACTTGATGTCACAGGCACATAGATCCTCCCCTCCCGCCGAGCCGAGCCAGCGCGAGGCGGGCAGTTTTATATCCCTCCAACTCAAGGGTTTGGTTCGATGCCCTTTTTGAAGGCGGCGAATAAAGTTCATCCATGTGGAAATTAGGTTTACTGCCACAGCTGAGTTGCAATTTCGCTGGTAGACAAGAAAAGTATGAAACATAGAAATGTAACATGTTGCCCAAAATGAAAAAGGGGACAGGGCCAGTGCCGGGGCTGAACAATAAGTTGTGTTTATCTTTTCTTTTTTTTATGTTGTCTCTGAATATTTGGTGAATTTTCTGTAACTGCGTTTCTCAAATTTTAGCCTTGTGAAATATCAAATATTTCAGGTTTTTAAAAAAAATCCCCTCAGCTTGCTGGACTCTTTGGTTTTGGTCCAGTGGCACGAACTCTTCATCAGAACTCAGTTTGAATCGTTGACGAGAGTCGGGCTTATCTCTTTTGTTTTGTCTATGGAGCAGAAATGGGCCGGCTTTCATTTGTGCAACTAATATGCACATCCAACACCATCAATCCTGCAACACTGGAGGAACAGTGCAGAAATCTATAAACGTGAAGGCTGTTTTGTTCGAGCAGATTCAGATCCACCTAATTACTTGGGGAAAGTGGATGATATTTTTCATGAAGTGAGACACTGGGGTGGAATTAACTTCCCCTCTCATCTGTCTAATGAAATAAACTTCGCTGCCTCAATTCATCACCTTTTTTTGCGTGCTTCTGCCATTTGATGTGAGGGAAATTAAATATGTTGCTTTATCATTGCATTTACAGTATCAATTAGCAGATCAGTGCCATTTCATATAGCCTAAAAATGTGCTTCGTGATTTCTCTTCAGAGTTTGCAGATTGCAGAAATAACACTCTCAACACGGGTGAGCGTAAAAGTCACATTTCTTTAGATCTATGTTCTTGGGCATCATCATAGCGTCACTGTTTTGTCAGTGAGCTTATGAGTTATGTCTTCTTAATCCCAGTAAATCAGTTTCATCATCAGCCACTGAGGCCTTTATGATGTGTCAGAGTCGAACAATGCTTTGGTAAGAAGCCACTGTACGGGGGAAATCAGCTATTGATCACCACCAGTTGGTGAACTGCCTTGAAATGAAGATTAAAGAGCAGCACTGAGCGGAATTACTCGAACTGCCCTATCCTTTCAATCTCTCTCGCTCTTTCTCTCTTGTTCCAATAAACATCCAAACGCCATTCCTCAGCAGAGCATCTGCTGCTGCGGCTGGCCATTTGTCTTTATGGTTAGTAATTCACTTAGTAACAAGAGCCATGCACGGCCCAAACTTTCATCAGACCAAATGTGTTTTTTTATATTTGAGAGTAAATGAAATGGAGCATATGAAACGAATAAACCAAGAAATAAAAATGGAACAAGGAGAAAAATGGAAAAAAAAAAAAAAAAAAATCCTCCTGAAGTGCTGCTGTATGCCACACAATAAGGGTTTGAGTATGAAGTGGTTATTCACTGTCAGCACGCAACAGCTTGGATGTAAGTTGCGTGGCCGCCATCCAGTGAAACAGTTTGCATTCCTGTCTACCACCTGTCCTGTGTGCGCGCCGCTGACATATCTATTAGAAGAATATGAGCGCGCCCTGGAGATTATTCCTCCATGCGTTCTGACGCCTGCAGTCGCAGTAAAGCTGCTGTAATCATCACGCTATGTCAACATCGAGAGCGCAGTCGCCGGCTTTTCTTCTGCTGACAAAAAAAAACCCTGCAGTGACAATGATCTCCTCTGCTGGGGTGGCGGTGTTCCTCCTCTCCCCGAACTCACATTTCGACTGAACTGCAGTCAGGAGTGGATCGTACCTGCAAATGTGCTACATCTCGGAGAATAAAGTATATATTATGAATAAATAAATGGCAATAATTTCCACACACCTGCATCCTTCAGTATGCAGCTCACTCTCTGTCCCCCTAACCAACGCCTTAAACCTAAAAGTATGTAACAATACACCATTTATTCAGAGAATTGTTTGGCTTAAAAAAGAATAAATGAGTACAGTGGGTTGACGCTGCACCAGCATGTCGTAGGTTTGACATGACGTTGAACCAGTGTAGCGAGAGAATCACCGGGTTTGCATCATTCCGCGCGATCGGGTTCTTCATTTTAGGTATCGTTTACCGACAAAGCGACGTGACGTGATGTCTATTTTTAGGGCATTTATTACAGGCATTTGAAAATAGTAACTTCTCCACAGGCTTTACCAGCAGGAGGGAGGGAAGAAGTGACATTACTCTGATGTTGCTCAGCATGACACCGTCTGCGAACGAGTAACGTGTGATAACGTTGTATGTTGAAATTACACACCGTGACAAAGGCAAACCTTGAGAAAACGATCCGATTCCATCTTCCAATTTCATGCTGATAAGCTGTAACCTAATCCTTTTAAACAGTTATTAAAACCAGGGGGAAATTATTACTCATGGCAACAGATCACCTTCTGCATTTTGAAGTCTTCCACACAGAAAAGCGTTCTTCACTTTTCGGTGACTTCACAGAGGGAGCTAAAATAAATTTGAACTTCTCGCAGGTTATTCGGCTGCGTCAATATTCTGCCGAGTAACCTGTGGTTATATTTGCAGCTCGTTCTGATGGCATTCGTCCCATTTTTGGGCCCGTGATTTACATTTCCTGTGGTAAATCTAATGTACCATAAGATGTATCTCTTGCAATAAAAGTTAATGTCTAAATCTTTGGATTCACTCGGCAGCTAGTTTGAACACCTTCAGGCCACGATAAAACGGAGATGACGTAATCAATAAATCAGGCAAAATGTAAGCGCTTTGAGTGCGAGTTAAAAAAAGAAGTGATAATGTAACACAATCCTCCAGCTGCTCATTGCTACCTGCAGTTATACAACATGTTAATTAGCACTGAATTACTTATAAAGAAAGAGAAAATGGAGGGGGGGGTGATTTTCAGTCTTGTCTGGTCTCAGAAGAACTATTCAGATTCATTATTGTTCAAACGGATATATGAGGAATCAGGAAGCTTTGGACTCAATCATGGGGCTGCTGGTGGATTAGAGAGTGTTTGCGAAGCCGGTCTTGGCCCAGGACTCCAGCCGAGCTGAGAGGATGAAATGTCTCTCCACATGTTGCACAGTCAAATACAAACGGAGCACAAGAAGACTCCCTCCCTGGGGTTTGAGAAGGCACAGCAAGAAGCGAGGGCAAACCTGCTGCTGACTCAGCAGAAAATACAAGGATACTCGTATAATCTCACACAGTAATTTCTAACTGTGTGTGGCTTTAAATCATTCTTGCCAACTTGATAACGTGATCTTGGTTTATTTGTAGATCAAAAAGCATCTGTTATGAGCTGGGGTTTGCCTAAATATCATAGTAAACATAAACTCCCGAGGAGCAGGTTCACCATTTTTCAAGTCCATTTGCCACCTGCTCATGTGCTCAGTTTCTTACAAGAGCGACTAATGGCTCCAAATCAGTCCTCCTCACCCTACAGGCCATGAAGAGGTCCCAGTCTAATGTGTGTCCAATGATGGACGGACACTTTTTGTGTAAAAATGCATTTCACTCAAGTTCACCAAGTCAAGTTAGTATTTTTTCTTTAACTTAGATGGCCAGTATGTATAGTGCAGTTGCATTTACTTCCCCTTTAACGTTTGAATGGGATTTATGATTTCATATAGAAATGTTTTCTGCACTTATGACAAAAAGGAAATAGAAACATATTGCTTGCTCCTACCATGATATTATTTGGCGTCCTCCTTTTTATGCACGATGGAGTCACAGATATGGGTTTATTCTGAGCTACAGGAGCCACTCAGCACCTAACCCATCATCTTCCAGACACAAGTGCTCCTTTTTTTCCCATTACGCCATATATACAGTACGGAGGGGCAAGAGTAAATTGAATTTCCTGTTTCTATTTTCATATATGTGGTCACGTTCTTCTGTCCTCGCAGATGTAGTGCATTAGGGCTTGTTTGGAGCCAGGGCTTCTTTTATTGTGAATAATGGTTTTCTGCACAAGGAGAGAATGTGGGTCCTGCCAGTAAAGTGGCAGAGGTATATCATAGCCCTCATTAAGCAGAGCTATTACCAACCTGCTGGTGCGCAGGGCCACGGGACAGGATGAAAACTGCCTCTCTGGACTTCCATTCCTCTGGACCAGGTGAACAATGCAGATTTCCTCTTCTCCCCTGAGATCATTTCAACAGGCCCAATGAGATGTTTGTGTATTCACATCATGACATTTCCGTTTAGCTTTTATGAATCATCTGTGGTGAGTCTCCATAGATTTGCCTATTTTATAAAAACACTGGACGATCTTCCTGCATTTATTTATTTAACTGAATACCATGTTTAAATGGCGGCACTTTATTTTTCTAATACAAATAGATAAAACCTTTTACATACTGCACTGTGTAATTTTCCACCAAATCAGTGGCAGCATGTTAATTACCATGCATAAAATAGGCTGAGGTGCTGTAAAGTTGAACTTAATTGAGCTACAAAAATGAGAAATGTGAAACCACAATCCTCTGATTAGTCAAAGCACATTCTCTGCAGCGAGGGTGAGTCGACATACAAACCATACGGATTGATTTAAAGTCACTGCACGTCCATTTCAAAGAAGCTTTTCACAGAAATGAAATTTTGTCTTCTCAAGGCAGAATTTTCATCCAAGTGCTCAAATGCATCTAAATGCAGCTGCCTCAGTGGGCCACTGTCACACTGATGCTGCTTGTATTTGTTGGGCTTAAAACTGCCAAAGAAACACATTGTAGAGGTAAATGATAGCTTGTGACACGCTGACACATAATAATACACCAGAGATTCTGGTTTGAGACTAACAGCCGTTTACCCCTCTGTTACAGAGGACAAGAGGAAGTGGTAATAAAGAGAGAGAGCAAAAACATCACTGCCACACAGGCCTCAGAGCTCACTGTGGTCAGCGAGTGACAATGCAAACCTGATTTGCTAATATCACCATATTCCAGTGTGGCAAGCACAATGATACTCTGCAGTGTTGATTGCAAGGGCTGCACCTAATCACACACACACACACACACACACACACACACACCACACACCCCAACCCCCCACACACACACACAAACTGATTTTTGTTTTGGAGGATTTAAATCGATTCACGAGCTGGAGCACGTAGGCTAAACAGGCCTTGCCAAAAGCAACTAAAATGAGCACAACTGTGCAACATTTTGATTGGCACACACACATGGCCTCACTAATTCAGTGCCACACTGGGTCAGGTCATGCCTGCTCACATCATTTAATAATTAGGACAATAATAATGGTTTAAGCTTGACAGACCTGAACCCGAGCATACGTTGCTCATAGAGACGGTGTGCGTGTCCCCTGACATCAGAGACAAGTCAGACAAAAAGACACGTTTGTACATCATGTCTCATCATGTCTCCTCGTCCATCCAAGATCAGCTGTGGCTCAATTTGGAGAGTGATAATGAAATATTATGCGAGGTTATGTGAGGCTGAATTGCCTGTGTTTGCAGGTTTGGTGCACCACATTATAGCTAATCTTTATCCTGTGCAGTCAGGTACAGTTTACACTTCCCATGCTTAATCAGATTATTTAATACAAGGTAGATGTACTTTCCATTACATTTAAAACTGCTGACTGGGTTATATAGCAGAATCTGTCTGTAAGGGAAGGAAATACTGTATTTCCAGCACAAATGTCATTGACTTTGTCCTGGACAGACATTGCGCATTACAGCACAGCAGGAGTTTAATACTTGAGAAAGAAAAGGTACTTTATGATTTTACTGGCCTCGTTATAAAGACATGTTACATCGTCTCAAGTGTGTGAGTCATTTGGCCTTTTTAAATATTTGAAGCACAGTACTCAAAAGATTAGTTTGTCAACATAAATTATTTGGTTCTCGCATCTGCTCCCAACCATCTCACCTAAGCAACAAAAACAAGTGGCTGCATCATTTTTTTTGTGCAGTTCTAAATAAATGCTGAGCACAAAATTCTACTGTAATCAATATTTCAGGACTTCAACTTTGCTCTCTCGATGTTGCATTAATATGAATGCTTTTGTTGCATAACAACAACAACAAAAAAAGAATTAACTTGCACGCCCATGAGAGTATCGGTATCACACGTCGAAATGAGAAATTAGGTTTAACGCGTCACATCGGGCTGCGGTCCTGCAAGGCTGCAGCAGCTGTAAATCAAGGTGTTTTCTCTCGCACAAGTGTGATAGGCGTCCCGGCGTCATCACGGATGGAGCGCTCCTCCGACTGGACCTTACCGGCCCACCCACAGCGCTGCAGGTCCAACAGACAGACTGTGAGGTTTGGGGTTTTTTCTCTCAGCCGTCTTTGCTTTGTGAGGCCCTCTCAGGTTTCACAGTCCAGCAGCAGTTAATAACAGAATGTGTGACCGAACGACGGTACCCTGCACTCCTCAGCGTTTATTCTTTACATTACTTAGCCTTAGCCAGGAGTGTGAACCCGTTGTTTTTCAGTAGCTGGGATCCTAAAGTGATTTGGACAAATACAATCAGGAGACTTGGAATTTCCAAACCATGTACCATTTGTCAAGGTTCATGAAGACGGTCCAGTGCAGAACAAAGCACGCCTAAAGAAGCACCATCAAGGCCAAAGCATCCCATGAGTGGGTTGGTTAATACCACATCACACTGCCTTCTGTGATATCTTACAGAATTACACAGCTATTTCCTACGTCATTCAAACGCTTCCTAAAGGCTCCAGGTTCCACTTTAATGGACTTGCATCCATTTGAGGTGTGTGGATGAAAACTCTGCATAGTTGTCACAGCCAATTAACTGTGACAAGTAACAAGACTGAAATGCCAACACATGTTCATCCCTGCAGTAGGAACAATAGTGTTTGACAGCGATGCAAACGAGCCAGACGAGACAGAGCTTTACTCCTACATAAGGTAAAGCCTGCTCGATTATTTAGAGGTGGTGTTTTCTCCCATGATTTGAATGGAGCTGTCTTGTCCTGAGCTTTCTCTGCTCACACTCTGCTTGTTGCTGCAGTGGCTGGTTTGCTGAGCAGAAGTAATGTGCTTTCCAGGCTCACCCGAGATCCTCCCTTTCCCTTTTGGCTGAAACACACCAAGCAGCTATCTTGTTTTTGCATGGACTGCATGGCCGATGTTTTTGCACTGAAAAAAAAGGGGCTTACACTACTTCATTTTCAATTTACTCAGTCACAGAATCAATTCATGGATTTACAGCAGGTCGAATAACCTGTAAAGTTCATGTCTAGTCATTAAAGAAGCAAGCTATGATAGTCCAAGATTAACTGAAAATTGAAGGTCACTATTTCCAGAATCTGAACATGCAAATGTTGCAATATTTCCAACATTTAACTGATGGACAGAAGATGTGCCCTACACCTGGTCAATTCTCAGGCAAAGTCACAACAACTCACTGACTCTATGTCTTTCAGACAGACTCAGATTTCAGATGAGAACGGAGAAATGTTCCTCTTTCAGCTGATGAATGTGAAAATGGCATGTTCGTGGTTCTGGAACCTGATTTGTTTTTACTACTGGATAGGTGTATGAACCCGCTGAGCTGACACCACGGCTTGATAAATAAATTTGAAAATGCAGGCCTGAGTAAGATGAGTAAAGCAAAGACTTCCAATCCAGAAAATGTGCTTGTCCCCAATCAATACTTGAAGCTCCCTTGTTAGTTCAACCTCTATGTGTTCATCTTTCCTTAATCCAGTTTGAAGAAGTGTAGGGGGCCCATGTTTGAAAAACCAAGCTATCTTGTATTTATCCTGAGATTAGTCCCTACTGTGACAAACGCAAAGAAGACAAAGCCTCCCTTATTCGCCTGTACTGGTCATGACCCAGCTTTAACGAGTATCGGACAGAGGCTTTTCATTCTCTTAGAAGTCAAATTGAAGCCAAACCCTCTGGTTGTGCTGCCTCGGGTCTCTAGAGAGGTGGAGGAGGTGCAGTTAAATCTGGCAGAACAACATACTTTAGCCTTTATCTTCCTTTCGGTCCGATGTGGCATCTTGCTCAGGTGGAGGGACGCTGCCCCATCTGCTTAGGATTGATTTTAGCGGTCTCAGCTGTCAGAATTCATCCTGCTTCTTCTATCAGCAGTCACATCATCAATAATCACCAGTGACCCGATTCCACTGGGTGTACTTTTACCACAACCCTGACATAAACTTTATCCTTTAAACCACACTGTCTGATTTGCACCCCCCTTTTCTGGAAGTTCACTCAACCAAATCCTAATTTCAATCTTAAATTGTCCAAAACTGTTCTGCTTCTCACAAAATGGGAAAATGGTGTTTGTACTAATTCCAGAAAAATTTAGGAGAGTGTTGCAGTATCAAAGCATTTCACTAAATTAAGCCTTTGCAGCACAGATGTATGACGTCAAACTAAAGAGAGATGGGATGGAGAAAAGGTTCACACACACCTCATCCACATCATCGTTATTGATCCCCAACTCAATAATTGTCGGTGTTGGTTTACTGGAAAATTGAGCTAAAGGGATTGTGGTGATTGTTGAGGAAACCACAGGGGACTCATCAGGTGTGTAAAGTAAATTAAAACCAGCCCTGATACAATACTAGTTAGAAACAATGAAGTGGCAGACGGACTCTAATGTCAAGTAACTTGAGAAGACGACCACTGATGCCCCCTTAATTACGTGAAATGGGTCTGATCTCACGGTATCAAGAGGGGAAGTTACTTTGTGTCAAGCTGACACTGTCAAAGACATTTACTCTTCCAGTCCAAAGCAGATAAAGGGCATCCTACATCAAGTCTGACAGCACAAACATGAGTCAGCATCAAGCTCCAGTACACGTAACGCAAGCGAGTGTTTCCTGCAGCAACTAGGTCTGCATTCAAACCCATCATGCCAAGATGAGAGGTAAATGGGCTGCGGAGCAGGCGTCCACTCTAAGTGACAGGGAGGCCACAAAACACCTTCCCCCGCTGCTTCTTGTGAAGGGCTCTCGCTGACTGGCAGCAGCATATCATTTCTGCCGATTTATTCTGAAGGATGTATTCACCTGAGCCACAGACGGGGGCATTTGTCTGCCGGTCAGCGGAGTGCAATCAGAATTCATTTAACCTCCACTCCAAGAATCCAGCGTGCCGTCCGTCGGCTGAATGTGGAGAGAACTTAGTTCTGAGCTTCACTGTGAATCTCTTCATTTGCACTTGCTATTCTGTTCAGATGTGATCCACTCACAAACTCTTTCACTGTCTTTGAGCAAAGTTAATCATTAGACTGTGAGTCACATTTTATGGGGAAAAAAAAAAAACTTTCTGCAGCGTGTAAAAGACAGACATCAGGCTTAACTAGCATACTTGCACTGCGACGTTTTTACAATGAGATGCATATGTTTTATATGCACAGAATCCATTCAATTCCAATTCAACAGGTTCCAATTTGATTCAAGGCGATTCAGAACTGATTCAGTTAGGGACACTTCAGTTACATTATCAATTCTGCTTGGATATGAGTGAGATTCTTAGAGAAACAAAGCCATCAGCGAGTGCACAACTGTAAATAATGGAAAACAACAATTTAATCACTAGGTCCCCAGATTAAACAACTACATTTATCACTTGCCCATGTCCACTGGAATCCCACTACACTCTTATAATTCTGTGTTTAAAAATACATCAATGGTAAATGTTTTGGAAGGAGAAAAACTCAGTAAGGTTTAAGGTTTCGGTTTGTAGACGTGGTTACGTTAATCATTACGTGTAATCTGTATGCAGGAGCAGCCACATACTGTAAATGGAGCCAGGCATGTGCTATAAATGACCTGCTCTGTTTTGAGTGCATGTGTGAAGGCGACATTTATGAGTTCCATTAAGCTCCAATTTTAACTAATTACCTCCAATCATTTATTATTATCTCCACATTTAAAATGTTTCAATCAACAGCGCATTTGTTTCCAATTAGTCCCCAGTTTTAAAATACTATGTCTCAAATAGGTCACGCAGAGTTCAGGGACATCCCGCCTTTAACTGTGATCAGCAGCGCATATCCAAGAAGGCGTTTCACGGGGGCTTGGACCATTGCTTTTCTACAGGAGGTGATCTGCTGGTGCTGTCTCGGATGATTACCTCTTCCCTGTGAGATCCTCATGAAAACCACTTCAACTTCACAGGCTCTGGAAATTAATATTCAACAAGCTCTCTAACACTGTACAGAAGTGAACAGTATAAAGAACTGATATATCAATTCTATATACTGTACACTTCAATTACTGTACACCTGGGGATTACATGAGAGCACTGTGTGCTCTCTATTGACCACAATCGGGCACAATTTCTGTGGCCTCACAGGCGATGAGAAAGAAAAGATTGTGTGAGTGTGAGCTTGTGGAAGCCCTCAGGTTGGTTGTGAATTAAGTGGCATTTTTCTTCCCTTTTCCTTCCTTTTTATCAGGCCTGCCTTTTCCACTTGTACATTTGAATCTCTGATAGTTATGGACGTGAGGTGACAGAGACGTGAGGTAATGTCATATCTGGGACCACACTATGCATTATCATGCAAAGCAAATTATACCGTATTTGCTTAGATCCTGGCAAAATATAAGAAGAAATACTAAGTGACAGCATTTTCAGCTGTGGCTGAGAAGAAGAATGGAGAAGACCAGTGATGGCATAACTGACTATTTGCACCTGTCTGAGATGAAATACAAATGAAAGGAAAGGAATCAAACAATTAAACCACTTTAATAGTTGAGCTACTTTGCATGCCCCATACTGTGCATGATAACACACTATCATTTGGGGGAGGGTCTGTTTCATCTCGCTCCTGGGTGTGAAGCTGACATTTACCGCTGATTCATCACAGTGTGCATATACGAGAGCGGAGCTCAGTGGTCAATAGCCATAATTCTCATCTGTGATTTTGTGGCACGTCATTTGTAAATGGACGAACTTCCACAAAACTAATTACAAAGAATGGTATGACAGATTCTTAAGAGGAATGACGGCAGAGGCATCAATAATCTCAGATTACCACACTGATAATGTCTAAGGTCTATACTGTATGTCACACCGTCACTTGAATGAATAATAATGCAACATATAGTGCAAAGTACGGAGCACTGATTGAACTACATATATTCACAGATCAAATTTAAAATTACTCCGATTATTAAGTGAAGTACATTATTTCATCCATTACTGGCAAGGAACTAAATTTTGTGCAAAATCATTTCAAAAGCTGCTGGATGTTTGAAGAAGGAATGTGGGCGGAGGGTTTGTGTGACAATAATATGGCATTTCCCTGCCAGAGTATGAAACATTGAAACCAGCAAAATAATGAACAGAGAATTTGCCATAGCAAGAAATTTCTCCAGCGAGATGCAGGGTGACATTAAATGTAATTACGTCTTTTTTCCCCTGGCAGGCTGGAAATTTCCCGCAGCGGCCCACCACAAGATAAATTTTGCGATGCTAATGGAGGCTCTGTTGTTTAATAAAATGAAAGCTTAAAAAGGTATTTTTACGAGGGGTTTCTCTCCATCACCATTGAGGAGCAAAGGCCCATTATTATCACAGGATTATTTGTTGCCGTCATTCCCCGGCATTGCCTACTTAAGGGGGGAGCTGTAAAGAAGAGCTATGGTCTCTAAAGGGGGAGATATACAGCGAGCAGGGCCTCACATGACAAATGAGGAGCTCGGCCTACGCTTATTTATGGCTACTTAAAGCTGTCAGTTGGGGATGATAAAGGGTGACCGCTTGATTAGAAAAGTGTTAGATTGGTCCGGTCCTTGTGACCCGCGACAGGAACAGATGAGCAGGGGGAGAGGTGGTGATAGTGTCGGTGAAAGTGCTTTTTTCTTGACAGCTTCGCTGGTTTGGGGATGTTGGCAGACAGGGGAAAAGATGACTGAAGGGGATTCGGATGTCAGGTTGTCTTGATAGAGGTGTGCCTCAACCCCCAACCTACGCTTGCAGTGACTGACGTCAGGAGAGGCGACGCATTGGGTGTCATACTTGGAAAGTCATTGTCAAGTTAAATGAGCCTGTGGTTAGAAGCAGAAATTGCAAGATGAAAGGGGAGATAGCAGAATATAATGGGAGGGTGCCAGTGGCTCTCTTGGGTGATAGGTGAAGAAATTGATTTTTTTTTTTTTTTTTTTTAGAAAATCAATTTGCAATCACCTTCATTACTGTATTATGGCCTTTACTTGGACATTTCAAATGTGGTCTGTAAAGCATGTCATTGGTGGGGGATGGTGGCAGTGTCATTTCCCCAGTGCCTACATTTTCTTTTTCATCAAATTAAATCGAAAAAAAACACATATTGTTGCTAAATGGATCAAATCAGCTGAATGTTGAATTGGTGACGTTATACTTAACAGCTATGTCTCATCGTATTGCACATCTATAATAAACTTGACAGTTAAACCAGTTTGGAAAAAAACCCTCCTTGTCAGGGATTCTGATGTGAAAATTAATGCAGCACACACTGCTGTAACAACGACACAGAGCCTCTCACAGCCGAGCTTTTCAGATTTTCAACTTCTGGCCTCAGAATTTCAGATGGCTTATCTGCCATCTTCTGTATTAAGTGGGTCTTCTGCTGCAGTGCAGTTAAGCAGTAGTTCAAAGACTGATAGGCACTCTCAGACCTCTTTTTTTTTCTAAATTGCTGCTGCTGTGCCATCTTGTTAAGTGGATGGTTAAGTATCATGGTCTCACTGAAGCGTGTTCTGTCGGTTGATGGACCAGGGTTTGCAGAGAGATAGGGAGCTACAGACACCAGGCATTACCAGCAACGGTCACCACCAGTTTGATCGCAGCTCAAATTGCCACAGGAGTCTTCACACACAGCCATTAAAAGAAAAAAGATTAAACTCTGCTGTGGTTTCTTTTTTGTGGAGAAATCATTCCAGTATTTGTGTTGAAAAGACAGATATTTGCAGAGCGATGAAACAATAATCCTGCATTTTGCCTTTAAATGATTAGTCCAGATCAGCGACCTACAATGTGTTGTTCAAGGACAACCTGAATTTTGTGGCTCAACCCCCGCCACACCCCGCCAGTTTCTGTGTCGCTCTTGTCAATCATCTTGACAGGAAGTCAAGCAAGTGGAGAAACAAGTTTCTCAATCAGATAAATAGAACCACTTTTCTGTTCATCAGTTGCAGCTGATTAAGTGGAAGGAAGGAATCCATTTGAAATAGAAAGTCATTCACATGGCTCCAGTGATTATATAACTGCTCCCTAAATGAATGGGGGAGAGTGATCTCAGGCTTTTGGACCCCACTGTGTGCATCACTGTACGACAAACACACACATATAAACAACTCTGGCATGACTCAAAACAAATTTGAGAATCATTTTCTATATATATATATATATATAGATATATTCTATAAATAGTCTATAGTGAAAAGTGTCCATTCACGATTTCCTGACAACAGTCATCAACAACTATATTAAAGGCTAATGAATCAAGCAAATATTCATCTGAGAAGTTGTAAGCAGAGAATTTCTGGCATTTCTCTCTGAAAAAGGACTTAAGTGATTCTTTAATGTGAGGTATTTTATTTACATAAAACTGCATTATTTTTGGAAACTTAGTTCTCAACCAGTGTGTGCTGAATGATAACACTAAAGAAATGATCGAAATGAAACATAAAGTGTTTTGTTCACTGTCAGATGTGCCGTTCCACAAGCTGTTTACACAGAGAAGAAACATCAACAACAGATTAGATTTGCAATATGGTAATTACGGTGCCCACTGCGGGTCAATGCTGGTCGTCATAAATGCAGTGCAGATGTCTCGTACAACACCGGGGACAGAAGGCAGACGGAGCTTTAAAAGTAACACTGGGGGGCAGTCGGCATCTCCATGGCTGCAGATGCTGACTGCTGGGAATAGCAGATAATGTTGATTTGATTTTAGATGTCACGCTCCGAGCCTGCTCCTTCAGAAAGACATCGACGATATGACAGTAACACAGTTCTTGAGGAGCAATGCTGGGCCCGTTTTTTCGTTGTTGTCTGTTTGACTAAAAAGCAGTAGAGAAAGATGTGGGTGAGCCAATGAGGGCCATTTATCTTGCAACCTCATTATACTTTAATATGTGACACAGACACACACTTTCAAATGACAAGGTCTCCACCATGACAGCACAGATTTTGACAACTCATTTTCACGCAGTAACCATTGACAGGACCATTTTCCCAGTGCAACATTTGCTTTCTTTCACGAGTATTTGGTCAAATTGTTGACATGCCTGCCAGGTTCCATGACCCTCAATGTCAGCTCAAGCGAAGGATTCATGGTAATTGTGTTACCTCCTGAAACTGCACAGGAGGAATGAGTTGATAAATGTGTGCAAAACAGTCAGGGAAAAACTTAAAAATGTTCAACGGGTTTCAAATGAAGCAGTAGAAGATAATTATAACCTCAAAATGGATTATACAAATGTTGTTGGAGACCTAAGACGTGACAAGTTAGTGCTCATTATAGTCAGCAAAAACTAAAATGGGTAAGTTAATACACTCAGTTATATGCGATGATGCTGCATTTCAGAGGTGGGTTTTCCGGCCCAGCGTTTGCGGGGCCACAGTCAAAGAATGGCGGTCTGGCATTTCATCCAAAAGCTTTTTCATTTAGCCAAGATAGCCTTGCCACATCTTCATATGGTGCCTTTTTTATATCCAGCAAAATGAAAGAGTCATTCAATAGATGGAAAAAAGCCTGAAATTCAATCAAGAAAATTAATGAATTAAATATGGATTAATATATAAAGTAATTACATATGCCTTTTTTCTTTTTTTGCACTGGTCAGGTTGAATTTTTCCCTGGTTTCACGTGGTGAAATAAAATGCCCCGAAGCCACTTGAGGAAACAGGATTTTACCATAACCCACTGAACAATAAGCCTTATATCAAAAAAGCATGGAGCAATCCAACACTGCTGGATAACTACACAATAAAGTGAAGGTTCGTCATAAATTCATATTTAAAAGGTAACACAAGGGGTTAATTTACATATTGAACTCTTCACAGGACATTGGTTTAAAAAAAAAAAAAAAAAAACAGTGATTGCAAAAGAAGGAAATCTACTGCCACCTTGTGGAGTGTGAAGGGAGAGAAGATCAACCTGGTTTATCTTTTATCCGGAGAGTGACTCATCCTACAGGGCCAGCAACAAGCCAGCACTGAGCATGAGCATCGGCATGAGAACAAAACTTATCTTTAAACACTCAAAACAAACACTTCTGATCTTAACCGATTATGTGCCGCAGTTGGGTTAGTTTTATCACAGAGAGCGTTCACTGTAGTCATATTCTGCACAAGCTTCATCACATTTACAGGTTTCACAACACAATGTGTGTGTGAAGGGAAGTCTACCAGATTTTATCAGGTTGTTTTTATTGCATCTTCTACTTGTAGAATCCAATCTGTGCAGAAACCGCTGCAGACAACACAGAAAAAAATGAACGTCTGGTGATATTGTGGCAATCCAGACTGAACAAACTCAATATTCGATCTGATGTTGAGGACTGTGGCATGAGGTCCATCTCCGGCTCTTTGATATCACTTTAGCATGGCGTCGAAGCTAGCTGAACGAAGAGCAAGGTCAACTCTTTGAAAATCCTCAGATTTCCGCAGAGGGAAAACGCACCGGATGCCAGCATAAGATCTCAGGTATGCAGTGCTTTGTTGTGACTGGACTGCTCAAGTACGTGATTCAAAAGTAGCGGCGCCGAGGGAGCATACGGGCAGGAACCGGAGTGCCAGAGTCTGAGTGTTTAAAGCAGAGAGATTATTTGTCAGTGAGGAGAATTAATCAAGCTTGGAGCCTTTGGAGCTGTGAGTAATGAGGATGGAGACGGGCCACCAGGAAGATGTGATGAGGATTTAGAATGCAATTCACGGCGGGGAAGCTCCCTATCTCAAAGAGATAGAGCCCCCCACACACCCGCCCCATCTTCATTTTCGCCAGTGGACAGAGACTTTTCAGTCATATCCTTTTTCCTGCCTTATTCTCTTGGAGGAGATCTGGCAAGTTAAATGAGTTGTCTTACCACTGCTCTGAATGTTTCTGGACTAAAAATGGGAGGAAAAATGTATTTCAACTTTAGTTTCTTAGTTACTTTAATATTCTGCTCATTACAATTTATCTATACTTATGTATAATTATGCAGAAACCAATGACTATGAGCTGCTGGTAATTACCAACTCATAAACAGAGGCAGTGACTAAAGCTACACTGTAAATGTTGACTGTCATGTTGTTAGTTGTTTAATTTAAATGACGTAAAAGCAAATGCAGAGCTGTCTGGACTGGTAGATGCGTCACAATAACAACAGAGGAATTTTGACCGCAGTAACCACAGAGTGAGTATGTCTTGCACCACAACCTTGGAACCGCTGCTCTCAGGAGGAGGATAAATCCATTCATATCTCATATTATAGATGGTTGAGCCCAGAAGAAAGGTACAACACACAGATCTGTCACTCATCATTTTTGTATTTGCTGAGACATTTTGAGACAATGTGTGTCTCCAAGGTCAAAGGAGGGATTTCTATCTCAGCATGACACATGATAAAGACCATCAAATTTCTTTTTTTATGTTCCAACAAAGTATCGTTATATTGATATTCTTAAAGTAAATGTGTTTTTCAAACTGTAAAAAAGAAGTACTGTATTTGTTTCTGAATATGTTATGAATGAGTACGAGCTATCAAGCAAGAACACACTCATTCGAGCTTCGGCTACTGTTGTTCTGAAAGTTTGTTCTGCTTCTTTTCCTGCTGCAGTTTAGCTTAGCATGTTTCCAGTCTTTATTCTAAGCTAAGCTAACCAGCTGGCTGTAGACTCATATTGAATTCACAGACAGCAGCTGGTTGCTGAGTGCTATTGATCCCCTCACAAGGAGGAGAATAAGCATGTTTTCCATAATGTTACACTATTGATTCAAATGTCACGTGAATTCATGGATAATCAGACACACACTGACGCAACACCATGTGTGTAAGAATTCAGACTGGGATTTTTTTAAAATCCTGTGAGTCTCATTACTGATGCATTATTCCTCGCAAGTCCTCACTAAGCCCTGCCAACATGCAGCGCGCCAACTTCAGCTGCATAAGCCATTCAAATAGAAACTGCACTTGTTTGGCCTTTTCTGTTGTGGACACCAGATCGCATCGAAGTTGTTAGTGATCTCATCAAAAATAGCTTTTCATTACCGCAAAGATGCCTGGGCCATGCTGGCCATCCTTAATTACCAATTTTATATATATAGAGAGGGACAGAGAGAGAAAGAGAGAGATAGACAGACAGACAGACACTCCATGCATGGAGCAACGCCTCTCTTGGTGAGACGGCAATACAACAGATGCGATAGTCACAACCACAGCACCGTCACTGCTTTCTTCTCCACATTCTGCAATGAGCTCACTTTGATTTATAGGCGTCAGTGGTCCCATCAGCACTGCAGCGGCCACGTGAGAGGCACCTGCATGTATGAAAGCAATCCCAGCTCTTTGAACAGACGTGCTCTACAGCAAAGATGAAAGGATGATAGCATATAGCGTAAAGCAAAGTGTCGGGCCACTTTTATCAAATCAAGTTACTGAAACAGCACCGAAGCAGGCTGACTTCAGTGAAATCACAACATTGATAAATATGGTGAAATATTTAACAGCACCAGTCCAAGCCATCTGCTTGGCTAAAATATGAAATTATAAAAGAAAATATCCCGACTTAAAAGCCCCCTAATCAGAGCCTCAGGCAGTCAGACAATGATGGGGATATGCTACAGCCATGCAAACTAGAGAACCGTCTCATATTTCTCAAAACAAGGCATGTATTTTTTAAAATTGCGTCTCATTAGCTACAAACATACATGAATGTATGCCAGATGGGGCTAAGAAACCCTCTGTTTTTCATTCAATGTCACTATTTGGGAGAGTAATTATGTCTCTGTGTGGAAGATCCTTTTATTTATTCATCTGGTATTTGAATGTCACCAAGCAAAACCACTTCCAACAACTAGATGGACATTTAAATAAAAAATAAAAAAGATCAGTGAAGATCTGAAGTTCTTTTTATACCGATAACTTTACTTTGTTTACCATAAACAATTACCTTTCTTTATCCTGATAGCTCATTACGCTAACTTATTTCTGATTATTTACATTCATTTATGCGAAGTAAACCGATATGAAGCCCAGTCAAGAATACCTTTGTTGAAGGGTGAGGGACAAGGCCTCAGCTGATGTCCAGTTGAGGTTTCCCTAATAAGAGTAATCTCCACTACAGAGAGGAAGGCCAGGCTGTCTAGTTAGCACTTCGGCGGCAGCTCTCTGTGGTTCCCCATGACTGGAATGAAAGCTATGCAGCATGACATTTCATCAATATAAGGAGGGTAGGCTGGAGGGATTTAATTCCTAATCCGGCTGGTTTATGTGGGCTCAGGCCCACTCAAGAGCCTATTCAGATGCATTAGAGGTGCTGCATGTGGAAGGACAAGCATGACAGGACATTGGCAGCCCTTAGACCTTGTGCTAGTAGATTCTGCGGTGGTCCCTTCAGGGACAGACACATCCGACTTGTTGGAAAGCCTGCATTTCCAACAAGGATGCCACATCATTAGTCCAGTGAGTATTCTGTCATGACAAACAGTAAATTTCATCCTGTTGGTGATGCTAAAGGAAAAATCTGGGGCTTGTTGTTATGAGTCAGCTTCTGGGGACCAAGCATGCGTGTCACACTTAACGCCACACCGTTCAGTAGTTTCTCAGAAGTCCCTCTACACGGGTGGATAATGGAGCGACGGACCAACAGAGCAACAAACCAAACAGCGCTGCCATTTCAAAGGCCATGCTGCTAATGTGACAAAAAAACAGAGCGGTTTCCATGGAGAGAACATAACAGGAATTAAATATAGTCACCTCCCGTAAGGAAATTAGATCAGCAACTGCAAAAACAAGGCGTTAGAGTCAGCCGATGATGTTTATCACCTCCTGTAGCTACATCTGTTTTTGTTTTTTATTTGTCAGCATTTTCTTTGGCATCATGAGGGTGGGCGCATCACACATTTTGAAGGGAGAAAATATACACAGATTGAATTGTTATGCGATGAACGCAACATCATTATGGTACCCGACCTCGATGCCTTGTTCTTCATTTGATCTTGCCTTTGCAAAGTCACAACTGCCTCAATGCCATGACAAGAGGAACTTATACCATGTAAATGCCACAACCTTGATTATGTAATACGTATATAGTAATAGAAGGAGTGTGCTGCAGACGAGGGGATAAGTGCCTTGTTCACAGCATGTGATCTTTGCAAACATCCGTCTAAGGTTGGGATTCTATTCAGAACCATGTTAATTTGTTCCCACATCGTGCCACCTTGAAGTTCAATGGAGAACACGACTTGCAGCCTCATACTTTTATTAGCGTCACAACCCAGACTAACAGAACACGCCTGTTACCTGCCAGCCAAGGTCACCATTAAATTACCATCATTCAAGCAGCTCTTAATGCTGAAGGTTGGAGCTCAAGCTCTGAAATAACAAGAAATATTTGTGCCTTTTTTAAAAACTACCCCTCTGCTTAGAGCAGAGCAGCAAGTGAATGCTGCCACTGCACAACCTGCTCCCTCATTCTTTCCTCTGACAGCTTATAGGTGCCTGGTATCTGTGAGGTGGCGTCCAGGAATCAGATACCACCCAAACAAAATGAACTCACCAATCATTTCCTTGTCAGCAACTGTTTGGTAAAAAATGAACACACTGCCATCAGTAAATACTACAGTGACAGATAAACTTCACCGCTAACCTGTCATTGGTAGCCCTTTCCCTCTCCCCTTCGGCTATATCCATCCCTCCTCACCTCATGTGGGGGGGGCCCCCAACCCACTCCCCCCTTAATAATAACCCACTCGCTTTGAGCATCCATCTGCCTACATGGAAGAAGCCTCTCCTTGACAGTCGCCGTCTCGACACTAGCTTTTGCAGGCAGCAGAAGCAAACGTTTTCCCAAGGGATTTAATTTCCAGTAAAACCCTGGAGGCGGCGGGCTCACAGAACATCTATAAACCGGTTTCAGAGACTCGGCAGGAGCGAGGACAGAGCGGCACACAGGTAAACCGCTCTTCTTCCCTATTTGTTTGTGATCGACGGACCGTGGGGTCAGCCCTCACTCCTTCATGATATCCAGGTGGATTACAGTTTATGAAGTGATAGAAGAACAACAACTGGGGAATTTACAGGTTCTTCTCAAGAGGAATCAAGAGATTTCTACTTGAAGGAAGACTGGATCAAAAGAGTTGATTTCCGCTCCTTGTTTGTTCTGTACGGCAGGCGTGGTGATGTATGACAGATTGTGTCGCTCTGTCTTCTACCTTTTGCTGCTTTGCTGGGTGATACTGGATCCAATTAGCATTGCAACTTTGAACAGATACATGAAACAAGCAGCAAGATAAAAGGACCCACTTTGGTGTACTGATGGACAGCATCTGACTTCTGAGAATGGTGATCTCAGAAAGGCAATAGTCTTCCATCAGGTTCTGTGTAACCAATAACCAGTGATTGGAAGTTATTATAGGATCACAGCTCACTGTAGCTCGAGATCTGTGCGCTATCTCTGTTTATCTTGCGCTCAATATGCCTTGGCCTCTCTAGACCAAAGTCTTTTATGCTTGTAAGCCTGAGATCTGTAGTGAATATGATCATTTACATCATCTAGTTTTAAAAAAATGGCTTTATGAAGAACTTATGTAATGCAAAAAAGTAAAAGACATCCCGCATTAACTTCAAAGAACATATAATAGATTTCACTAAAGCTTTTCACTTAAGCTTTGAACTGTAGAAACTGGCTGAACCAACACTTCCCCTTATCCCACATGTATCCCCACTGCATGTAACAGGCTGACCTTTTGACCTGACTCAGCACGTAAGCAGGGGGTTGATAAAGAGCTGTCGTAGTTTTACTGTATATGAGTAATGCAACCTATAGTGTTGTTGACTAATGGCAATATTTGGATCTTACATAATTAGATCACAAGGAATTTGTCACATGTAAATAACTGAAGGCAACAACCACAGCTCAGTGTACAACACAATTTCTTTCTATGACCGTCAGTCTCAACTTAACATTAGATTCTGGCTATTCGTGTGTACCTGTAAAATGAGAAATGCAGTAGTTGTTAATATACAGTATGTAGGTTCAGCCACCTGAAAGGAACTGGCCAAACAGAAAAATAACAATTAAAAAAAAGACATCTAACTTCTTCCTACTGTGCTATCCCTTATGATTTGGAAAATATTAATGATTTCCTCGAGTGCATCATTGGTTTCATCATTGGCACTAATGGTTATGTTCACCTTCTGTTTGCAGGTCATCCTTGTTAACACTTCAACACAACCAAAATGTGGAAACGGGCGAAGAACACAGGTCCAGTGAGACAAAGTACGGTGACTGCAATTCCTTCCTTCCTCTTCAAATTTCTCTTTTTCCTGCTTATTCCATGTCCAACTGTTGCAATCAAAGTGGTGGTGCAAAAGAGACATTAGCCATTCTGTAATCCTTTTCAGTACTGGAGAACATTTTCTGAACATTAAGGCTGATTATTCTTTAATTAGCAAACTTTCTTCCCTTTCTCTTTGCATTCATGTCACTTCAAGATTTTACTCTAGGCTCTGCTGTCCATTTTGTAAAAATACAAAATCCTGTAATGAAATTATTTCACATGTGAACATAATCACAACAATGAATATTGTGGGGAAAAAAGATAACACTGACAACATTGCTTTGTAAGGCTATTTGTGGGTGATGTAGTAAACTGTGTGCAAGTAAATTCATCACCAAAATTGGTGGAAAATGAGCTGCCACTAATCCTGCCAAGACATATTTCTTTAGTCCAAAAACAATTTAGAGCGTAGAAAAGCTCTCCATATACTCTGACAGACTAGTATATCAAGACAGTGGCCTTAAAGCACTTTGAAAAATTAGGTAATATAATGTATCAGTAACTGAGCAATGCTCAGGTTTCGCAACTACCTCGTAGAAAAATTGGAGAAACAGTACCGTCTTTGAAAAGGAAAATTAACAGCTACAGAACAAAAAGTTCTGGTTTATTGTTAATGACTGCCTGACTACTGTCTGAAAAACAATATAGTGCAGGACAAAAACACATTTTTACAATATTAACAATATTGTTACTGCTATTTAAGTTGACTGAACTAAATTTTTTTTAAAAACTCTTAAATTTTGTCAGCTCTGTTCCTGCGGCCAATATCGAAACACTTTGTATATGTTATAGTAAATCAATTATGAAAACGATGCAATAATGTGGAAGGAATCGCTCGTAATGACAATTATCCCATGAATCTGAAGCTCTCCTCGGCTTTACAGAGCTTTTTAGCGACTTTTCAAAGAGATAAGCGATATCTCAATGTTGCGTTCCCAGTAGTGATTAATTAGCGATCAATTGTTCTGCCAAATAACATCTGGTATCTAGCATTTTGCGATAATGGGCTCAGAAAGATGATAAACAATGTACCGTCATCACTGTTTAAGATTGTTATTTATGATCGGCAATTTGGTGTCTCATTTTTTAATCAATAAATTGTTGTATTTTATCAGATGCGAAAAATTTTAAAAGCAATACCATAAAATCGCCATCATATCTCAGCCGCCATCATCTGCTGCTCAAAGCAGGCAAAAATCTAGCTAAATAGCTCAAAACTTTGACTGCTCCCTCCAGCCACATTATCTACCATATCTCTACTAAACTTATAAAGTCCATGAGAACTATGTTGAGTTTATCCACTTGGCAGGCACTTTGACGACCAGCTGACTGTAAAATCTGCTCTCTCAGTCCTCAGTGGTAAACTGAGGATGAGAAGAAAACATCCCTGGATTAAAGCTGCCTGTCTGCTGCCCTTTACTGTGACCCTCTCATTGCCAAAGTTTATTCAGGCCTCCATATACTTTTCCACATTATGCCACATTAAGTCTTCCAGCCTCTCCACCCACTGTTTATTTCAGTCTCTCTCTCTCTCTCTTACATATATATATATATATATACACACACACACACACACACACACATATATATATATATCAAATGCACTTCAAAGTAAAGGGTAATATGCTCGCCTGGATAATCATCTACATTTCTGTAAATGTAAGGAAATGTCTGCAGGACATAACCTGCAATTTCAAAGAGGCAACTAATAACAAATAACTTCTTGGTGTACTGCATAAACTGAATATGTGCTACTTAATGTCCCACAGCTATAAAATAGCACTGACTCATGTGCTTCTTACTGATCGAGTGCAATTTCTTCTCACCCAGGTTTCTCCCTCGTTCATCGATATATTCAGCATTTTAATGAGGTGTCTGGCAACAAGTCAGGTGATATTAAAGAGCCCTTTTATTTTCTGGTAGACAAACATTTAAGATGTTTTTGAGGCTGCACTGTATGAACACAATGCTGAGTTACATCCATTATTATGAATAATGGAATAAATATTGAATAATACATTATGTATTATTGAATACTGTGTCTGCTCGTGACCTGTCCTGGCTTTGTGTTGATAACCCGAATTATCTGTTTACTGCCCTGTCAAATCGCTCGCCTTCAGTTTACATGTCTGACAGGGCGGCGGCTCTCCTATTTCTGTCCCTGTCATAATAATAATCATTAATCCCTGGATTAATGTTGTTCTCCATCTACTCCTGCGTGATCCTCTATCTTTGCGCGTCAAAGGCCTGATAACCAAAATGCTCAGCAGCAAAAGCGAGTCGGCAGAGGATCACTGAGTGGATTTCATGCACTGATGTTTGAAATGCCTGAGTGTATTAGTGTATAGTCTATTTATTTGCCTTGCAGTGTACTGGGTATGTACTGGAGCTGAAAAGATAAGTAGATTAATTGAGTGATAGAAAAAGCGTTGGCAAATGTTCATTGAATAATTATTTGAAGTCATTATTTTAATAAAGCTGCCAAACATTCCACATCTCCTGCTCCCACAATGTGTTTTATATCACTGACACTGGAATATCTTTGAGTTCTGAACTCCTGGTCAGTCCAAAATAACCACCATCACATTTGACACTATTTTTATTTATTATGATGTGTACATCTTTGCATAAGCTACTGTATTGTATCAATTATTTTAGCTGATGTGGGGCACTGAATTTCTCAGTTTAAGGCTGTGAAGCTGACAAAAGTGCAAAGCAAAACAAAATAAGATGTACAAGAGTAAAATTACCCCAGTTTAAAATTACCAAGTTTAGATAATATCATAAACCTATTACTGGGAGGAAGCGGTGCTGGTGTTCTGTCGTACAGATCTCCACCATCTGAGTCTGTAACATGATTATCCTGACTGATGTTAATGAGCGATCAGCTCATCTTTACCCCCAACAACTGAGAACAAGCAGCTGATGGATCATTGGTGGAGGAGCACACTGAGCTCATACATGTTCATAGTAACTTTTCTCTTTTTTTTTCTTTGTGTATTTGAGATTTGTGTGCAGCACTTCCTCATTGTGATGCTGTCAAAAGGGCAAATATTTCTGTCAACAGGCACATGCAAGGCATCACTGGGAATACGTTTGACATTCCTGACATCTGCTGGTAGCAAGAAAAAAAATGATTCTACCAAAAGCAGCATCCCCCACTTAGTCTGAATATTTATTACACATCCGACTGCGATGAATAGATTTTTTAACTTTCATGCTCATAATCATGTTACTTTTTACTGTTTAGCTGCCCTCTGTAGGAGATCTAAGATTCCCGGAGTGATGATCACGCAGTGCGTGATAAATGTGCCGGAGGGAAAAAGCACCCCAGATTTCCAGTGTAAACCACTTCCAGTAACCATCCAGGAAGGTGGGTTTCATTATCACTCAGCACTAAAAGCAACATGTTTCTGCAAAAGACACCTAAAAGTGATGAATGACAACAAATGACTTCAGTTAAGGAAAGTTCAATTTTCATTTCATGAACTGTGAAAATAAAGATGCCACATTTCCAATTATCCCTTAGGGAAATTAGCTGTTTTTAAGGCCGTGGTCAAGGGGGATCCAAAACCAGACGTGTCATGGAGAAGAGCTAAAGGAAATCTTTCAGACAAGGACAAATTTCAGAGCAAATACAATGAGTCGACTGGGGAGTACATTTTAGAGGTAAGCGACAAAAGGATTTCACAAGCTCTTCAAAACATAGTAAAACATTTTCTTGTGTGAATTTAAATCAGTGCACCTGTTATATTTTATTTCCAGATTTACAATGTGTCCACTGCCGACACAGATACATACAAATGCTATGCTGTAAACCAATACGGTAAAGCTATCTGCACGGCAACATTAAGTGTGACTGAAGGTGAGAGTCTAAACTGGACACTGAATACACGTTTTGACTGTGCATGTGTGGGAATGCTTAGAGTTTTCTGTTCAATGTCTTCAATTTAAAAAAATGTATTGCAAGGAACTCTTGAAATGAAACATCCGCCAAAGCTAATCTATGCTACAACAGTAAAACATACAGACCTGAACTGAGTTTGCTCTTTTCAGCTTCTACAGATCCATCAGATTTCAGAAAATTGCTGAGGAAAAGGTGAGAAAACAGACATTTCTTTTCACGTTTGTATTTTATCATTAATCCTCGTCTGGCCATGAACAATCCGATCTGTCTTGCTTTTTTCTTTAACATTTGTCCAACATCTCCAGTAAAGTGGAGAGAGCAGATGGGGAAACTGATGAAAGATTCTGGGACGCGATGCTGAACGCTGACAGGACAGACTACGAGCACATCTGCGCAGAGTTCGGCGTCACAGACTTGCATTTGATTCTCAAAAAGCTGGAGGAGAAGAAGAAGGAGAGAATGCAAAATAAGTGTAAGGTGTGGAAACGCTCAGCTCCCACACTGAATACTCTATCTCCAGCTAAACTCATCAATACAGAGCTCAACAAGCCACGCCACGATCCATCTGTGATTTCACTGGAGACATCTGGCACTGATCAAAGTCATGTTTATTCTCTGTTGTGTGCTGCGATCATAACTTGATTTCATTACATTGATCGATACATTTAAAATGAACCGAACCTCATCTGAAATATTTACTCAGGTGCATTCATTTCACATCAGCAACTCCATGTGTCTCACTGATCAGGTCTCTTTGAACCTCTTGCGACCAAAACTACTGCCCATATGTGCTCTCCACTATTTTACAGGAGAGTCTGGATTCTGATTCTGCTTTCTGCTAAACCAAAAAAAGCCACAATGCAACATGCAGAAGTTTGCATCATCCCCTGGCAGTGATGATGCAAAATATCCAAATTGTCAATTTACTGGTTAAAAGAGTAAAGTACTGAGTATCCATTATACAGTGAGTAGTGAGTGGACCAGGGTGTGACTTCAGACAACATAAACACTGGAAATGATAATTTCCTAATTATTAATATACAATAGGCATATATTGACCTTTTTTGTATGTTTGTTGTTTTAAATCAGAGATATTCTTTGCCTTGCAGGGTGGTGAGTTCCCCTGTGATGAAGACACAGAGACACACAGTCTTAAGGGAACTGGGAAGGATGTGAGTACCAAGGGCCTGATGCAACAGGACACCGGGCTGAATCAGACGGATGCTGAGGAAGTCAACGTCCTCTCTACTGAGTTTAAACGTAGGTTAAATCAAAGGAAGTGGGATTGAAATTTTAAAAAAGAAACCGTCAGTATCTGTGACTTGACTTATTACTTATTAAACTCCTGATGACAGGAAGAAAGTGTAGTAGCTGCTCTCCCTACTTACTGAAAATATGACCATGGATGTTTTCAGTTTGTGATAATTATGTGAAGATTAACTTGGTCCAAGGTGATACACAAACTGCTGCGGGTTTAGCAGAACACATCAGCAGCACACACACCCCTAATATTTGATCATCTTGTGCGTGATTTTTTTTTTTTCATCTAGTCTCGAACGTGGACTTTGTTATCAGAATTCAGGAGATTACAGCACAAGAAAGAGAGGACGCCCTCTTTGAGTGCGTCCTGACACACCCGCTACCCAGGATCACGTGGATGGGAAAGGGTAGCGCTCTGGAGGACGGAGAAAAATACAGCATAACTGTATCAGACCATAAACTGATCCACCGGCTGCTGATCAAGGACTGCAAGCAGCCGGACAAAGGCATCTATTCAGCCGTGGCTGGCATTAGGTCCTGCAGTGCCTGGCTGGTTGTGGAAGGTACCACTTTACTGCACAGTGCAGCAATTTTGTTTGACCATGCACTTTCCATAGCTATGGTTTTCACAAATAAATGTGAGTCATGTGTCATGCATGTTGTTTTCATAACCTATAAGCCGAGGGTGACCCCACATCTGCCGGTAAGAAGAAAACTCGCAAAACCACCTTGGCTGGCAGCGCACGGGCCGACCTCGAGAAAGTGGCCAGAGAGCAGCAAATAAAAAACCGAGAGGAGATGGAGAAGATTTTAGCGTCCGTAAAAGCAAAGCACGAGGCGGGTCAGCTGAAGGGAGAGAAGACATTAACCGCTGGTGGGAGAGACGGTGAAATAACTGCAGTCACTGGACTGGGTAAAACTGCTGTGGCAGTAAAGGGTGAGCCCGAAGCGGAAAAAGGCACTGCCCCGTCTGAGCCAGTGAGCAAAGAGAAGATAAATATTAAAAACTCGAGAGGAGACGGCGCGGTGCCAAAATTAGATGTTTCAGGGTGTGTGGACGACCCCAAGAACAAGAAACACCCCAAATCTGGTCAAGGGGATTTTGACAAGGTAAAAGGTAAAGTCGATCTATGCCCGACACTTCCACCATCAGCACGTCAGTGGTAAATACAATGTGTTTATTATCAAGCAACATAGCTTTCCCTTCGTTGGATATGAGCCATGAAGTGCTGCAGCTCTTTGCACTTTAGTGCTTGAGTTACATGTCACATGGTGAAAAGTTTCATTTCAAGCATTTATCTCACATCGCATTATTAAATGACACTCACTCGCTTTCTGTGCACACTACTTGCTCCTTCAACATTTAACCAGCAACAATACATATGGTTTGACTTAATGAACTGGCATGTAGTTCATTTTAACTTACAATAATCCAGCCCCAGTGAGCCACAGAGGTTTAAACGTGAGCATCTACAACCACAGTAAATCGACCATACATATGGATATAATGTCAAGTAATAATACATGAATTAAATATCACTGATATACCACACATGCAAATGCAGGAGGACATTCTGAGGAAACGGAGGACTTCGGTGGATCCGCTAATAATGTGAGATACATAAAGTACGGTCAAGGGACAGAAGATGGAGCAATTGGCAAGACAGCAGGTAGAAATGCTCAAAATATCCATTTTTTTGTTCTCACTGACGCCACTTTTTTAAATGTGTTCCTTTTGATTGTGTGATGTGCAGGGTCCAGCGTTAAAAGTACTGATGGGGAGTTAGACCAGGTTCATATGTCTGCCCCGGGTCAGAACCAGACAGATCCTGATGGAAATAAAAACTTCACTGGACCTGTCCGGTGCTCAAAGCACACAAAGAAGGTCCAATGGAAAGATCATATATCCGGTGAGAAACAACAGGGAACAACTGTGATTTCTGCATGGAAGAGATTACTGACTGATCAGTCACATCCTTCTTTGGATTCTGAGGAGAGCAGAAATGGAAAAAAGGCTGTTACGGACCCAAACCAGCAAAATAATACAATATAAATGGAAAGAGAAATTTACTTTGCTGGTTTTCAAAACCATTCGAGGTGAAACAGGCTGAGTGAACATCCCAAATGGCACCATTTTCTCTCTCATTAGCGTAATGTGGTTTTAAACACTGGGAAAATTTGCCTCACTGCTTCCTTTTAATCGTGAATGAGTGACGTAGCATGAGAGTAAGAAAACGGGTGGCAAAGCTCTGCTTGATAAAGAGTATTAAATACATGATGTCAAAACACAAAGCAGGAGTATTTGGAACTTACTGACACGCTGCTGTGTGAAGTGAAGCCCGTATCATCACAATTCTGTATCTGTAACACAGATCCAAACGAACCACAGAGTGACGAAGGCGTGAGTGACGGCGATGAAGACGAGGACTCTTCTAAGAAGCCGCAGCCACAGGAAGTGGTCGGTGGCGAGACAACCACAAGTGGTGCATCACTGCATAGAGGTGCAGTGTGGGTTTAATGGCCACAGTATTGTTTGTGTACTTTCTCGCTGCGTATAAGCAGAAATAGCGTTCTGACGGGCTCCGGGTTGAATATTTTTCTTCTTTTTTTAAAAAGGTGAAAGCACATGCCCTCAAGACGGAGGTGACAGTGAGGAGACTGAAGACGCCACTGGTCCTGCCACACACGCAAGGCGGAAAAGGCAAGGCCCACTGATAGAAGAGCTGGTGATTGGTAAGTAAGCTGTGTCTGCCGGACAGCGAGGGGCTCCTGGTGGATGCAGGGGAATCCTTTATGAAAGCTGGAATCCGTTCCCTTTCTTGGGATCAAACAATAACTGACCGTGTTAGAGAAGTTGCTGTGTTGCAGGTGCTGGGAAACTCATGTCCATTACTGTATACATCATATGCATGTTTAACTTCGGATTATTAAACATTTTACCATGTAATATTCATAGGATCAGTATGTTTTTGTACAACATATACATTTATAAATATGCTGCTTTCACACTGGATTAACGGGTGGATGTAAAACAGATTCATAGTCACAGTTTTTATCCCCACAAACAAAATCAATGTTTGCAATGATGCTGGGTTCAGCACTTACTCTTTACTCTATTACTCTTGTCATTAAAAAATCTGGGCACATTTATTAATAATAATAATAATAATAATCCCAAAGCACCCAGCTCCAGTATTAACAAACACCCCCAGTTGACCAACACTCCCCACAGCACGCTGGAGGAAAATATAGTGACGCTCTGTCTTTTTATTGAATCAAGAATTGTTTTGAAGTAAGAATCAGTTCCGCAATCGATTCTAATAACGATACGCCCATTTATTCCCAACTATCCCTGCCTGTTGTTTATCGAGTTGCTCTGCAGGCCATGTTGATGTGCTGTTTTTGCCACAACAGGGAGGTTCTCCAGGAGCTGAACTGCACTGAAAATTGTTTTGTCGTTTTCATTTGCTATGTGAAATGATTGTTCCTGACAGCTCTGCAATTGGCGAGAAAGGGAAAGTCAATTTTCAGTTTACACAGCAGTACACACTGAATAGTAAAACCTTGAGGGTATAAAAATGAATAATAAAGAAAACTCTTAACCATCTTGGAAAACACCAGAACTTTAACTGCTTCTCCTGCGAGTGTTGATGAGGTTCTCATCAGTCACAGCACCTGAGAGTTACCTGTTGTCTATGTTAGATCCAGGGGTGCAGTTTATCTGCGGACTGTCGGACGTCAACGCTATCATCAACGAGACGGCTGAATTAACTTGTAAGCTCAGCAGTGACGACTGTGAGGGAGCCTGGTTCAGAGACCGCAAAAAGGTTGGTCACAGCGGTCAAACTCATCGTTTGCTTTCAAAGCTCTCTTCTATACAGGCTACACATTGCTTGCAGATCAGGAGATTGCTGTCTTTAACAGTTTGTCAGTAGATGGATTCAACAGTAGCTTAGAATCAACTTGACCCATCTCCGTCCAGTTGATGAACAGTGGAAAACAAGCTGAATTCAAATGTGAAAACGAGCCAGTGTTGAATCCTGCCAGCAACCTGATGAAAGCTGAAAGTCCCTCCTCATATTACTGTGCACTCTCAAAAAAATCAAAAGGAAAATACCCCCCAGAAATTAAACTGAATAGATAGAGTGCATCATCACTTTCTTGGGCGGGGAAACTGTTGCCATTATAGGTGACAGAAATCACACAGTACGTGGGCATCTGTGATTTACCTCAAATATGCAGCAGAGGTTTAGACACCGCGGGCCAGCGCAGGACACAACACAGCTGGTCACAAAGCCATTTGGAGCCTGCAGTGTTTCTGATTGGAATGACTAATCAACTTGCAATTGTTGTTGCTGGATTTGTTTATTTCCATTCTCTCCTATCAGATATCCCCAGATGACAATTTCACTATCACTAAAGACGGTGCGACGCATAAATTAGTCATAATCAGGTGCACGGAAGAGCACTCTGGGAAATATCGTTTTGAAGCAGATGGCCGTAAAACAGAGGCGATGATCAACATCAAAGGTTTGAGGATTCACCATGAGATCATGTGGTATAACTGTAACATGAAAATTCTCTGTTACATTTACAGCCACGGGTCAGAAAATGTTAGCATGTAATCACATAACTGTAAAATGCCATCTCAACACTATAATGACCCTAAATGGCCATCTCTGTTTCTTTAGATCCCCCGCGGTTTAACCCTGAAGACCTCAGCGCCTTCACCGAGCCCGTTACGGTTAAAGTGGGCCACAACGCCATCTTCAAACTGCATTTTGTTGGTCATGAACCCATAAAGATTCAGTGGTACAAAGAGGGAGCAGAGCTCCAGGACGACAGCAACACGAAGATCGAGAAATATGCGAGGCACAGCCGCCTGCTCCTTAGCAGGTGCCAGAGGAAGGACAAGGGAGAAATCAAGATCAAGCTCAAGAACGAACACGGCTTCGTCGAGGCCATTTCACAGCTAGTTGTGCTCGGTGAGCGAATGATGGACAACGCAGAATTTAAACAGCAAAATATTTCTCACCAAGAAACTACAGCTATTTCAAAAATGCAATATACACACAATAAAAATGCCAAAACAATTCAAAGGAGGCCATTAGCGTTCTCCTGAGAATTCTTATCTTTATAGATGATGAAGGATGTGATTTGTGCTGTAAGCAGTGTTGTAATATGTGCTTTGGTGTTGTGAGATCAGCAAACGCCGGTGTGCCGCAGCGCTTCATAGCTCATCCACATAATGTTACAAATCCGGCCGGTCTTTTCTCTATCTGAAACTAAAGGTGCCACATTTCAATGTGCCTGGACATATTTACGTACTGATTTTCTAAATGCTGCTCTCCAACTACCATATTACTAAGTGGAAAGCCAAAATAGTTTTTTGGGGTTTTTTTGCACTTAAAGCAGAATCCAAGGCTGTGATAACGTGACAGTTTAAAGATGTGTTTTGTAAGTGCAATTCAAAGCTTCAAACTATATCTGCCATCCCTGCCAGCTTCACAAAGGTCAAATTTTACTGGCATTATCTCTCAATGAAAATACTGCTTCCGAGTATAAAAGCAACATTTGCCTTCTAACAAATGAAAAGGGTTGGTTTTTTTTACTTTTTTTAAATGTTTCAGACAAACCCACTTCACCCCTGGGTCCTGCAGAAGTAACAGAGAGCTCGGCTACATGCATCGAATTCAGGTGGAGGCCTCCGAAGGACGACGGCGGCTCACCTGTGACGAACTACACGATAGAGCGTCAACAAGTGGGACGAAACACCTGGAAAAGAATCGGGGAGGTCCCCGCCCTGCCCAGCTACCGCGACACAGACGTGGACCACGGCCGCAAGTACTGTTACCGCGTGCGGGCGGTGACCGCGGAGGGTGCGAGCGAAGTGATGGAGACTGATGAAATGCAAGCTGGCACCCTAGGTGAGCCGAACTGGTACTACACCTGCGACTCACACGCGGAAGATAAATTACAACTATTGAGTTTCACCTCATGTCACTTAAATACAGGCTTATGCTGCTTTACATGACAAACGAGCCCGAAACTGCGCAAAACTCGGACAAGTCACAAGTCCATCGCAGACAAAACACTAAATGTCCGAAAATGATAAATAAATAAAAGATAAACTATAGTCCACCGGTTCAGAGAGCGCAATTCTCGCTAATTAGGCAGTCAACTAGTAAACAGCAAGCAGAAAAATCCAGTAAGGCACGGCGGCCGACAAAAGCCAACACTCGCATAAAGCAAACAAGCAGGACTTGGACTTACTGGTGTGAAGATCCGCTTGAAGAAGTCCATGGCGCGTTGGCCTCAGTGTTGGATTACTTTCTTCGTGTGTGCCTTCAGCCTCTCCAGTCTATGAGACTCCACGGACACTTGATTCGCCGTTGAAAAGTCCGACACAGAGACACTCCTTTCCAAATTCATAATCCAGTTTTAATCCCTTCACAAGATGAACTTCTCATGCACACAACCGGTCCCCTTAACTGCCAAAAACATACGATGTCAAACCGAAATGTTTCTCCCCGTGAGTTACATGGGCTGCGGTCGGAGAAATCCCTTTGAATCGGAAGGCGCCAAACTGAGCGAAATATCCCGGAAGTATTTAGGCGGCAGCCATGATGAGTGACCGCTAAGTACTCTGGGGGTTAAGGAAAGGAACTTCAGTGCTTCCTACCTTATCTCCTGTAGCATAGGACACACTTTACGAACGGTGGGAGAGAGAATGGCGCCCCACAATTCCTTGCGGCCGCTACGTTTAATCGTGGCAGATACACGTAAATAGAGAAACAACAGAACACACCTGTTTTTATGTTTGTGGAATGATTCATGATTTTGTTGCGCTCCAAATTTTCGACAGAAATTGTTGCCGAACATGTTGCCGGTGCGTTACAAATATAGTTGGTTCACTTAAAAAAACGCCGAGTATAAGGACAGTCAGTTATCTAACTAACTCCGCAGTTCTCCTTTCCTGAGTCCTTATTCGTTCTCCTTCACATCTTTCCTTGACTCCGTCACGTTTTCATTTGAGGTCACGGAAAAGTGGATAGGAAAGGAGATTGTTTTCGACCGCAGCCCCTGCAAGCGAAGCGGCCATCATCGATTTTTATTATTTACACCTGCCGCCTACAGTTGCATGACATATTCGGGCATCAGGTGATTCAGTGTGGTTGCTGCCCCCTGCTGTGCAACATGAGCCTACTGTACTGCTGAATGCTGCTGGTTTACTGTACGTCCCCTCCAATGCACCATGTATCAGAGACCTTTTAAGGAATGACACAAAAACTATATATAATCATGCTATTTATTCAATCAATCATTTAGGGCTGCGAAAACTAATCACTCGGTCAATTTACTTGCTTTGTCTAAGCAATGGCACAGAACCCCAAAATATAAAATGTGCAGGGATATAAAAGAAAATACAAACAGAAAATGTAAATCAGTCGTCAGAATTGCTGTTGATTAAATTTTCTGTCACTCAAGTAATCAGTTAACACAGGGCTGATATTTAAGAATAATGAATTCAAATTTAAACATATACTTCACTTTTCTAAATTCAAATCTTTAGAGAGCAAATTAACACAAAAATTAAAGACGGCACAGTTCTCATTTGTTCAATTTCAAGCTTATGTTGAACGTCTGTCCCACTCACTGTAGGCAAAACATGCATTTGCATAATTTGTAACATGCCCATACATGAATGAACTGGAATATCTTATTGGTAGAGTCTCATTCAACCACACTGCATTGCTTCTGACCTCTACAAATGTTGCTACTACTTTACCAGTAAAATGATCTATTCTGTCTTTATTCTTAAGCCTTTCCTGGCCCTCCAGCACCCCCAAAAGTGGTCAGCGCCTATGATGACTGCATTAACCTCTCCTGGGCTTCACCGAGTAACACAGGAGGCTCACGTATCCTGGGTTATATTTTGGAAAAACGTAAAAAAGGGAGCAATCTCTGGACTGTTGTAAATGCCGTGGACGAACTCATAAAAGGTCTGCATTTTTATTTGACCCTTATTTCAAGCTGCAAGCATTGTAAAACTGTAAAAGTCATGTTTTGTTGTTGCTCTTTTCATAAAACGATGTCCAGAGAAGAAATATGCAGTGAAGGATGTTGTGGCAGGCATGGAATATGAATTCAGAATAACTGCCATAAACCTCTCAGGAGCTGGTGAATTTAGCAACCCCTCAGAGTTTGTTTTCGCACGAGATCCAAAGAGTGAGTGTTGTAACTGCTTTTCATAAAACAGAAAAATATATGTATGCAAAAATCATATCATTTTGGAATATTAAAAAATTGACTGACTAATGTTTGTCAGTCAAATATCTATAAATATACTGTAGTTATTTAAAATGATAAACACGTCATGGCATTTCTTATTTTTACCCCAGAGCCTCCTGGTAGAGTTACAGGCCTGAAGGTGACAGAAACGTCCTACAGCCACTTGGTCCTGACTTGGATTAAACCCGAGGAGAAAGCGGGAATACAGGATGAAGCAAAAGGATATTTTGTTGAAATCAGGCAGGCAGATTGCATTGAATGGTCCCGCTGTAACAGCACCTCCATCATCACAACTTCCTTCAGCGTGAAGGGCCTCAAGTCCATGGACATGTACTGGGTGAGAGTGATTGCGACTAATGACGGAGGAGAGAGCGCGCCTGAGGAGCTGGCCAACTATGTTCTTGCTATGCCCTCACCTGGTATGTGAACTCTGGCTGGACATTTAAAGATGCAATATGTTGCTGATTGCTGGGCATTTTGAACAATGGCATCATTTGGGGGTTAAAATGAATTGTTAAAAAATGCATTCTGTCTTTGTATGATCATTTTTCGCTCTTATCATTTCTCTTTTTTGCTTAAGTTAAATCTCATTCAAAGTTTTTTTATGTATTGTCTTTGTATATCTTTTTAGTGAGGCCAAAGTTCACAAACCACAAGATGAAGAGTTTCATGGTGGTAAGGGCAGGAATCTCTGTCCGGATCACAGTAAATTTTGAAGTAAGGTTTATACTTTAGCATCATTACTGGTACATTCTGACTAAACTAGAGGGACATCCGTAGGATAAGGCCTCAGTTGTACTTTTTGTTTGTTTTGTTTTTTTTACCAGGCCTCCCCACGGCCAGATATCATGTGGCTAAAGGACAATGTGCCAGTGACAAAGAGAGCTACAATAAGTAACTCTGACTGCTCGTCCCAGTTGTTGATCCCCTCCTCAGAGCGCTCTGATTCTGGAATCTACTCTATTTTGGTGAAAAATCTTGCAGGGCAGGAGACATTCAGTACAGAGGTCAGGGTCACAGGTAAAACATTGACATGTGACATTTACAGTATATCTTTTTTCTTTTAGGCTATATAACTTATAAAGACATTTGACAATGGATTTGAAGCCAGTAAAACTGACTGTCGTTACAGATGATCCAAAGCCTCCTGGACCAGTAGAACTGGAGGAAAACGTGCCTGGCACAGTGACAGTGATCTGGGAACCTTCTCCTGATGAGAAGCGTGACGACCGCCTCCACTACACAGTGACCAAACTGGACTGTACTAAACGTGCTTGGACCACAGTGGCTGACAGACTCTTCAATAACAAATTCACCATCTGCAATATCATGCATGGGAGGGAGTATCATTTCCGGGTCTACGCCAAAAATGACATTGGCGTATCTAAACCCTCTGAATCATCAACCTGGGGGATGGAGAAGAAGAAAGGTGTGTTTGTACATCTCAAACTTTTTCAGAGACAAAATATTTACTTCCTTTCAAAAAAATATCTGAATGTGTCTCCTTTCTTGTAGAAAAGTTTGTGGTTAGTGTACCAGCCAGAAAGGACTGGGATTTGCGATGCGCTCCCGCCTTCATCGTACCTTTGAAGCTTCACACCGCACCCAAAGGCTACGAATGCTACATGAGCTGCGCGGTGAAGGGAGATCCCACACCCCGTATCACGTGGTATCGAAATCACATCAGTATAAACACCGATACAAACTATCACATCTCCAACACTTGTGGAGTTTGTTCCATGTTAATCCTCCATGTGGGCCCCAAAGATGTGGGAGAGTACACCATTGCTGCAGAGAATGCTCTGGGACGAGCCGAATGCTCCACCGTCCTCAGTATCAGAGGTGAGACAGAAACGCTGAAGGACAGGCAAGAAAAAAGAGAGCATACAAAATAATGTTAAATCATTTTTCTCTATTCCACACAGAGTGAAGAAACTAAGGGCATCACAACATGAGCAAGTATTTATTTTTAAGTTTGGATTTCTCATACAGGATATTTGAATTTAAGTACCTATTTAAGTAGCTTTGTCGTTTGGATGAACTTCACCAGTGAGATATTAGACTGTTAATGAAATGGAAATAAAATTGTTTCACGAATAAAACATTGCATTCCTGCATGATTTTAAAATTATTATCATACAGTGTATCCAGTGATTAAAATCAGAAAATTATTACACAAGGTGGTGATAGTTGTGGTTTTTAAAAAAGCAGCTTGTGTATTTGCTCATGCTCTTTATGGGTCTTGTCTGAACACAGTACATCTACCATACTAGTGCAACTTCAACAAATGGCGAACTATTTAGAAAAAGAATTAATTATTGTAAGAAGTAATATTTAACAATCTATTTAAGTATATGAAATTACGGCACAAAATATATCAGTCAAAGGTTTAAAGTAGAAAATCTCATGCAACCATTTCCTCCTCATATTTTGACAATAAAGTGTAACAAAGAAATAATGTTATGACATTACCGACAGAACCATCTTTGGGGTTATACATAAAGTGTGTTTTTGTTTTTGGTGGTTTGATCTCGGAGGTATATTTTTGAAGGCCGTTGGCACTTTCTATTACCTAAGCTTCCTTGACCTCTGTGTCAATGGAGGTTCTGGGTGAAGCTATGCTAGTATTGTCACCAGCCTCTGTGGTGCATGGTCACCATTACACTCGCATCCATTTAGTGCAATATTACACCAAGAGATTACAGGCTGCAGTGTCTTTACATCTGATCACTCTGATCCATATTTACTTCCTGTATTTACCAAATTAAATCTTTCCTATAACATCTTCTTTGTAGGGACGGGGGCAATATCATGGTGGTAAGCTGGTGTAAGTTGTCCCTCCCTAACAACAACAAAAGAAGAGGAAGTGTAAGGGGGGTGTCATTCAAACACATTTTGTACATGCTCACACAATCTGGCAACTCACTGAAAACAGTTTCATGGCTGAACCACGGATATGAATGGGCTATAAAATACCATGGCAGAAACTTTCAGTGAAGTGATTCTCAACAGCTCAGTTCAGATTAGTCTGAGTTCTGGGGCATTATGTTTAGTTGCATTTTACAAGCAGCACAAAACAAGACAACAGAAATGCAATTTTGTGGGTGAAATAAAATGTGCACAAATACAAATCAAAGAAAACCAAACAAGAAACAAATTAATGAGTAAAGGAAGACAGACTGATGACATTTTAGAAGATGAAGGTGACCTTTAACAGAAATCTGCCCTTTCCAACGTCTGCTCATGCCACTGAACGTCATAGTCTCATAACCACAAAAAAAACGATGTTCCATAAACTTGCAGAGGACAAAATATTAAGCTCATTATTTCTTTGACACATACAAAGTGTTTTCTTATAGCTCTGTCAAGTCACATTAGAGTAGCCTACGAGTGTGACGTGTGTTTGCTGCAGCAGAAAAAAAAGCCAGCAGCCACACCACCGGACGTGTAATCTTTCCATTAGGTGACAGCAGCGCACATGGTGGCGCAGGCTCAGCCACTCCCGGTGTCGGCCCGGCCTCCTGCTCCTCCCTTTGCTCCCCCTGAATGGACGAACACGACCTCCTGCTGCCGCTCCACGCCCCCCTGTCCCATCTCCTGCTTTCACCTCCTCATCAAGAAGCCGCTGCTGCTGCAGCCTCCCGGTGTTTTTACTACAGCGCGCTGATTGAAAACCAGGTCGATTTGCGCAGCGCCACTTGACGGGAGCCATCCGACAGTAAACCACCGCTCATACCAGCACGGCCCAGGCTTTCTCTCTTTTTTGACCCACCGCTCTCCCTGAATAGCACCTCTCTGCCCGGCAAGAACATTGTGTCCCTTTGAGGGTGGTGGGCGAACATGACTGCCAAGCATCGGAAAGGGAAAGGCAACCACAAACACGAAGATAACTTCTTCAAAAATGAAGTTATCGAGTCGGAAGTGCGCGCCGGGGGTAACAACTACACCCTCCAGCTGGTTTTATTTCTCATGATTGTAATTGGCAGCGCCACCGCCTCGTGGTTCTGTTTCCAGCAGCACCAAACTCTGACCCAGCTGACGGACAGTGTCACGGGCATGCAGATGAAGATAGCGAGACTACAGTCCTCCCACGAAGACATGCGACAGTCAAGCAGTAAGGTAAGGGAGTGCCACCATGAACAGCGAGAGTATGATCAGTCACCTGAGTTTGCAGGCAGCGAACAGCACATCACGCCCCTTCTGGTCGACTACACCCTGATTTCATACACTATAAATCTTATTTTCGTGCGCATAAAGCTCTCGCAAAACAAGAAAAAGGCCTCCCCACACATGCCAACAGCGCACGTTGCCAGTAACAAGTAAGGAAAGTGAAGAACTGCAGGCCTCGATCGGATTTCAAAATGTCAAGAGCCTCATTGGAGTGAATACAAAACGCTGCTATTTCTAACATCCACAACAGCTGCTGATGAGGATCATCCTTGACCCACAATTGCTGGGACTTTTTTTCCACAGACTCACACACTGCTGTCGAAGTTTCTGTGGAAAACGTGTGTTATGATCAGAGAACGTGCTTCCAGAGCTGTGCAGAGGACTGCGTCCAAAAATAATAATAAACAGGACAGTGGTGTCGCCAGGACTAAATTTAGTCTGCGATTTTGATACTGAACACCAGCTAAGAGGTTGTTTACAGGCCATCTCAAACATTGTAGATGAACAGAGAGTAATGACTTTCATCTGTGTGCCTGAAATGACAGTTCGTTCAAATACTAGTGCAGGCCTCCATAAGATGAGTAAGGTTGTTTCAGGAAATAGTTCTAGTTCTCATTTTATGAATGAACACAAAGGAACTGATCCTGTTGTGTCACTGTAAACCGAGGTTCTTCGCCGCCTGGGGCTGCATTGTGAAGTTCATAGTATTGCGGCTATTTTTAAGTTGCTGCGGGCAACTCTGACAAGGTGAACAAGTTTCTTTTTTAGGGACTCAACCAGAGTCCACGCACACTGCTGCCCCTTCTCTTACCACTTAAAGCTCAGGCAAGCCAATGGCGCAATTAACTTTTGCAAGTGAACAACTGTGCCAGCTCAGTCTTGTTGGGGAAATATTTTCAGTGTAAGCAGTTCATTTATTTATTTATTTATTTATTTATTTCGTGACTCATAAATTTGCCACTGCAGTTGCAACGTTTTAGCACCTCAACATTGATTGGTTTACTGACCTGAGTTTAGGTCCTTATACAACGTTTTGGTTTTGATGTAATGAGAATTTAAAGACACCTTAAGAATTAATTAATCAAATCCGTGCTGCTACAGCCCCTGCATACATCAGTAGACTTGGGGCTGAATAAAGTACTAGCCTGGGTGTTTAAACACCACTTATATACTCTGATGTGGTATCAGCAATATAGCATTTGTGAGTTAATTAAGGCTGTAAAAAGCTGAACATAAAATCACCCTTGGCATTTCAGAACTTGGGTAACACTATTTCCATAATAACTTTCATAGCTGTTTTGACTTCAGTATCGCTCCTGTGTGTGTCTCTCTGCAGCAGCTCATTTCAGAGAGTCTGGAGACACGCCTCAAAGCCCTGGAGGACTCCTACACCCTGGCCCAGAAACAGGTGGGCATGGCTTTGGCTACGGCGGAGCAGCTCAAGACGTCAGACCTCCCCGCTCAGGTGCTGTCGCTGCACACCGAGATGAAAGCCCGCCTGGCGGAGATGCAGCAGGCCACCGTGTCTCTGGAGCAGCTGAGCCAGCTGCAGACCGTGCTGAAGGGAAAGAGCGAGGAGTTTGAGGGCGTCAGGGGTCAGGTGGAGGGTCTGTCAGTCCTGAGCGCTGAACTATCTCAGAAGGTTGAGGTCTTGACAGAGAGCCTGGGAGACGTCGAGCTAAAGCAGGAGGAGAAGGTCGGACAGGTCGCCGCGCTGAGCGCAGCTCTTGTCGAACAGGCTGCCGAAGTGCTCAGGCTGAAGGAGCAACTGGGCTCCCATCAGGCTCAGCTGGAGGCCAGCACACTGGAGATGGCCACTGTCAGGTAGGTTGTGGAAAGAAGCAGTAGCTTTTGGTTGATGTGGTGGAAATAGCTCACCTCCTCTGAACCATAACTTTATGTTGACTTTGTCAAATCCCTGTTAGCTGCCCCTGTCTGTTTCTCTGTTACTCTCAGCCAGCGTTGGCAGGCCTCATGTTCACATGGTGAGATTACCCGGATCTGTGTAAACATTTCTATTGTATTGTTGATAAGTTTTTGTAAAAAAAAATTCTTTGTATGTAAATCTTTGAGGCTCACGTAAGCATCGTGACAATGTGGATCACTGTCTATTTTGGCACACGTCATGTCAGGAGAAAGCAGTGTTGTGAAGCCATTGCTGCCTTTTTCTCTTATTTTAATGATGAGCCTTCATGTCTAATGTTATACTATTATTAGCATATGACAGTTTCTGCTACCTCAGTCAATAATTTAAAAAAAAAAAACATCATTTCAAAAAGAAAATTTCAAACCCTTCCTCTGTCTCTGGTCTTGCAGAGAGTTGCTTGAGAACGAGCAGTCCCAGCAGCTCCAGCTGGACAGTGTGGAGGAGCAGCTGGATACGGTACGTCACAGTTTGTGGGATCAGAACTCGGCAGCTCGTAGTCTGTACTCAGGTCTCAGCTGGAGAACATACAGAAGCAGGTTACCCAGATTTAGTATGTGTGGTGACTCAGAGGTCCATAACCAGACTGGGTTACATTTCCTTTTCATATTAAAGAAATCAGCCGCTGATATAAATAAGTTTTCAAGATAGGCAGTTTAAGAGGCAATTCTGTATCATAAGATTAAATGTGTACTATATGGCAGAACCTACATGCTTTAACACACATAATGTCAACACACATGGTCTCTTTACTATTTCTGTTCACTGCGTCCCCATAGGGAGCCAAATGAGATTTCCATCTCATTAAGTTGAAGGAGCTAATTGCCTGGCATGGATTCTCTGATGGATTCACTTCAGCACATATGTTTTTATAATATAGATCATTACTGTGTGTGTTAGTTTTCTCTCACCTCATTTACCTGGATACACTGGAATGGCCACATATGAACAAATGTGTTTTATTGCTTTCCTTGGTTTAGCTGGTGAGTGAAGTGCAACCTCCTGTGGAGCCTGTGGAACAGACAGAGGGAGAAAACGCTCCAGAGGAGGCAGCTGCAGCAGCCAAAGAAGAAAGAGGAGAAGGAGCAGCATCTGCTGTAGATGTGGAAACAGAGGAAGAGGAGCAAGGAGAGGCGGCTGCACAAGATGAAGAGGCTGTTGAGCCGGAGGTCGCTGTGACGCAAGAAACTGCTCCTCCTTTGGAGGACAAGGAAGAGACGAAGGAAGATGACTCAGTTACCACATCAGAAAAGGAGGAAGTGGAAACTACACAGACGGGTGAGGAGGAACTACGTGTAGAAGAGGAGATGCCCGAAGAGGAGAGCCAGGAAGCAGATGAAGGGCAGGAATCTGAAGGAGAAAATGTTCAGGAGCAGTCGCCGGATGAGGAGACAAGCCAACCAGCAGAAGAGGAGGAAAACCACAAAGTGGAAGGGGAGATGACATCTGAGGGAGAGGAGGGAGAGGAGGGACTGGAGGAGGAGAACGTTAATGAAAAGGAGGAAGAGCAGCAGAATGCAGCAGCTGAAGAGGAGGAAGAGCAGCAGGACATAGCAGAAGAGGAGGAGGAGGAAGAGCAGCAGGAAGTAACAGCAGAGGAGGAGGAAGAGCAGCAGGAGGTAACAGAAGAGGAGGAGGAGGAAGAAGAACAGCAGCAAGTAACAGAAGAAGAGAAGGAAGAACAGCAGGAAGTAGCAGCAGAGGAGGAAGAACGGCAGGAAGTAACAGCTGAAGAGGAAGCAGATGAGGGAGAGGAGCCATTAGAAAGCCATGCTTTACCAGAGGACGAATGTAAGTGATAACACCACTGTATCAGCTTAAATGAAATCAAAAATGGTCACATCTCTCCTAATATTTCTGTTTTTTGTTTTACAGAGGGTTTTATTTTTTCTGCAACGGACATACCCAAGCAAGCAGAATGGGGATTTCCTCAGTCTAAAGTCACTGTCTTACAATGCGACACAGATACTGTAGGAAGGCGTTATCAATTGCTGTTGTTTAGGTGCAGTATTCATTATGCGGTTGCTTTTTGAAAAGGCAGACCTAATCGAGGAAAGGATTCAGTTACTCGGCTCGGAGTTGGAGCTGAAATGCGTACCACAAAATATGAGAGGACTGTTTTTACCTGCCTGTAACAACCTCAAAAGCCTTAATCCATAAAAGAATGACTGTCTTTCTACAGAGTATTTTCCACTCTTCATAAGTTGCACTTATTTTTCTCGTTAAGGTTAGGTTCTGTGCTAACTGGAAAACTAAAAGCCAATGACATAACAAGAAGAAGCCAATGCATGAACTGTTTATCAATGCACTTGAAGCCATAAGTAATGCCTGTCTGGGTGACGTAAAATATGTGTTGTCACTGCCTGAAATGTATCGTAAGATAAAAGGGATGCAGAGTAAGTTACTGTATCCTAGTTGTTTACACAGGCACAGCAAAAAGAAACAAAAAGAAAAAAATCTTTGATTTCAAAAAAATCCTTAATGTTTTTTTTTTTTAAATAGGACAAACTGAAGTTTGTTTTTTTTACTCGATAAAAGCACATATCTGTGGTTAAGGACTGATAAAGGTTTTTAAATGTAGTTTGACCCGTTGCACTCAACATTTTTACTGCTCTTATATTTTCTATTTCCTAAAAAGTGCATGACTCAGTTTGTTCAGAACATTTCACACTGTTGTGGGTCTTTTACCAATGATCCCAGATCTTCTATGCATTAACTTTGGAAAAAAAAACAACACACATGTTGCTATCAAAAGAGTTCAGCGAAGCACCTCAGGGACAAATTGTTCTCTAGATGGATGGAAAACTATCACAGTGTTTAAATACAGATAAAAAATAAACATGTCAAGAGTCACAGAAATATTGTACACTGAGGGAGATTTTAACAAAAATGTTCACATCTTTTGTCCAAAACAAGCACAACTCCAATCAGTCCTCAACCAACTAAAGCTAAATAAACTCTATCAAGTTAAAGTGTTCAGCCAAGAGATAGCTGACAAACTGGAGCTAATGTAGTTGTGTAACAGCTGCCAAACAAGCTTTAATGAACAGCATCAGTTGGTCGTCCAAACAAGTCCAAAAGTTCACTGTTGGAAACCAGAAGTGCTTTTGTGAAGAGCAGCTACACAGGAGGTCAGTGTAACAATTCAGAAAGGCAGGGTCAAACAGAGGAGGAAAACAGGCTCAGGTACACATCAGCCGAACTGAAAGGACTGCTCTACCCCGCAGACTCGTCTCAGACTTCACGGCTTGAAGTTTGAAGCAGCAGAGTCTGTCTGAAGTCTGAGTCAGGAGCTGCTGGGCTTTTTCCTCCCCCGGTCAGCTGATCTCAACCCCTCTGGACATGTCTGTGAACATTAAAAACAAGAGAAAAACATAAAACATACAGTTACATCACAAGACTGTTTCTGTGAGATGACAACTGGAATAATGTGAATCCTCGAATAATGGACAATATCACTTCTGGAATAAAAGCCATGACGAGGGCAAACACTGCACATGAAATATTAAACATGTCACATACTATATAGTTACATCACCAAATTACCTCTTTGGACACATGACAAATGTTTGTGTAATCACAGAAATGTGGATTATGTTTCTGATAAGGGATTTAACAGTGTTCTTGATAGTATAGTAGACTGGACATGACTTTTCTTTAACAAAATTTGATGTTCACTTGTACAAAATGCACTGTTTAGCCAAGGCATTGATTACTGCCAGTGTGACACTTCCCTCATTGTCATGTTTTTTTTTCAAATAAACCCTGATTCTTTCACTTTTGTAGACTTTTGTAGTAGCTTCCTGAACCCTAAAACGTCACTTGCTGTACATCTGGTGATGTCATGAACATGATGAAACCAACAAGGAATTGATTCTAACAGTTATCTGTATCCAAACCCTGATTAATTTAGCTCCACTGTCGAACACAAACTCTGACACGCTGTCAGTGAGCCACATTGTTGTGAGTGGGACTGTAAATTTAATCTGAAACAGTCTCACACCCTGCTCACAAAATCACTACTGTAACACAATGAAATTGTTTGAAATTAAAGAAAGAAAACATGGGGCCAGTGAAATTTCAGTTGGCCAAATTACAATGGCACAGGCAAACTGCAATTCAATAATTCTTTTTATTAAAATTATGTTGTAATATTTCTGTTAGCAGGAAATGTCTGCAGCATCAGCTGAACTGAAGTGAGTATGGACCTGCTTGCATCAGATCTTGGCAGACAGAAAGTCTAAATCGATTATGTGTGCACCATTGAGACAGGCAGGAAGTCTCTCTCTCTCTCTCTCTCTCTCTCTCTCTCTCTCTCTCTCTCTCTCTCTCTCTGCACTCTGGCCTGTTACAGTCTATTCTGTTTCAGCCTCTCCCTCTCATCCTTGCTGCAGTGTCTCCGTGCATCAGTCACTGACCTTCCACGGCGACCATGCAGGCGTTTGTTCCCAGGTAGGTTTTAGAGGAATTGAGTCGTGCCTTTCTGTTCCTGGCTTCTTGCATCACTATTTTTTATCTTCAGTCTGACAAGCTGCAGTTCTGGCAAAGCTCCAAGTCCTTGTGATTGTCATCTAAATGTAGAGCGACGGTGCTCGGTACCGGTGCTGCAGGCCTTGTTTAACAGTTTACAGCTGAAAGGGTTTTTACTTTAGGAAGAGAAGAAAAGTTCCTCTTGATCTACTTGATTAGCTTCTTTGTGTACATTGGTAATTATAGGCTAGGGGCTATTTTTCTAAGCAATTATTTTAGCTTATTAACTATCAGCATTTTTTAAATCATGTGGCTTAAGGGGAGCATCTTGTTGTGTATGGGTTGCAGGTTATTTAAGTGTGGGTGGATCATTACCATAGTCTCTCTGTAAACCTCTGCAGCTGTGGTAGGTCCAACTTGTTTGGCAGCTGATTATTTTACTGTTTTCTCTGATAGCAATCTATAGAACTGTCAACAGCCATATTATAGCTACATTGTGCTTTGTACATTATACACAGTAGAGTGTGATTTTGACCAACCCACTGACTCTCAGTCAGGATTCAGGGTGACTCCACAGCTGAGAGATCAATACCGGTAAAAGCATAGCAGGGGAGGGGAGGGGGCCAGCAGCTCGGGGTAAACATGAGTCTCTCCCTGGTGCTTGCTCAGCCCTTTGTGATGGTGAGGCCGCAGGCGGAAATTGTGCTCAGGTCTTAAAGTCACAATGAAGATGCAATTTTCGTTGCATCTTTCTTCCCTAATTACCGGCTTTCTCGCTTTGGCTGCAGGGCAAAATTATTCAAAAGGATAAATTAGTGGGATGATACATCCACTTATTCAGCATGAGGTCGCAAATAAAGACACAGCAGGAATGTGGCTTTTTCTCTATACAATAATCCAACACAGCAAAAGTCTGTCATTACTTCATTTGATTTGATTTTTTTGTCCAACAAGTACATCATCTTGACAGAACACAAATGTCCTGTCCTGTCCATGACCCTGACAGTAGTTTAATGAGCCCTGCTCATATACACGTCCATATTGTGCCTGCATGGTGTATGTTCCTAAATGGATGCATGTTTTGGATGAATGTTTTACTGAATTAAAATGACAAACTAATTAGTGCCACTGGAAAACACCTGAAGTTTAACCTTTTCATACCACTTTCTCCTGAAACAATTCTGACAGACACGCAACAGAACTGTATTTGTTGAGTGAATGAACACACATTGTTATCTAACAACTGACTGGTGAAGGTCTTAATGTTTCTCTAAAATGAATGTTGCTTTCTGAACGAGACACAGTTTAAAACAGAGTATGTACACCTTTTGCTGCTTTTCAACTGAACACCATTCAGTGATAATGCAGTTCACACAATATGGCATGGGCTTCAGGGATGATAGGACCCAAAACACAGACAAAGGCAGGCAGGGAGGCGCAGTCTTTGAAGGCTTACAAAACAAGGACTAGACTCGGTCCTTAATGACCCTTAGCAAAACAAAGTCCCAGAAAAAAATGTGAAAGCAAAGTGAAACCAAAACTTACAGCTTCACTCAGAAGTCTCTGGGTGAAGTCTGGGACACAAAAGGTGCTACCACACATTTACATTGGATTGTGTGCAACAGTGTGTGCATTTTGTTTCCTCACATTTAATAGAGATGTTGATTTTATTCAGCTTCCTTATGAAGCAGCTTGTAACCCAGGACTGAAAACATGTTCCATAAATCAAGATTACTGTTATGATTGTCTTTATGCTCCGTATGTTTCTGTCATATTTGCCTTGACCATGAAGTGTTTGCTGTTTTTATGTTTTACTGTCTTTGTACCGATCCAGGTTGTATCTGACCCCGGTCAGAGATGAAGAAGCCGAGTCTCAGAGGAAAGCAAAGTCTCGTCACGCCAGACAGACCCGCAGGTCAACGCAGGTGAAGCTAAATGGCTTACAGAAGCTTGACTGCATTGTGTGCAGCTGTTGACAGATATGAAATTGTATGAACGTCCTCCAGGGTGTGACACTGACAGACCTGAAAGAGGCTCAAAAGATCAACAGTCTTTCTCAGCAAGACAGGCAGAAGGAGGAAGGGGCCGCTCCGAGTGACGGGTCCTGTCTGCGGAAAGGCCCGACAGATGAGAGGAGAGTAAAGCTCGGCCCGAAGGAGTCGACGGAAACAACGGAGATCTGCCCAAGATGGAGCAAAGTGGACGAGGTGAGCATTTATGCAGAAATAAACGCAGAAGCAGAAGTAACTTGCGAGGATGTTTTAATCTGAATTTCTTTTCCTCCAATGCATGAACAGCAGGGGAACATTGAACCCAGGTTAGAAACCCTCACTGAGTCTCCAGTATCAAACATGTCGTGTTCGTCCACTGCTGGATCCTGTGGCCTGATGCACTGCAACAGTTCCTTTAGAGGTCAGTTTTACTTTCTCATTGTTCTCACTGTCTTTTTTTTCCATTGGAATTTTCATTCTTTTCATCTGACATTATTAAAGCCTGATATATAGAGAAGTTTTGAGGTGGTTTCCTTCCACTTACCACAAACTGAGCCTTTTTATTACATCAAGCATAAGGAAATGTTTGATGCTTTGTCTGTTAAATGAACTGTGTGCAGAATGTATCCCTTGTGTTTGCCAGAAAAACATTCACAACAAAAAAATGTCCGGTATATTATCCTACGTTACACCGGTTCATACAACGTTGAAAAGCCCTGAGTCTCAAGGGCCGAAAACAGAACATTAGGGTTTAGTTAGAAAGCACAATTAATATTGTGTCATTGTTGTCATTTTTTTAGCAAGCGCAATAACGCTTACTTTTTACTGTATGTGCAGCTGGTGAGCGATTGTGGAGAGATGAAAACCAGAACCCTGTTGAGGACACAGCACAGACGAGCTTTGCCACGAAGCAGCACCAGCGACGACGATGGTACGACGTCGAGGGCTCAGGCCTCAGCTCTGCAGAGGTCAGTGGGAGATCATACAAGACTCAGCGCTAACACCCGAGGAAAAACAAAATGTTACAACCACTTTTCCTTTGAACCACTAGATGGAGTCAAAGGATTTTCCAATTTATTTTTTGTAGCTTGACTAAGGAGAACTGAATATTTACAGTTCACTCAGTTAAAACCACTGTGTACATTAACAAAATCCCACCTGACCTCAGGTGTGTTCATGACATACTGAGGTCATCACAAGCAAAGAAAAGGTTTCAGGTGTACACTTCACAACTGATAATCTTACACTACATTCATTAGCGCCCACTGTTTTCGTGCTCACATCCTGTTTCTTTCTCTCGCGGAAAGCGAAGCGTGCTTCAAAGGCCCAGCTCTAATCTCTGACGCAACGTTTTGAGATGCGCTGCAATCCTAGATGTGAAGCATGTTGTTCTTTTTAAGTCAAAGTGCTGCTTGATATCTCACAGAAAGACAGTCCCTAACCCCCACCCCCTCCACTCCACCCCCAGCTCCCTCTAAGTCACTTTGCCTCTTGGCTTCACATGGCTGAGGTGTCTCAGCATTCCATACCATATTGGGCAAAACTCAGACGCTCTCCGTGTGGACTCAGCTTTGGATTCAGAGGGATTGGTTTTCTTTTCTCTTTCACCCTCTGAGCTGATACTGTTCTCCCTCCACCTGTGTGCTGCACGTGACCCTGATCCCCATCACCAGTTCCTCCTCCTGGGTGCAGCCCGTCAGTTCACTTTAGTTTTGTTGTGTGAGGACGCTCTATTATGTTTCTAAGAAAGAAGATAAAAATAGATAACCGCAGTGAACAACAAGCAGAGGGGGGCAGAGAAATGATAAGGCAGCAAGGGTGACTTTTACAAGATTGTAGATAATCATGGATGTCTAACATATGTAGTACAGTATGAATGGAAAATGGTCTCCCCTGTGTGATCTGACTGCAGGTCAGCGGTTCAGCTGCCCCCCCCTCAGTGGAATCTGAAAGAGAGATCTGTTGGTAACATGAGAGTCTCCCGGCGTTACTGAGCGGACTATATCTGTCTGTGATAATCATACCGAGCGGCGAGGTTTCATCAGGAGCGTGACAGGCTGCCCATCACCGGCAGCATCGACCTCTGCGTGACTCCATGATGATCTGAGCAGATTTTCCACATTTCTTTTCAGCAGCAGAGAGAAAAGGCAGGTGCAGAGCGAGTCAGCTGATAGATTCTGCTTCTTTGAAGCTTACTGGTGACAACTGTGGTACAGGGAAACAACCAAATGAGTACAGCAAGCTGAAAAAACTTTTGCAGGCAGTTTTTCCACTAAATTACCACCTCATAATGGATGGAGAGGCAGGTAATTAGATCCTGCTGGAGGAGAAGACCTGCTCCTCCACACTCACTCCAACGCTCTGTTGGCCACTTCTGTGGCTCATTTTCTGTTTTGTGAAAGCGCAGGAGGGTAATATCCCATATGGAAAGTCCTGAAACTAAGGCTGAGGATCAGACTGGGGGAACTCCAGCTGGGATCAGCGCTTAATAAAAGTCTCCAGCACCAGTGTCAGCGTAGTTCACTGTTGTATCTTCTACAGATGGTTTCTGAAAATGAACTGTATTAAAATGTTGCATATATAGAGAGTACAAGGCATTTTATGCAAAGCTGCACTTGCACTTGAGGGTAATTAGGAGGTCTATATAACGCTATGTGTGGATGCTTGTTCACTTGCACTACAAGAAAGTGAAAGACTCATCACTTCATCACAGCCACATTGTCATCAAGTCTTGCTTTTTCACTTTCTTTTCCTCTCTCCTTCACACTTTCTCTACATTTCCATTTTTTCCCTTCCAAGTTTCTGTGTCTGTATTTTTATCTGTGCTATCTTTCCTTTAATCCGTTCGCCCCGAGCAGGGATGAGGGAGTTTAGGAGCAGCGAGGTGCTGCGAGCCTCACTATAAAAGGAAGATCGCAAAGAGCCGGCTGGTGCAAGCTGTGAGAGGAAAGTTAGGGTCGGTGCAGTTTTTCTGTTGAAGGAACAGTTTGACAAACATGCCTGTACATGTTCTCATGGAGAAATAAATGACAAGACTGATACCACTCTGTACGGTATGAGCCAGCGGCTCACATACAGTAAAACCATCCACAGAGGGATGAGGTCATGGGTCAAACACAAACAACAGACATCAGCACAAAAGATCGCTACTTGTTTCCTGTTTCTGCCACAGGTTTCTCCAAACCATGACTGCGCTGCTGCCTGACCGTGACCACATGGTTGTTACTGTAACCATAATGATGGAGGTCCCCTGGCTTTAATCAGATAGAAGGCTAAGTTTAAAACCAAAAAAATCCCAACTTGCCCAAATCCAAACCTAAACAGTTGTGTTTTCACCCTGGGTGCACCCTGGTTTCTCTGTTAGCTGGGATTGGCCTCAACCTCCAACCCTTAAAGGATAAGCTAATGGCTAATGGTGGATGTTAAGAGGAAACATGGCACAAGTGTTCTCTGTTAACACCATGTAACGCTCACACTTACTAACACCACATCCTCTCACTGCAGGGTGTAGAGAACCACTTGACACATTGCGGTTGTTGATAGCTCCTCAGGTAACGCTGTCTATTGACCTTTCAGGCACAGACCCCCCCCCACACCACCACCACATACACCCCCCTTTGATTCTCTCTTTTGTGCGCCACCTCCCCTTATCCTCGTTCACATCAGTGGACAATTTTAGCCCTTGATGCCGAGTCCGGCCATAGCAGAGCCTCTGGCAGGCTGCCACAGAACGCTGCCAAAGCTGAAGAGAACTGGGAGAAGCAATGGGGGGGGCTTTGGGGTGGTGGGTGGGGTAGGGGAGACTGGGAGAGTGACCAAGCAGTGAGAAGAGAAGGAGAGAGAGAGAAAAAGCAAAGAGAGGGAGGGAGATGGAGAGAGAGTGTGTATAACTTTGGGGAAACACAGGAAGAGGCAGCACCGGGAACAAACTTTTCTCTTTCGGACTTTTTCACATCTCATCCGAGACCTCAGTGTTGACAGAGCGGAGATCTGGGACGATCATTCGTTTGTTGCCACAGAGTGACTTAAAGCGGACATTATTTCATCTGTGTGGCATTTTTTTCTTTTCTGATTGTTGCTTCACTCCCTGGAGCTCTGAAGAAAGTGTAGCCCCACATCTGAAATCCTTAGCCGCAGCTTTCTCCAGCTCATGGGAGCGTGACGCCGGACTGAAACACTCATACAAACACACACCATTTCACACACCTGTTGTTGCTGAGGATTCCCCAGGAGCGCAGTCATGGGCATCTGCGTCACCGCTGCTTGAAGAACCCGTGCGCCTGTGCAACCCTTATCCGGCGGTGGCCTCGGTGAGCGTTACAGTAGAAGCTGACCTGCCTGTTGAGGGGGGTAGAGGAGGGAGATGTCATCCTACTACCAGCGCAGCAAGGACCTGACCCGCACCAGAAAGTCTCTGTCAGATTCACCACCGTCCTCTCCGTCCCCTACAGACAAAAACTACAGAGTAAGAGTGGTCACTTTGTTTTCCAGAGAAATTCTGCAGGATAGATGTGTGTAATTTCATATTTATGCATGTATCATGTGTTTTCATGAAGATGTCAAAATGGAAATCATATTAGAATTCTGGGTTTATTAACTGTCAAGCAACTTAGTTAATATTCATCCACAACTTGACAAAACTTCAGTAAAGCAGTTTATTAGTGACTAATCTATAAACATTTGGGTTTTTTTGTCTGGATTCAGACCGAATCTTCTAAGACGTCCAAAAACACGACAGCAGACGCTGTCAAGCTCAAACGATGAGTTGGTTTATTGTTTTGTCAAAAAATGTTAAAAACAAAGAATTTAAAGATCTTAGACTTGGCATAATCTCATTCTTTTATCATTACTGTTTTTGACTACTTAACAATGTTATTGACTAATAATGGAAGTAATTGTTAGTTTAGTAAAGTATTGTTATGTTTGGTCATGTGCTGTTGCTTATCAACAGGATGAGAGTTATTTCCTGTGCTACTTCCTATTTTTTTCTACTTTCAGTGAAGTTTTAGGCATGTTTACACACACAATCTGCACTCTTGATTTACAGTGGAAATTAAGAAATAACTTGTGACCAACTCATCATTTCAGCTTCTTTTTTTTAGGCTGATTGTTGCTCTCAGAATCTGACCACACTTTCTGGAAAAGACTTACCTCCTGCAATTTCCACTTATTTATTTATTTCTTCTGTCTAAGTGGCTTATTCTCATGGGCGTTGTTTGGTCGTTGTGTTTATGTCAGTGCATCACACTGAGCTACACAGAGTGTGACTGGCACATTTAAAGGGACAGACAGATTTGAAGTTATAAGCAGAGTTATTCTGTCTATTTACAGTAACGTCATGCATCACTACACTCGCTCCCATTATCGAGCAGTAGCTGGCAGTGAATGCCACCATCAGATGCTCTCATTCCTTCGTTCGCTTTTCTTTATTTCAGAAACTGTCAGTGTCTTTGTGTCGTATCTATGGTGAAACTCATTTTCCATGATGTCAGCCTAATCTGAAAATCTGAATTGGCAGAGAAAATGCGATGCAGCAGGGGGGTGGAATCAGATTGGTGTGGTATTTTTAGCACTTGTCACAATGTTTTGATGGGAACCTGGTCCTCTTTAGTAAAACACAGTGTGTGTTACAGCTGTGAGCAGCAAGAAGAGCTAACACATCACACATTACTGGATGACACCGGACATTGGGCAGATGTGAGCAGTGGTGTTACTTTCCAATGTTAATCACATTTACTCATCTACTGTACTGAAGTACCAAGTTGAGATACTCAAGATTAACTTGATTATTTCCATTTAATGCTACTTTTTACATTGTACTCCTGCTACTCATCAAAGGCAAATGTACTTTTTGCACCACTACATAGCTAATTTATAATATTATATATATGTAAAAATGATAAGCTTATCAAACATTATCAAAGTTCTGCCAAACACATATTTTCCTTCTGAACTTCTCAGATGGTGATGTCATGGCTCAAAGAAATGTAATTAGTCATTATTACAATTAAAAAAGCAGGGATTAGGGAATACTTCCAAAAATAAATATAAATGTGTATGGCAGAATTTAGTTTTTTTAAAAATGTAATTATCTCACTACACTTCTCATTGATTATGTGACCCTTTTGAGTAAGTACTGGCAATCCAATAATTTCAGCTACAAGTCAATCCTGCAGAATAACTACTTTTATTTTCAGTATTTTAAACCCTTATGCTTACAGTACTTATATACTTACTGCAGGTAAGAACTATTACAGTGAGTATTACTTTCACCAATGGATGTGGTGCTTTTTTGAGTCAGTGCTTTTGATAGAGTAAAAATGTGGAGGCTGTTCCCAGTGGCCAGTGGCTCAGATGTGCCGTAAAGAGTTAACAGACACTGAGGAGTGGCTGAAGTGAGGAAAGGTGAGTGAATGTGGAAGAAACGTCTTTTATGGTTGTGTGTGCAGTGTCAGTTCCAGAAGAAGTGGGGGTGAAGACAGACAGAGAGAGAGAGAGAGAGAGAGAGAGAGCTGCTCAGATTTTCCTACTGCCGCCTGGCTCCAGTTCGCTCTGGAGAGGAGATGCTGTGACAGAAAGAGGCGACAAAGAGAAGAGGAAGTGAGATTGAGGGATGAAGAGTCTTGCCATGACAGTTTCATGTGCTTTTGAAGACTTGGTCTCAACAATATAATTTACACTTCTCTTAGAAGTGAGCTCATGCAGGCGGCCTGCAAGTGTGTGTGTGTGTGTGTGTGTGTGTGTGTGTGTGTGTGCATCCCTTACCCCTTTCCCCCCTCCCCTCACGGTGCATAATGTTGGTCCTGGCAAACCATAAAACTGGAGGCAGTTGTGTTTACAGAGCATGCACCCGTCCGTCTGATACCCTGTTGTTTTCTTCCCTCTTCCTCTCCTCCTGCATCTGCTCTGCCTCGCTACATGTGCCACTTCTGACTCCCCCTCAGTTTTTTTTTCTCCTAACAAGGAAATCAGATTGGTGCAGCTGCCATCAGAAGTAGAATTTAAACTATGATTCAGTCCCTGGCTTTGGTTCAGAATGGACAAAAAAGTTTCATGATGCAGAAACGTGTCCAACAGTACACATGTATGTACTGTAAGGATTGTTTTTTTTATTAAGAATTGGCCCCATTAAACCCCCAGGGGCTCACTCAAAATTTCACTGGAATTAAAGCGCATGAGAAACTCATTTCACCAATTTCTATAATCCTTTAGTGTGAAATAGGTTTCTCTACAGGAGCTAGTAACCTTGAAAGAGGTTGGGTCACATCCCCACAGGCAGGCTTCATGATAATTTATTCACAAAGCCAGGGGTCCAATCATCCTGGCTGATTTATGAATTTAACACCACATCTGATGAGGCCGGAGCGAGTTACAGCTCCTTTTTTGCTCCATCCTTTTTTCAGGCCCGTCTTCATCTGAGGTCACGTAGGTCTGTTTTTTCCTCGATAGCTCTGCTTGAGCACATGCCCACATAAGGACAGGCAGCGCTGGCTCAGTTATGTAAACACTTGCTGAGGAATAGCTCCTCTGACGCTGCGTGAAATCCCCCCCCCCAACCTACTGAATTCGAGTGCAGGCATAACTGCTCCTTCACAGAGACATAAATTGTCCTCCTGCAACGCACGTGCTTTCAATGTAGTCTGCATCTGCTTCTCGTCTCAGACAGCTCGGGCTACCGCACAAGAAGTTTACCGCAAAACGTTTCTAAACAGAGCTGTTTGGAGACTTCTTTCACCGGCGACAGAGCACCTCTGCATCTTTGAATTTAGGGGACAGACGGCAGCAGATATCAGCGAGCAGTCTGGGCTCATACTGTGACATCCTCTCTTTCTCACGCTGACTCTCTTTTCAGGCCTCTGACTGATAGTGAACACTTCCAGTCATCGTCCTCACCCGTGTGCCACATTAATCAGCTGCTATGCATGGAGTTATCAGTTTTGTTTGGTACAGACACAGGCCTGCCTGGAGGTCTGGATGGAAATTTTGCTGCAGGAGACTCTGTTCATACAGCTTATACAGTATATGATGTACAACAGTGCAGAGAGGCCGACACATGAATTACATACAGCCGGTGTTTGTGCGAGTTAACTACAGGCCCGTCTTTGGGGGAATACGGATAAAGACCTGAATCAAATATAGTTAGAGAGAAAAAAATACAAGTTCTGTGAACACAGCATCCAAACCCCTTCATTCAGTATGTGACCACAAAAGGTAGCAATCCAGACTGGACCAGTCAGAGCAAAGACCCTCCAGGACAGTCTGCTATCAGTTTGTCTGAGGTCAGCTGTCGACCCGTCACACACACGAGATACTTAGCTCCTGACGTCATCATGTCATCTTAATGCTGCAGGCATTTGTGTGGCAGCCGCCTATTATAAAAGATTAACCGGGGCTCACCGGGGAGGTTTGACCCGTGTGAACCCTGTCAGTGCTGGGGTGAACTGTATCTCACTTCTGCACGTCTTCTCTTCCTCGGGGACTTCGGGTCCTCTGAACACGCTGAGATAATTCACTTGGCAATTTTTTTTCCCTTCTGTTCTCTGCTGTCTCTAAATGGAAACTATTTCACTGCCAAGCCTCTGTTTGGTCTTATCAAACAAATAAATCTGGATCTGTCCACAACAGAGCTTTTTTTTAGACAGCGTTGTTCCCATGCTGCGGTGCTGAGTGATCAAGCTAACATGGCTTATTCTTTGTTTTTCAGCATGAAAGACTGTCAAGGTAAGGAATAGGCATTTCTTTTTCCCCCTGTATTATAAAAGTGTATTTCCTGAAATAAATAAATGTCCTCAATAAAGTACTACTGCGTACTGAGGAGGATGTGTGTCCTGTAGATATGACTCCACTGGAGAAAACGCGACAGACAAACCGCTGGGCCGCACCAGCTCTTATACACGGAGAGAGACGAGGCTGGCGGCTCTGAATAGACAAGAACAAGACTCCACCACCAAAGACTACAAGAAGGTAGTAACTATTACTTTGGTTTAAACAAGATGCATCAGTTGTGGATGCAGTATGACTGCTGGATCACCATGCACATTTATGCAAGCAGTGACTTCCCAAGGATATCTGTATGGATGTCCCGAATAGATACCCTTAAATCCACATAGGAAAAAAAACATTTTTAAAAACACAACACTTTGGGGTTTCCAGTGTTTGCTGGCAAACTTTGTGTTAATTTTAATTCCTTATTCTTAATTTTCCATCTTTCTCAGATGTACGCAGAAGCCTTGCATGAGAACGAGAGGCTAAAGTCCCGGTTGCAGGACAGCAAGCAAGAACTGGCCAAGATACGTTCCCAGCTGGAGAAAGTCACTCAGGTACAGAAAAACCATCAGCTCAGTCATCTTTTCACCACCGCACAATCATCCTTCTCCCATGGGGGGATATCATGCTCAAAAGTCCCAGATTTTCCTCCATTACTTCACAATAACAGCAAAATTCTGACTTCCAGAGGCACGACAGGATATCAGAGAAGTCCTCAGTACTTGAATCGGAGAAAAGGGTAAGCATCTTGGCAACCTTTTGCCATTTATCAAGATGGATGAATTTTCATTGGCTTTTCTGGGTCTTTTTCTCCTTTTGATTGTCCTGTCTACTTTAAATCATAGCCTAATGGCCTTTCACTCTTTGGGTTTCCAAGGGACCACAGGAACATATTTACTTCAGTCGTTTCTTCTCTATTTACTGCACAGGAAAAGCAGGCTCTTGAGAAAAGAGTGTCAGACATGGAGGAGGAAATAAAGGTCAGTCCATGCAAAAACAAAATGTGCCTGCTCACCCAGAGGATTAAATGGCATCCACTCATATTCAAGTTGTTTATCTCTAAAATGTTCTTATTTGCCCAACAACAATAACACTAACAGTCCCTGAGTGCACACACCTCCAGCCAAGCTCCTCTCTCTCTCATGCTAAATGTCGCTCATGTTGTGTTTTTGCAGAGCAAAAAGCCAACACATACAGCACACTGCAGGGTTGTGCTCGAGCAGGTGGAGTGGAGGAGAGTTTGGATTCTAGGCGAGGGAAGGTTAATGCCTTAGGCTCATTACCCACAGTATTCTGCTGGGCCGCTTCCTGCCCAGCTAAGGAGGAGCCTGCGCCGCCGCTCCCCTGCTCCACTTATCCCACTGTTGGGGTGAACACTGTGACCTAGTTCCAGCTTGAATACCAAACCTCGTCCAAGAGCAAAAAGACCTGCTTTTGTGAGACATTCCTGCACTGTGCTGTGTGTATTCTGCTGCACAGAGAAACATAGCAGCAGAGAGATTTCAGGCTCGGGTGAGACGCAGTCCTGCGCTGGATTTTGTGTCGCAAATCACACAATAAAGATTATAATTTGAATTTTACTGCCAATCAGCGCATTCCTCGAGAGGAATAAAATCATGGTTCCGGCCTGGAGAAAACACTGTCTCGTAAACAGGACACATGCAGCGGCGCGGGTTGCCAGCAGCAGATGTTTGACCCCCATGTTGTCTGGTGGTTCCCTTAGCAGGACGCCCCACTGCGCTTCCGCTGTGGGTACCAGCCCTGAGGCTCAAGCTGTCTCAGGGGCTTGTGGTGGGGGGGGGATGGTGAGTTGTCTCTGACACAGAGGAGTGATTGCCTGCCACCTCACATGTTTCTGTTCTGTCAGAGACCGGGGCATGTTTACACGAGTGGACGCACACGCATCGCATTATAAAGCTCGAACATAGACACGTGCTTTATGGTGTGAATGCCACAGAGGCACAGGCACGTGATCCCAGTTATTTTCTTTAGATGATAGAGGCTTGTCACTTGCTCACAAAGTCACCTCTTCCTGTATAGCAAGGTCCAGATTTCCCTGAGGGGGAACCTGTTCAGCTGCTGTTAGACTAGCCCCACACATGCCAACCTGTGCCACCTAGTGGAAAGGAAAAATAGCAGCGACACCTTTTGTCATCTGCAGGCAAACCAAGTAACAAGAACTGCTACTGCTGTTTTGCTTGTGTAGCCAAAAAAAATAAAATAAAAAAATGGGAGTCATGACACTCATTTGTGACACAAGGGTCAAAACTGCAGCTGATGTTACTTTCCTTGCCTGTAGATGGTGCACGTCCCTATCTCCAAGTTTGCTGTCGTAACTTTTCTTGCCCGTGGGGGGTGGGAGGGTGCAGCATAGGCTGGGGGCTACTGTACCTCCTCAGATCTGAAGTTGCTGGTCCTTTGGATCTGGTTTCAGGTGTTTTACATCAGCGGCACTGTGTGTCCTTGCTTTCCCTCTTTTAAATTAGTCTTGCGTCCAAAGTGTCGGATTACTTTGTTCGGTCTCACATTTCTTGCAGAAAAGCCGAATTATTCCCAGCAGCTTGTTGAACTTAATTAATCGCAACCAAGCAGAATTATCACCAGCACTCAAGAGTGTAGTCAGATCAAAAGCCCGATGTCAAGAAAGTAGAACAAAGGATACTGGTCATTGTGAAGTCTCACCTCACTCTGTCTTTTTCCCTCCATTCGCTGAGGGCGCCGCTCCAGAAACTGTGCTGCTGTTTTATTCTAATTCAGAGAGAAAAAGAGAACATTATATGCATGAGCTGTTCAGTCTCAAACACAGGCAAGCTTCAAACTGCTTCTATAAATGTGTTTTGCTGCTGTAAGAAGACGCCGGGTGCCCTGCTTAATGTCGTCCTCGGCCATACTTGTGTTGTCAAAGCTGGGTTTGTCAGTCATGAAATTCCCTGTGTGTGTGTGTGTGTGTGTGTGTGTGTGTGTGTTCTGTGGTCTCCTCAGGAATGGTGTCAAACCACAGACTTTTCTGTCAGACCACATTGAGGTTTACCTCAAAAAGTCAGGCCAAGAGAAGGGGGGTGGGGGGTGGAGGGTGGCGAGGGTGAATCCTTTCCATTCCTTTGACTCATAACTGACTAGCCTCTTGTGCAAATTCTGAAAGACTTTCTATGAATTTCAATTCCCTCTCTGCAAATCTATGCACACAATAACACCTCACCAGCTCTCAGCCCACTTCTGGAGAACTGGCTTCACAATTCGCTTTGCTTGTGGCGGCTTCTGCTCTTTCCCCTCAAATCTCCCCGTTGAGTAAATACCTGTTTATGTAAGCCTTCTGATGAGTCAGTCAGATCTACTGTTGTGTTCCCCTGTCTGTGTGTAGGTGTGTGGGTGCATGCCTGTGTACACTTTTCTGTGCTAGTCTTTCTCTCTGCACACAGCCTGCCTCCCTGCATGCCCTCTCTCTGTCTGCCCCC